>JAECXC010000680.1:0-482753 GCA_018152125.1 Drosophila dunni | reverse complement strand
AATTACATCAATAGACATATTAATTAAAAGTTGATAAAAATGGGCTAATCGCTTATTTGGTGGAATCGCAGGACGCATTACAGTGTCTTGTTTGGTTATGTAGATCTTTACTGTTTCTAAGAAACAATTTTTAATTTTTTCCCGATTAAATTATTAAAATCGGTATAGGGATTTTGCAATTGGTAGTACTTGCATTAAAACAAAAACAATCTAAGCATAATCAAATATATTTACATACATCTGTTTGTATGCGAATCCACAAATGACTGACACTATATATGATGCATATATGTACAGAGGTGGTCAAAAGTATTTACACATCGATAATTATTTTGCATGAGCCTGAGCATGAAAAACAATTATCGATGTGTAAATACTTTTGACCACCTCTGTATATATGTATGTGTGTATTCGGCGCGGTCAGCGTCCGCGGGTAGCGCTGCCGCCACATAAGCAGCGAAAACGTTCGAGCATGTGCTTGCATATTTCTGTCTCGCTTGCACTCATGCATTGATATTGCGTTCAATTAGCAATATTCTAACGCTTCTAGTTTTCTTGTTTATAATCCGATTTTAAAGCACCTTTTAGGATAGTTTGTTATAGTTAGCCTCCATTTGAATTATACAATTACAATACTGTACTATGTGAACAAATGCCTAAAAATGTAAAGAAAGTTGAGAACTATGTTTATGTTTTGTGTGAAAAAGGGGCGTGGCAGTTCAAAATTTTAGATGTCAATGCATTAACGCTGTCGTTAGGAACCTTCATACCAAAATTGGTGATCCTTGGTGCCATAGTTACTGAGATATTCGCCGAAAACACCTATTTTTTCCGATGGTTGAATTGACTTACCTAGTTCACGACCAAAATATGAACGATTGAATTTAAGTTGAAAACTGAACCAAAATCCCAACTCTAGAAATCACTGGCAAATAGAGCCAAGAATGGTTTTTATGCAGCGCTATATATCGATCCGCGAACTGGTGCAAATATTTTGTATAGTAATCAGCATGTTTTATAGATTAGTATAGCGAGATGCTATTATGCTTCCCACCGTGTTCGTCACACTTGAGTATATTTAAGCTCTTGTATTGGAAATTGTAAAACCTCTGTAAAACGCGCGGTATGGTAAGCAGTCACTGCGTTAAGACTTGAGTCATAAAAAAAGAATATGTGTTTGAACTATACTTCAATAGAATAAAATCCTCATTCTATCATGAAATGTCGCGTATGAGTGGAACGAGGGGATCCAAGCGACTTTTCGTTGCGGGAGCATGCCAAGTCAGTTGTAGTACTACTGCCTGAACAGCAACAACAAAGCCGATCAACGAGCTGACGCGCACAGGTGCTGCAGTTGATGCAGACTCCGACCTGTAGAGCGTGGTGTCAGAGATGATGACGAATGGTCCCCCGTTCCCTCCCTGCGTAGGGAACGGAAAAAAAAACTAACCTGATGATGAGAGGGAACCATTAAACATATTTTCCAGAGTAACAATTCGATAACGTTCTTCATACTAATATCGATATTTTAAATACTACCGTACGACGTATCGATTAAAACCTAACATAATACATCGATACAAATACTTTACAACTCTGCTGTCCTAATAGAAGAATCGGCCTCGAATCCAAAGTGTAATGCAGGAAATAATATTTAAAATTGGGTTATGCTACTTGCGTGTCGGTGTCAGACGTGCAATCTCGATCCATTCTCGAGCCATAACTGAAAGTTGGCGTCTTACAACATAGCGTCATACTGCAGTCAAGTAAGCTGAGACCCGTCAACGTCCCGAATAACATACCGGACATTTGGAAGTTCCTTAACATAATGTACGGCCCGCGGTAAAGCTCTTTTTAACTAACTACAGTTAGATGATTCTAAGCGAAGTACTCCGAATTCAATTTTTGGATGTTATCTAAGCCAATAGGCATGTCTCGCCGACTCTCTCAACCTGACCGTTGGTGCAGGGGTTGACAATGACATTTTAGACATTAGGTAAGAGGTTAAGCACTGATAATTCGTCGTTGTCTACTGTAATTGCCAAAATAATGACATTCTATCATCTGAGAATTAGTTAGTAATAGTAACAGCAGGATATTATTTAATTAATTTTGTGAAAGCATCGATGAAAACAATGAAGTATTTCTTCTTAGACCGTATAGGTGAAGGAGGGGACCTAAGTGATCAATGTGTAACATGTTTTAAATATGTGAATATCGCTAATGTATGTAATGTTAAGTGACTGCCGATTATCGTTAAGCAAGAAATGTTAAGTATCGATTAATTAGTAGGATACATATAAGTATCGATTATGTAGTGCTAAGAACCTGCTGACATTAGGATACGCCTGGCTTGACTCCCTCTCTTCTTCCAGTAACCGTGATGAGATGCAGAGATCTGACTCTGCTGTCAACGTGTTAAATAAAATCTGACGATAAACCAACCATCCAAACGATCAATCAAGTTTTCTGTCTTCTACAAATTTAAATCTTGTCGAACGGCTGGTCCACTTTTGAATTTATGTGTCTGGGGTACCACGGTTATTCTGGAATATACACTTAAAGCAGCTCTTAATATATTTATTGACGTAAACTTCATGTGTGGAAACCAATAGAGTTTGATAATTTATTTATGTTTTCAGCAGGGACATACAGTTGGGCACGTTTGCCATCGTCATCGACATCGTCCCGGAGCTCGAAAGCTGATTACTCATGTTTTCCGAATTCTCCAGGAGTTTTACGTATTCTGGGTCCCGGTTCTGCGCCCACTGCAGTTGAAAATTTAGATTTAAATCGTCTACGTACGTGACAGTGTCTTTTCTTCTTAGGGCATAGACGTAGGGAATGGTAACTCTTAACCGGTGAAAAACTAAAATTTTCTAATGGAAAGGCCCGTCCAGCAATTTTAGCGAAAGATCTACAATTTTTTAGAATTAACGCTAGCAAATTACAATCAGTAATTATTTTCAGGTACGTCATAAAATGCTTCAAAGTGTATAAAGTCGCTAACGTCTCCAAGTCCAAACCTTGCAAATTAGATCCATGCTCGGAAGCAGTATTGGAGAAATAGAACACTGTGTAGAATGTGTCATCGGTTTTTCTCTGAAAGAACAGATTCTCCAAACATACACAATAAATAAAGTTAGACTTCATTCAGTAGAGAAAACCTAAGGGGCATTGTTGAGCTATTAAACTTTTTATACTCTCTGCATAAGTATATTGGGTTTGTGCAAAAGTAAGTAACAGGCAGAAGGTTAATAATTTAACTCGACTGCTCGACTGTACTTTTCTTTCTTGTTATGATTCCTAATATGAATGTAAATTTTTGGTAGATATTTGTTTCTCTCATGTACAATGTATGAGTAAGTTAATATGAAGTTTGGTAAATTTTATTTTTATTGTATTCTTGGTGGGGTGGGAGGTACTCTTCGACTGTCCCGGAATGTCCCTTAGGCCAATGTGGCAGTATGGCAAAACTTTGACGGGGGCCACCCTCGAATAGGAGCATAGAAGATTTGACTCCGAATGCTTTCCCCTCGAGGAAAATATGTGCAAGCTCCATATGCTGAAATGCGTGAATTACAAAAACCATGAACTTTGACGTCGCCGATCAATACAAACCATTGAAATGACGAGAGCGAAACATTAGTGAATGTAATAAGGTGATCTTTCCAAGTCCTATTTAATGCGGCCGGAAGACTTTCGTCCCAATCGAAGTTTTTCTTTCAATGAAGTTAAAGAAATAGTTTTTTTTTGTCACAATGTCAGGCTCAATTGATCCCAGAGGGTCATAAATGTGAGCAATTGTTGAAAGCACAGATCTCTTGCAATGCTTAGACCCAAAAGAGTCCACGGAAAATAGTAGCCTGTCGGTTAAGGGATTTCAAGCAAGACCAAGTGATTTCGTTATGTCGCTTTAATCGCAGAATTTCTTAAACGACTCTTTGTCCTCTGAAATCATCTCCCGAACTTATGCTTGGCTCGTGCACCATTTTCGGAGCTTGAAGCAAAGCTTTGCGGATTGCTCTACAAAATGTAGATAGCTGCATTGATACAGTATTCTACAATCATAAGTTTTCTTTTGTCGACGATGAAATTATACCTCAACACCTCAGTACGGTACCTTATACTTCTTGGTAAAAAGGATGAGGTCCGTCTTTTCTGCGTTGATATGTAGTCCGGCATTATCCGCCCATTTCTATCGAATCTCTTAATGAGATCGTCAACGACTAGGTTCCATAGAAGGGGAGAAAGGACTCCTTCTTGTGGGGAACCTCTGTTCTCGATTTTGGTTGAGGTTGCAATAACCCATTCTGAGTGAACTTTCATGCAGCTCAGAAAGTTTCTAATCCAGTTGGTGATAGGTGGCTGAGTATTGGTTGTTGTCAGCTAACAATATTGAACGCTCCTGAGATGTCCACAAATATAATCGTGGTTATGTAGGGCTCGTTCTATGGTCCCCGCTAGCGAGTGTAGGGCCGATTCAACGGACTTACCCTTGGTGTACGCATGCTGAAAAGCTGACATCTGTTCCTCTGCGACACTTCTGATGCTGAGATCTATCAGCTTTTCCATAGATTTTGGCATAAAGGATGTGAGACTTATTGGTCTATAATACTATGGGCTGTTATGACTGCATTTACCCGCTTTGGCGAGAAAGACAACCATTGCGGTTCGCCATTGCGTTGGTATATGGCCGGTTTTTAGGCAGGCTTCGTATATCTTAACCAGCCATGGAATGACAAACATCTTTGGCGGTTTGTAGCATAGCTGGTATGATCCCATCAGTACCCGGACTCTTTATCCTTAAGAAAGAATTGATAGCCCACTGTAGATTCACTGTGGCGAATAATCCTCTGGGGAGTGCGTATATTTGTTCCGTATTAACATGCTGTTCGTCCGACACAGGTGCAGTTGAGCTTCCTGGGAAGTGGGTGGTCATGAGTGCATCTAGAGTTTCCTCGCTGCTCTCTGTTCATGTACCATCTCCCAGTTTCAGTTGACTTTGGATAGGTCGCTGTTTTGACAGGAGCTTCCTAAGTCTAGCGGTTTCAGGCACTGATTCCAGATTGGAACAGAAGTTCCTCCAGGAGTTCCTATTGGCCTTTCTGATTTTGGACTTATATGCCCTGAGCGCTACCTTGTATTCGTCCCAAATAACAATTGAGTGTTTTTTTCTTAACGCTCAATCTCTGAGCAGAAGCGAAACAAATGAAAAAATTTGCTCCCACTTTGAGCAAGAGAGTTTTTTCTATTTTGCTTCGGTCTTCGCTTGAGCGTTGTTGTTGAGTTCTTCGTGTTGAACTCTTTTAACGATTCTCTCTTCGGGAGTAATATAATTGTCGCTCGCGTGTTGAGACTCAGTGAGTGAGTGAATGACTGAATAAGTCAATTCAAAAAGTCTTGCAAACACTCTTTAAGGATTTTTCTTAAAAAATAATATTTACTTTATTTTTATTTTGCGTTTTTTTTTTGTTTATTTTTCTTAATGTAAGTAATAAGTCAAAAATATTTAATTTTTCTCCGATTATTCTTTTTTTCTAGCTTCAATCGAATACTTGATTAACAATAGCAAAAATATTTGTTTGTTTGTTTATTTAGTTTAGGATATAATTGTAAACTATCAACCTTACAATTTTTACAATCACAAGCTTCTACGGCCATCGGCTTATACGATAACCACATCCACACACTAGCCTTGGATTCGAACCCGGATCCCCGTTGTTCAGTTGCCTTTATGACAGGGCCACTTAGACAAAATAGAAAAAATAAAAACAAAACTATATAAATGAATTCAATGAATATTTCTTATTTATTTTCACTAATTGTTTAGCTTAATTAATAACAGCGAGCTTAAATTGTCTGCTCCTATTGAACTCCGACGTTCACTCAGTATGAAATGCAGGGCTGAAAATGCCCGTTCTACTGACACGTCGCAATTTAATAATCATCAGTCGCTTAAAGACGGTTTGCTTAATTTCACTCATGCAAATACTCGCGGTCTAAGTGAGAAGAAAACGAAACGAAATGAAACGATTGTTGTCCGAGCGCGTGTGAGATAAACGAAGAGATTACCGATACTCTGCTCGCGAAAATTTTTTTCATATACTCAGTAAAGATTCTTATTTGAAGACGTCGCAAAACACTCAATTGTTATTTGCGAGCTATGGTTTGAACAGATCCATTGTGGTTGCTCTCTGTATTGGGAGTTCTGAGTTCCACCATAATGGTTTTGATATACTTTTGCGTCTGGATGGCCGAAATAAGCTGTATTAAGCCTCAAGCAGAGTTTTGTTGACGATGTTGATTAATGTTGTCTGGTGGGCTGAGTTTTTCTGAGACAAGACTCCTGAACTTTGTCCAGTCAGTGTTCTTAGGGTTCTTAAACTGAGTTAGTTTGGTGTTGTAATCAAAGTTTCATTTGAATTGAATAAACATGATCAGAGAAGGAGGGTTTGTCCGAGACCATCCAGTTTGTTATTGCAACACCTGTTGCGAGTGTTAGGTGAAGGACGTTAGACGAAGTGGGACCTACGTATGTATGTGCCTCCCCTGTGTTAGCGATACTTAGTTTTTTTGTAAATATAAATTCAAGTAACGACTCACCACTTATATTAATGTCGGTTGATCCCCATACGCAGTGATGTGCGTTGGCGTCTGTGCCGACTACAAGCTGCGAGTTGTTACGGGTGGACTCAGCCACTAGTCTCACCAATTCGTCCGGTGGTGCTGCCAGGTCGTGGGCCATATAGCAGGATGCTATTGTAAGGCGCATCTTCCTGTTTTCCACGATTACCACCGTTACGTCGTCAATGCTGTAATTAGACATGAGATAAGCATGGAGACCTTTCCGTAAAAGTACGGCGGTTCTTGTTCTGCTTACCGTTGTGATGTAGAACGCATTGTATTTGTCCCGCTACCAGGAGCAATCCATGGCTCTTGGACTAAGGCCACATCGACGGGCCCCTGCTCAAGGGTCAGAAGGATCTCCGTCGATGCCAACTTTTATGCAGGTTTATCTGCAGTACGCTCATGCGTGTGGGTTTCTGCATCACCTGCCGCGGACGGGTTGACTATAAGCGTCAGGTCTCCGTCCTTGTCGTCCGCTTCATCGTCGGATGCTATATCTAGTGATTGGGTGGCTTCGAGGACCGATTCGAGTCCCAAGTCCTTCTCCAGAGCATAGCAAACGATTTCATTATTTTGTGCTACGTCCTTCAGCCTGTTACGTATGTAAATATACTTGTTTGTACACATATTTAGATTTCCTTACATGACTTGTTTTAACAAGTAAGAAAGGCTACAATCAAGCCAGCCGATTGTAAAAGACCCCGTAATCCCATAGTAGTGCGAATATTTCCAGACAATGAAAAAACATGAAGACGAAGCAGAGCAATTCATATTTAAACAGTGTTTGTAAATGCTCTGCTACAGCGCATGATACAATAATATGATATATGGGTATAAATCGCAAATCGTTTTTGTTTTTTATACTCTCTGCAAGAGTACATTGTGTTTGTGCAAAAAAAAAAAAAGATTTCAGAGATGGTAAGAGCTACAAGTTCGAGCTTGGTGTCATTCGATCACATATTTAGTCAGTCAATACAAAAATCTTTTTTTTTTCGATACCACCCCCCATTCGCCCTCAATAAGCAAAAAACTAGATACACCTCGGAAATCGGTGTTTTCGGCGAATATCTCAGTAGTTACTGAGCACCTAGGATCAGCAATTTTGGTATGTAGCGTTCCTAACGACAGCATGCATTGGCATTTAAAATTTTTGACTGCCATTTGTTCATATAGACAGCATTGTAATTGTATAATTCGAGTGGAGGCTTACTATATCAAACTATTCCTGAAAGGTGCATTAAAATCGGACTATAAACAAGAAAACTAGAAGCGTTACAATATTGATAATTGAACGCTATATCACTAATGAGTGCAAGCGAGACAGAAACGTTTTCGCTACTTGTGTGCGGCAGCGCTGCCCGCGGTCGCCGAATACACACATACATACATGTATGAACACATATAATGTCAAACGTATACGAATATGATAAACAGATGTATGTGTGATGATGCTTAGATTGTTTTTGTTTCAATGTGTTTTAATTCAAGTACTAGATATGGTAATATCTTGATACCTGTTTTAATATTTTAACTGGAAAAATGCAGAGAGTATTATACGGTCGGGCGTACTCGACTGTACTTTTCTTTCTTGTTGCTACTTGCTACAGCGGTAGTTTATTGAGTAGCAGAACTGAGAGCATAGCAGAGCACATATTTTCGATCGATAGGCTACGGCTCTGATACGGCTCTCGACAAAACTCAGAGCGATAGCCAGAGCATAGCACAATTTGTGTTGCTCTTGCTGGTACAGTGTAGTTTTTGCAAACGCTGCTTTAATATTCGGTTTTACTTATGTACATATTTTGAATGATTAAGTGTTTAACTTAAAAGAAAGAATGCCCATTTTATCCACTACTAAGAATAATAAATATAACCGGGAAAAAAATTCAAAGAGTATTATACGGTCTTTCTTGTTCTCTTTTGTATGCAAAAATGTGAACATCTATGAGTCGGGGTATTTTACAGTCGGCACCATCGACTGTAGCCTTGCATAACTTGCTTTGCTTTGTATTCTCGTATCGCTTATCGCTTGTTCTTAGGTGTCAGTCTCAAGCTTATATTTCGTTTCATAAAGTAGTATACGTTTATCCGTCAATGAACTTTGTACATCTTTTGCTGCAATTTTTTACATCAATGCTCAAACTATTTTGACTTATAAGGCAATTAATTCAAAATTAAAACAATTTACGATTATTTTAACACTCCATCGCGCAGGACTGTTTAATTACCAAATAAGAGTAGTTGTAGAGTGTAATGTGAAAAGTATTAATTAGGGATTCATCCAACGGGTTACATAAAATCGGTAAATGGTGCAGTGTTTTTTTTGTTTCTAACAATTTCGTATTGATCTGGTTAAAATTTAAAATATTATTTGCCCTATTATATTAATACATGCATGTAGAAGTAAAATTTGTATGTGCGTAGATTAAAATTGGCTGTGTCCTAAAAATAAAAATTCGAACTCCCAAGTGAATATGTTGTTTTTATATATTTATTTATTTTATTTTTTTTATTTATTTTTATTTTTAGGGCACAGCCAATATATATATATATATATATATATATATATATGCATACTGCCAACGTGCGATTATCTCCATAGGAATTTAGCTACTTTCCATACAAATTTTGCTACTTTGCTAAGCAAAGTAGACGGAAAAATTTGTCAGTATGCATATCTTCTAAAAGGAATAGGGATTCAGGTATTAATTGATTGCATAATGAACCAAAATTCATAGCTACACACAATGAAAAAAAATTTGGATGGTGGGTGGATAAAAAGGGGACTCTTCTTGCAAATTAACACGCTTTTTTGAGATTATCTCTTTTAATTAACTTTAAATATTTAATTTATTTATGTTTATTTAATTTATTAATTTCTTTTGATTATGCCTAGATTTGTAAGTTTTATCGATGCTTAAAGTTAAAAAAAAAAACGAATATTAGTGTGATACACTGTATGTATATATACGTTAAAATTGTAAGATAACGTGAACACCAAAAGATGTATAACTTATTTTAGGGTTATATTTTTTGTTCTTTTATGTATGCATGTGCATATACTTAAAGCATGATACATAAACATGAATACACAAACTATAGTCCTTGTATGTGTATTATATGTATTATATGCCGCAAAATACTCTGCTTTTTTCACTGATTAAATTATTAAAATCGGTACTGAGATATAACAATGTGTTGTACTTGCATTGAAACATGTTGAAACAAAAACAATCTAAGCATAATAAAACATATTTCTGTTTGTTTTTATGCGAATAAACATACGAATGACAATATTTGATACATATATGTATGTATGTATGTGTGTATTCGGCGCGTCCAGCGACTGCGGGCCGCGCTGAAGCCACACAGGCAGGAAAAAAGCACGAGCATGTGCTTGAATGTTTCTATCTCGCTTGCACTCATACGTTGATATTGCGTTCAATTATCAATATTGTAACGCTTCTAGTTTTCTTGTTTATAGTCCGATTTTAATGCACCTTTCTGGATAGTTTGATATTGTTAGCCTTTACTCGAATTATACAATAACGATACTGTACTATATGAACATATGTCTAAAAATGGAACGAAAGTTGAGATTTAATTTTATTAATTGTTGTAAAAAGGGGCGTGGTAGTCCCAAATTGTATGGGGTCCGAAAAGCTTCTTTCTGCCTTTTACGCTTATTTCGCTTCTGTCAAACTTAATAGACTACTCTGCTCTCTTAAGAGTATGGGGTCTAAAATCAATAAAGAATTCTTCAGTCGCTTCGGGACTTAGGATACCCGTACTCAGTTTTAATATCTTATAAACTACATATGTATGTCGAATAAGTATGACTCGCTCGACTATAGGCCTACTTAGTAGTATAATTTGTGTTAATTCTGGTACACAACCTTTACTGGTTTACTTATTATACGCTCTGCAAGAGTATGTTGGGATCGTACAAAGTATGTAACAGGCAGAAGAAGGCGTGGCAGAGCCCAAAAAGTATTTATATTATTGATCAGCATCACAAACTGAGTCGATATAGCCATGTTCGTCTGTGTGTCAGTCCGAACAAACATATTTCATAGATGGTAAGAGCTACAAGCTCGAACTTAGTCTCTATCGACTACATATTTAGTCAGTCAATACAAGAATCTTTTCTTTTTCTAATGCCCCCATTAGCACACAATGAGGCAAAACCTGGTCACACCTCAGAAAAAATCGACGTTTTGTGCGAATATCTAAGTAACTATATCACATAGGAATACCAATGGTTCGCAGGTTCCTAGCGACTGCATAAATGCAATGTCGTTAAAAATTTCAAACTGCAATGCCGGTTTTGAGGCAATTGTTCTTATCGTACAGTATTGTAATTTATAAATCGTTTGGACTAATTATATCAAAGTATACTTAAAGTTGCATAAAAATCCGATTATAAAAAAGAGAGAAAACCCGTAACCAAGTATACATTTTAGCGCATGTGCAAGCGAGTTAGAAACATATGGTCGAAAGTTTTTGCTGCAAGTGTGTCGGCATAATTCTATTAGGCAATTGGTTTAAAAAGACTATTTTCAGGCGACGACGAGAAGGACTTGACGGGACATGTAAAGCATTAGCTAACAAATTTGGCATCCATGCCGGACATATTGTTTAACAGATACTTCGTTAATTTGAGACATCACTGAGGTGATCCTCAAATCCCTTCTTAAGTAAAATAGTAAGCAACCTTTCTGTATTTATCAAACTATCCTTGTAAAACTCACACAAAATACCTTCCTTAATAATATGATCAAGTTTTATCCAAATCGAACAGCTGACATAGGAACAATCGATCGAAAATATGCTCAAAATATGAATAAGTATGACAATTTTCAAAGTTTCCAAGCGGTCTTACTAGTGTTCATCACATAAACGATTGCACTAACATTATTATCATACCTCTTTGTTAATAATAATTTGTAACGAATATCATAAAGTCACGAGGCGACGATAGGATTTGTTTTTTTTTTTTTTTTTTTTGATTGAAAGTCGATAAATTGCTCTAAAAAGTGTATCGAGCTAAAGATGGACTACATTTATAAATCTAGCAAGAAAAGTACAGTCGGGAAGCACGACCGTACAATACTCTTGCCATTTTATTCCGTAAAACCGTAAAACCCTACGCTTTCTCCAAAGCAGCACTTTAATTACATATCTATATTTAACAATGAATAGTAGGAATGAACAAGAAAGAAAAGTACAGTCGAGCACGCCCGACCGTATAATACTCTCTGCATTTGTATCCCGATTAAATTATTAAAATAGGTATCGAGATATGTGTAGTACTTGCATTAAAACACGTTTCTGTCGCGCTTGCACTTATTAGTGATATTGAGTTCAATTATTAATATTGTAAGGCTTCTAGTTTTCTTGCTTATAGTCCGATTTCAATTTCGATTATACAATTACAATGCTGTACTATATTAACAAATTCCTAAAAATCGAACGAAAGTTGTGAATTATTTTTATGTATTGTGGGAAAAGGGGCGTGTCAGTCCGAAAATTTAGATGCTAATGCATTTACGCTGTCGCTAGGAACGCTAGGAACGCAAAAACACTGATTTTTTCCGAGGTGTGTCTAGTTTTTTGCTCATTGTGGGCGAATGGGGCGTGACATCAAAAAAAAATCTTGTATTGACTGACTAAATATGTGATCGATTGAGACCAAGCTCGAACTTGTAGCTCTTACCATCTCTGAAATCAGTTTGTTCATACGGACGGACAGACGGACATGGTTATATCGACTAGGCTTATGATGTTGATCAAGAATATATGTTTTGGGCGTTCTGTGCATATGTAAAAGTTATTTTACTAAATGTTTTCGTTATATATATACAAGGAATATGTACACAGACAAAGTTTGATCAAATTTATATACATGAAATATTTGTTTCTGATATTATTTAATTTGAAACATTTGTGCAATCTTTCTTCTAGGTCTAGCAATCTTTCTTCAACAATATGCATACTTACTCAGAAACGATCGGTCTAAATTTATATTATTTTTTGAATTAGTATGAAAAAATGTTTACGTTTAGTCGTTAAGTCGTGAGGTGACTATAGACTTCTTTCTGGTTTAGTTATAATATTTACGATGGTAAATATCCATACGAAATTATTCTTATTTCTTCTTATTTTAATTAGAAAAATTAAAATTTGTGTCCAGTCATCTTTCAAACAGAATTTAGATATTATTTTTTTAAGACTTTTATTAAATATCTGCAAATATGTTGCAACCTCAATCTTAAACAGTGTTATGACGATATTTGCTGAGGCCAATATAGATGTTGACTTACGCATGTTGAGATCTTTCCGTGTATTACGACCACTGAAGCTTGTATCCCGAATTCCAAGTAAGACTGCTTAATACGACAATATGCAATTTAAGTATTCCATTTAATTATTGCAGATTTAATCAATGAATTAGTTATTTGTATAAATTTTGATTTGATTAATATTACTTTAAATATTTAGTATACAATTATAAAATCATAGGAGATAATGATCGAATTTATTGATTGAAAAAAAATAGTAATTCGTGGTGTAGACTAACGTTTTACATAAACCCCAGTCTAGGAATAGTAGGGTAGGCTTAACGCGTTGAGAGCAGTATCAATAATAAGAGCAAATCAATAATTTACAACGATAAAACAATTTGCAGGGTTCGGGGCTAGAAAACCTTTGCAGACTAATATGGTTTATTCTACATCGAGACATCCATCCCCGTGACTAATGCTTAGTTAATGTGTTAGTTAATGTTACTGTTGGATATATAGTCTAACGCAGCGGTTTCAAGAGCTTATTTATTGTCGACCGTATGCATCAAAGATGTGCTTAAGACTAGTGTAAGAAATTATAAGTGTGACCAGATATTCGGTTTACAAGTATTGCCACAAAGTTATACATAATTCAACACTCCTTCTCAACAATTATAAACTGGAATATTAACTAATAACAATTCATTTCCTTAATACATTTCACATGCTTAATCTTTTGCAAATTTTTAGTTAATACATCGGAAATCATATAGTTAGTGCATATATATTGGATATCGATTTCCTTATTGGCATATAATTCTCTTACATGATGAAACTTAATATCAATATGTTTACTACGATTATGCAAAACAGGGTTTTTTGCAAGACATTGGGCGCTTTGGTTATCGCAGTATAATGTAGTTGTCCCATTATTGCCAAAGCCCATTTCATTCAAATACATAGATTCTCTAGCAGCAGTAGATAAAGCGATATATTCAGCTTCGGTGCTTCTCAATGCTACTAAACTTTGTTTCTTAGACTCCCAGGAAATAGTTCCGCCTGCTTCTACAAACACGAAGCCAGTGTACGATTTGCGGTCAGTAGAATCGTTTGCCTAATCTGCATCGACGTAACCATGCAGCGACTTTCCTTCATGCTGATAATGTAACTTCATATTAGCCGATCCCTTCAGGTATCTTAGAACACGCTTGGCAGCTACTTCGTGTTCCTTGTGTGAGTTAGCATTCCGTTGTGCTAGCTTCCCCACCGAGTGTAGTATATCCGGTCTCGTTGTGATCGCCAGATACATCAGACAGCCTATCAATGATTGATAGTCCTTTACGTTGACAGCTTCGCAGTTAGGGTCATCGCACCTGACTTGATGACCAGCTTCCAGAGGTGTAGCTACAGGCTTGCATGCCGCCATACCCCAAGTATGCAGCATCTGCTCGACGTATTGCTTGTGACCAATACTTATGTTGCCCGTCTCGCCCTCACGCTCGACTTCGATACCCAAGAAATGGCTAACTTGGCCTCCGTCAATTACATCAAAAACTTTAGCAATTGACGCCTTTACGCTTAGGAGGTCTTTTTTTTGTGGAGCTGGCAATTAAAAGATCGTCCACATAAATAGCGATAATGTTATAGTTACCATTCCAGTTGCTTGTGTACACGCAGGGCTCGCTGACACATGGACTATATCCGAGTTCTCTTAGAACTGAATCGAGCTTCGCATTCCACTCTCTTCCGCTTTGCTTTAGGCCATAGAGCGATTTCTTAAGCTTCAAAACCTTTTGTGGATACTCGTTACTGATGAATCCCTCTGGCTGCTTCATGTAGACATCTTCCGAAAGTTTGCTGTTCAGGTAGGCGGTTGACACATCCATTTGATGAAGAAACAATTTATGTTTCACAGCCAATGCCATGATCAGCCTTACTGACGAGTATCTCACTACTGAAGAGAACGTCTCAAAGTTATCCACGCCTTACATTTGTGCGCTTCCTTTTGCCACCAGCCTTGATTTGAAGCGCTCCACAAATCCATTCTTGTTTACTTTGACGCCAAACACCCATTTACTACCAATAGCCTTTTTGCCGTTTGGTAGATCAACCAGCTCCCAGGTTTGGTTTGCTTCAAGGACATCGATCTCCTTCTGAATCGATTCAGACCATTCCTCTTTCATTTCTGATTTGTTAACGTCAGCCATGGATCCCGGTATGCATACGTCCTCAGCTTTTAACATATTTAGGGTGTTATACACCTTCCGTGGTCTACCTGGCTTGCCGCTTCTCACAATTTTTGGACGTCCTTTGCCACGGGCGGTGTTCGCAGGCACCTCTGCATCTTCACTGACAGCACTTTCGTAGTTTTCAGAATCTGAGTTTTCCGGGGTTGGACTTTGATCCATGATGTCAACTTCTGGTTCCAGCTGAACATCCTCTCCATCACCTTTTTCTGCGGCCGACTCTTCCTCCGCCTGTTGATGAGATGGATAAGTTTCTTCGTGCAAAAACATACCCTTTTCATTGTAAGCATGACCACCAAGGTAATTTTCCAAGAAAACTACGTCTCTGCTCTCGATAACTCTGTTTGTTTAGGACAGTATAGCCTGTATGCCTTCGCTGTCATCGAGTAACCAATAATGGTGTATTCAGTGCCCTTGGCTCTGAACTTAATTTTGTGCTTCTTGTCCAGTGCGATTGCCTTTGAGCCAAAGATCCGTAAGTGAGATACACTCGGTTTCTTGCCAGTCCATGCCTCATACGGAGTTTTGCTACTTAAAGCTTTCGTTTCCGACCTGTTCCGTAAATATGTTGCTGCTCGTACTGCTTCACCCCATAGTGATTCATTGGTACCCGAATGCACTAACATACTCCTGGCCATCTCTACTAGTGTGCGGTTGGCACGTTCAGCAACTCCGTTTTGCTGTGGTGTGTATGGCACTGTTAGTTGCCTCATTATGCCTTTCTCCGATAAGAAGTTGTTGAATTCTCGACTCAAATATTCACGACCGTTATCGCTTCGAACAGCTTTTATTTTCTTACCGCATTGTCTTTCGGCGTACGCGACGAACTCTTTAAAAACGTCCAGTACTTGATCTCGCGATTTTAGGAAATACACAAAAGTATATCGCGAATAGTCATCGATAAATGTAACAAAGTAACGCGATCCACCGGCAGATTGTTTATTCATTGGTCCACAAATGTCCGTATGTATTAGACCCAACACCTCTTTTTCACGGCTCTCCGCGGCTTTTGGAAACGGCTTAACACACAGTTTACTCTTTGCGCAAGTTTTGCAAATATCGCCTTTCAGATCAATGCTCTTATTAATCGTTTTTAATCCCATGTTTAAGTGGCCTAAACGATAATGCCATTTCCAAATTTCTGCACTTTTGGGGCTTGCAAACATACACTTATTTAATTTTGTCTCTCCAATAAACAAGTCATTGCCTTTAAACGCTTGTGTTATGATACCACTATCGTCTTTAATTACAGCGCGTTTATTATCGAATATCACTCTAAACCCTTTCTCTACAGCTTTTAATATCGAGATAAAATTAGCTTGCAGTTCTCTCACGTAGAGCACATTCAGCAGATTAAACGAATATTTTTCAGCATTCACGCGCACTGCGCCAATTCCTTCCGCGAAAATATAATTTTCACCAGCAAGTAATATTTTCTCTTTGTGCTTTCGGAAATCCACGAACCATGACCTACCACAACATATGTGAGCAGTGGCACCACTATCAAGGCACCAATCGAATTTCGTCGACCGCATCTAAAACACTTTTTTCCCTTCTTTGCGCCTTGGTATTCTTTCGTCGTCCCGTTGCTTTTGTTCTTTGCACGCGTCACAAAGACTTGCTGTACATCTGATTCGGCTTCGTTGTTCACTTTTTGTGTTTCGCCTTCTTCTATTATTTTGATCTTCAAGTCAGACACGGACGGCAACTGTTCACGCGTCTCGATCGCTACCACGAAGTTCTCGAAATTTCTGCCCAAGCCCGACAACAGTAAAATTTAAAGAATATCATCCGAAATATTCATATCGATTTCTTTTAATTTATCCACTAAATTCGTTAATATATTCGTGGACTCCCGTTATATCACTTAGATTTAAACGTAGCAACTTTTTGAACAATGATATTTTTCTTGCGGGTCCACGAGGTTGATAAACCGACGCTAGCTTCTCCCAAGCTTCTTTTGCAGTGACACTATTCTTTATAAAATTTATTTGAGACGCCTTTACACCCAGCAAGATGCTTGCTAATGCCTTTTCTTCTTTCTTGTCAAAATCAGCTTTCTGCTTTTCCGTGCCACTTGCATCTTTTACGATCCTCCCGCACACAAGCGACCACAACTCAGCCTGCAACAACATGCTTTTCATTTGCACCGACCAAACGGCGTAATTTTCGCCATCCAATTTATCGATGGCACAAGCCCTTTCCCGTTCATGTTTGTTAATTTTACACGTAATTACACGAAAGTAATTATAATTAATCAAACTTTTTTATGATATCCTGGGCCCATAACCTGTTGGATATATAGTCTAACGCAGCAGTTTTAAGAGCTTATTTATTGTTGACCGTATACATCAAAGATGTGCTTAAGCCTAGTGTATGAAATTATAAGTGTGACCAGATATTCGGTTTACAAGTGTTGCCACAAAGTTATACATAATTCAACAGTTACTTTATCAAACAAGCTTTTGTTTTACAACATATTGAATAATACTTCTAGGCTAGCATGAAGTATGTAAAATTAAACACGGAGAATTATATAACTTAGTGAAATTAATTACGTAAAAAACTTACATTGCAGAAGAAATTCGAATGTTATTAATTATTATTTTAAGCGAACTGCATTAAGTATAAAAATTATACTAGAATTTTCTCTTGAATGACATGTGGCAGGCAAGGTACATACTTTTACCTTTAAAGAGTTTTTGACATTTTTTGTGTGTTTGTATTCTTGACCTTTCTATAGAAAATGATTTGACGGTGTTTAACAATATTTTTAGACCCCGCGCTCTAAAAGCAGTAAAAGAGATCTATTAAGTTTATCAGAATCGAAATGTGCGTAACAGACAGAAAGAGTCGACATAGTGATGTATGTCCTTCTGTCCGTCCGGGTGACCGCCTGTCTGTCTGTCCGTGTGAAACCCTGGATCATCGAAACAACAAGAGCTAAAGCCATCAAATTTTGGAATGAAAGTCCGTCTATGGTGTACGCAAAGTTAAATTAAAATTTTGCAACGCCCGCTACCGCCCCCGAAAATTGTAAAAAACTATTTTCACATCACCATAACTAAAGCTATTAGGACCAAATTCACACAGTATGTGAACGGTACCACTAAAACTATCATCACCAAGATTGATTCAGATCGGTCAACTATAGCCTATAGCTCCTATGGGGCTAATCAGTCGAAAATTGCATATTTGAATGTAAAACTGCACACTTGAATGAATACGTGAACTATTGTCGGCTCGCTCGACTCTAGAAGAGTACAACGATATACTGCAATCGTTAAGGAAGCGTGGAGCCGTCCGGGAAATGTGACTAACAGGCAGAAAGAGACATGGCCGACCCCATTAAGTACACAATTCCTGATAGGCATCAACTGCCGAGACGAAATATCAATGTCCGTCTGTCTTTCTGTCCGTCCGTCCGTATATACACTTAGATCTTCGAGACTATAAGAGCTAGGTCCACCAAATTTGGAATGAAAGTCCTTTAATATGTCGGGTTGATAAAATTGTTGGCTGCCTTCCCCGTAAAGTGTAAAAAAGTATGTTCACCTCGCAGAAAATTATTTTCACATTAACATTATTGGATATGACTCCCATTGGACAATTCGGACAAATATTTTGTATTTGTTTTGTAAACTGCGCACTAGAATAAGTCGGCCAACTCGACAGCAGCCTTTTTTACTTGTTATAAGTACATTTACTTCATCGGTAAGTCTGAGCCGCTCATCGAGCCTGCTGGATAATAGTCATAACGCCTTTATTGATACGAGAATTATATGTATTTTTTTTTCTCTCTGCAAAAAAAATATTGGATTTTTGCAAAGTATGTAAGAGGCAGAAGGAGGCGGGGCAGACCCATATAGTAAATACATTTTTGATAAGCATCACAAGCCGCGTCGATATAGCCATGCCCGTCTGCCCGTCCGTACGTCTGTATGAACAAAAGGATCTCACAGACTATAAGAGCTAGAAAAGAGAAATATGTCGCAAATGAAAGGTACTAAACCCAAGCAGAACACGTTTGTTTTGGTTTTTTGACAGGCCTACTTTAGGGCGTTCTATCTTTATATAAATGTACAGGTAAAACTAGAATGTTTTAGTATAGAAAACTTTTTTGTTAGCTAAGCTATGTGAACCAAATTTACACGGATAGTACATTAGACATGGAAGTACCTGTACTGTCCAAGTTTGATCTAAATCGGACAACTATATCGTATAGCTCCCATATTGACGAACGTTAAAAATACGCTCCAAATGTAAATTAGTATAAAAAAATTTTGAGATGAAGAAGATTTGTTCATCAAACTCACACAGAATACACATTCTCCAAAAATGTAAACAGACTGGCCATGTTTGATCCAAATCGGTCGACTATATCGCATAGCTCCCAAAGGAATGATCGGTCAAGTATAAGCTCACAATATGAATTAAAAGGATTAACTGAGTTGAAGAAGCTAAATTAATCAAAATCATCCAGAATACATTTGGCAATAGTGGAAACATACCGGCCAAGTTTCATCCAAATCGGACCACTATATGACATAGCTCCCACAGGAACAATCGGTCGAAAATATGCTCTACGCATGAATTTGTATGAAAATGATTGCGAACTATTTTCTCAGTTTTATAACTATCTTAATGAAACTTGGTACATATGTCTATTCTCTCTGCACGCAGATCATTTGTAAAAATCGGACGAATCGGATGATAAATATAGCTCACATAGGAACAATCGGTCGAAATGCATGCAAATGTATGAACATTTTCGGTGTCTGTTGACCGATTTCAACCAAATTCACCCCAATCGTGAATTCACGCCAATGCATTTCCAATCTTTCTCCGACCGTTGACCAAATTTCATCCAAATAGGACTACTATATCATATAGCTCCCATAGGAACAATCGGTTTAAATAATTAGTATGAACATTTTCGGTGTCTATTGATCGATTTTAACGAAATTCAATTTCTAATCGTGTCCCACCTGTTGACCAAATTTCATCTAAATCTGACGTCAATATCATATAGCTACCATAGAAATATTTGATGATTGAAACCAAATTAACGCAATATTCATGACTGCAAGGGTATTTAATCTTCGGTGAGCCGACGATAAACATTTTTCTTCTTTATATCATATATACAATAATATATTTTATTATTGCGATACAAGCTTTGGTGCGTTCAATTATAACTTTTTTTTTTTAATGTATAATTTTTATTATTATTGCCGAAATGCGGCTTTCAGGATAATTTTATACAATTTGTCTCCAAACGAATTTTAAATAACAGTACTGTACGACTTTTAATGACATTGTATTGATGCTTTTTCTCAGAACATTATAAGTAAACAACAAACCAATGTTGTGAATGTATACTATCTTAATAAGTACTTTGTTTTACATTCCAACAAGTCTAGAAGAAGCATCACCCAGTCATCAACAGAATTCTCAAGACTTGACAAACTAAAGCTTTATGGTAGCTTAGCTCAAGCAATGGGTGTCCCAAAAAAAGAGGAAACGCCACCAGGTGGAGGTCCAACGTCATTATTTATCCTAACAGAGGAAAACCCAATTAGAAAGTACACACGATTCATCATTGAATGGCCGCCCTTTGAGTACGCTGTGTTGTTGACAATCATAGCCAACTGTGTTGTACTGGCACTAGAAGAACACTTGCCAGAAAGTGACAAGACAGTGTTGGCCCAGAAATTGGTAAGCTTTCAAAATATTCTTTGTTTGTATAAAACACGTAATATTTTTATTTATTTCGTTTTTGAACAGGAAAAAACAGAAGCCTACTTTATATGCATATTCTGTGTGGAAGCATCGCTTAAGATAATTGCTTTAGGACTTGTTTTGCACAAACACTCCTATCTCAGAAATATTTGGAACATTATGGATTTTTTCGTTGTAGTAACGGGGTAATTATGTTATTGAAACATTTCTATGCCAATTAAATCATTTTTTTTATGTTTACCTGCTTTCATCTAAATCTTACTTTATATTTTTATTTTGAAAATTATGGCGTAGTTGTCCAAATTTTTTGAGTCAGTTATGGCAATGTCGGCATGCCCACCAAAACTGTTAAGTAACAAAATGTAATAACACGTGATTTAATTATTCTAAAAAGAGTTTTATGTTAACTATGAATTGGAATTTGAAGTTCAAAATTTGAACCCCGTACTCTAAAAATCAGTAGAGAAGTCTATTAGGTTTGTCAGAAGAATATGCGTAACAAATAGACGGGGTCTTTTCCGAGTCGATTTATTCTTGTCCCCCTTTCCGTCCGTATGGATCTCAAAAACCATAAGCGCCAGATCATACAAATTTGGAACGAAAGTATTTTTCGCGTTTATTTAAAATTGTTGGCACGCCACCTACCGCCCCCGGGAATTGTAAAAAACTATTTTCTCAACACCATAACTATTCACTGCAACGAAATTTACTCATTATAACAGGAGAGTTATAATCAATCAATAAGATTGATCAGGATTGGATAACTAAAGCTTATATTTAGCTCATATAGGCGAAATCGCTCGAAAATGATGAATTTGTGAGTAAAATGCACACTGGAGAGTACGGGGTCTTTTACAATCGGCTCGATCGATTGTAGCCCTCCTTACTTCTTTTAAAATGTTTTCAAAATAATTTGTTAAGAAAGAAAATATGATAAATATTTACACAGTATAGATCACATTGTTTGTTTATTTTTAAAAAAATTTGAAAAGAAACGCAATACTCTTTTGTGGAGCGATGTGTCGAAACCTAAAAAATACGCTTTATTCTCAAAGATCACTTCCTCATCAGACCGAAATCTATTAGCATGCATCACTTTTTAAAAATCTGAAAAAGGTGGCAATACAGTCCGATGTAGACTGTACCGGGGACTGTACGGTGGATGTTTCATACTTGTAACCCGGTGCATTGTCTTGGTCAAACATTAACTATTTTCTTCACAAAATGTGGTCATTGTATACCCTTTAAGAGAGTATATTGTTTTCGTCACGAAGTTTGTAACGCAATGAAGGAGACGTTTCCGACCCCATAAAATATATATATTCTTGATCAGCATCATCAGCCGAGTCGATATAGCCATGTCCGTCTGTCTGTCTATCTTAATGAAACTTGGCACAGATATGCATTCTCTCTGCACGCATTTCATTTGTAAAAATCCGACAGATCGGACCACTATATCATATAGCTCCCATAGGAACAATAAGTCGAAACGCATGCAAATGTATAAACATTTTCGGTGTCTATTGACCGGTTTCAACCAAATTCACGCTATATGCATTTCTAATTGTTCTCCGACCGTTGACCAAATTTCATCCAAATCCGACTACTATATCATATAGCTCCCATAGGAACAATCGGTTTAAATGACTAGTATGAAAATTTTCGGTGTCTATTGACCGATTTTAACGAAATTTACAGAAATATTTGGTGATTAAAACCGAATTAACACAAAATTCATGACTGCAAGGGTATTTAATCTTCTTATTTTACTTCTTTTTGTCTGAGTATTCATGAAAAGATATTTTTCAACCCACTCAAAAATCTTCTGCCCGCAGTCGCTGGCCCCGCTGAATTCATACATATATACATATATGCATCATATATTGTCATTCGTATGTGTATTTGCATATATACAAACTGATGTATGTATGTTTGATTATGCTTAGATTGTTTTTGTTTGAAAGTGTTTTACGCATTCATTTGAAAAAATTCTACAGATCGGACCACTATATCACATAGCTCCCATAGGAACAATTGGTTGAAATTCTTAGTATGAAAATTTTCGGTGTCTATTAATCGATTTCAACGAAATTTTTCTAATCGTGTCCCATCTGTTGACCAAATCGGACTACTATATCATATAGCTCTAATAGGAACAATCGGTTTAAATTCTTAGTATGAACATTTTCGGTGTCTATTGAGCGATTTCAACGAAATTCACGGAGAACTCATTTCTAATCTAGTAACAATCTTATTTTGTTACTATGTATCTCTACTATCTTTTGAGGTTATATTTAAAAAAAATTTATACGGGCCAATTTTTATTAAATTGAGCACAAAAATTTAGTGTAATATATTATAAACTTAGTATTTTGCAATTGGAACGTGGATATAAACATGCTGCTTGAACGCTAACAAAGTCAATATTCTTTCTGAATCTAAACTCATTAAGTTAAGTCTACATTAATCGAATAAGCTTGCTCCAACAAAAATGTCAGTGTACTTATACATTCAATGCAGTTAAGAAATCTCGTTGATGTGTTGCTCCCTCATGGAATCATTCAAACTTGAAAATCTTTATGTTCCTTAAAAGAACAATTTATTTAGTTACCTCTAGGCAAAATGTCTCTAGACTGGTAAAACACAAAAAAAATAGTATTTATTAAATTCAACTAACTCAGGTATCTGTATGATATTGAAGTCCGATTTAGATGAAATTTGGTCAACAGATGGGACACGACTGGAAATTGATTTTCGTGAATTTTGTTAAAATCGGTCAATAGACACCGAAAATTTGTGTACTAAGTATTTCAACCGGTTGTTCCTATGGGAGCCATATGATATAGAAGTCCGAATTTGGATGAAATTTGGTCAACAGACACGATTAGAAATAGATTCTCCGTAAATTTCGTTGAAATCGGTCAATAGACAACGAAAATTTGCATACTAATCATAAAAACCGATTGTTCCTATGGGAGCTATATGATATAGTAGTCCGATTTGGATGAAATTGGTCAACGGTCGGAGAACGATTAGAAATGCATAGGCGTGAATTCACGATTGGCGTGAATTTGGTTGAAATCGGTCAATAGACACCGAAAATGTTCATACATTTGCATGCATTTCACCCGATTGTTCCTACGTGAGCTATATGATATAGTTGTCCGATTTTTACAAATGATCTGCTTGCATAGAGAATACACATCTGTAATAAGTTTCTTTAATATGCCTTTAAAACTGAGAGACTAGTTGGCATAGAAACAGACAGACGGACAAACGGACATGGCTATATCGACTAGGCTGTTGATGCTGATCAAGAATATATATACTTTATATGGTCGGAAACGCCTCCTTCAATTCGTTACAAACTTCGTGACAAAAACAAAATATACCCTCTGCAAGGGTAAAAAAAAAAAACTTTAAGATTGATTGATTATTTTGCCGATAACTCAATTTCAAAGTTGATACTTTGCGATGAAAATTTTAACATTTTGGCACATTTCAGAAAATAGTTCAACTTTTCTAGCTAGCACAATTTGCAACCGATATAAAAAAAAATGTTGAATTTATCATCTATGATTATTTTTTTTTCCAAGCGCAATTTTTCTTTTTGACATACGCTACTATAAAAAAATGATTTTTGTCACATTTTTCGGTCCGCTGCCCAGTGTTCGGTGTTCCAAAATGATTTACAATTAAGTAAAAGGTTAATTGATTAATTGTTCAAATAATCGCATCGCTAAGAGCAACGTATCCTTACTTTAATAAAATCTCAAAGACCCAATGTCCTTGGATTCAGGTTTGAATAGCTGAGCTTTCAGACTGAAATGAAAGTCAAGGAAGCATAAGTGAAAGCTCACCTTCTGGATAATTTAAGGGCACCACAAGTAGTTGGCACCCAAACGCCGTAGAAATAGCATCCCATCTTCAATTAAGGACAAACTCAGATTCTCTCTAAATGCTCATATATTAAAGCAAAATCGTAACGTTGTCAATACCTGAGAGGTGATTCTTACTGTTTAATCCAAACTTTATATCAAATTTGCTTTCGTATTTATACCAATACGAAAGCAAATCGGTAAAAGCAAAGCGTTTTTTTTTTAACAGCGAGTGCTACCTTAACAGAAAAAAGGAACATGGCCACATGTTCTTAACTAGTTTTCGTCAAATTTGTATTAAATATATTAATATTTGTTATTAATTTTTTTTTAATGTTTAAATTATTTGATTAATCGATTTTTATAATTTTCATTAAAGCATCTCACACACCAGAGCGAACAATTCGCAGCGGCAGCGGCGTGAAAAAAAAGCGTACAAATTTAAGTATCCAAATTGCAAGAGTGATCACACTGGGGTGAATTTATTCGCGGCTTTATTTTTTTATTCGCTAAAATTTGTACCTCTGATGACATTAAATATTACGGGAAGCTACCCTCTAGTACTGGGAACTAGTTCATAGCTGGTGAAATCACTACTTACTAGGGTACCACCATTACTTGCTTTGTTGACCCCAAGCAATGCATTTCTTTATTTCGTTTCTTGTATGAAATGTCCGCAAAAAGGGTCAATCGCCACCACATCGTTTACCGCGAACTAGTGAAATGGGTCCCCATGAAAGGGCTAGTGCAATGGGTACCCATGCCAGAGGTGGTGAAAAGAGTACCCAGATAAAAAAAAAATTAAAATAGTTTTAATTTAATTTGTTTTTATTTAAAAATACAAATTTTGATGCTTGTGTTTATAAAGAAACGCTTCTTCTGCAGCTGCATGGCCTTTCGCAGTTGTTATTCAGGTGATCTACTGCACATCAACCAAGTTTATTGCCTATAGGGAAAAAAAGTGAAGATTAAATTTTTAAACTAAATCGGCAATGAATTATATAATTCCTACCAAGTAATACTTCTTGCGCTTGTATTACTTGGTAGTAAAAAGCGCTCTCGTTTTTCAAGGCAGCTTCAGCTTCAGCCTTCTTAACTTCCTTTTACTAAAAATTGTTTTATTTCTGGTAAATTTTATCACTTGTTTAAATTTTGTTGGAATGATTACAATTTATGTGCACTTTGCTGTTTGAGAACTTTACTTGCAATGCGGACGCATCAGCATTCGAACATCGATGAAGAGCAGTAAGCATAAACGAAAAGAAACGGTACTTGCATAAAAATTGTTTTTGTAAATTAGGAAAGAAACAGCGACAGAAAGCGAAGATTGTTTTTATCTTTCACCTATGCGCTATTTCAAAATACCAAAAATATATGTGATGATAGTACCGCTTTTTTCGTTTATGTTTTCTGCCGCTTTCGTGCTTATACTTTTTTGCTCAGTGGTTCGGCGTTCGCTTACCATAAGGTCAGTCAAGTAAGTACCCATGTATGGACTAGTGGGGAAGGTAGTTCAACTATGGTCAATCGCCACCTCCAGTACTACAGGGTATGAACAAAGACATTGCGTATAATAAACAGCTGTTTAAAACGTCACAAAGGTTGAATTTTTATATAAATTATTTTTAAATAAAAGTGAATGATAATGAGTTAAAAACTGTTTCTCTCATTACATTAATATTAATATATTGTATTTAAAGCCAAAATAAAATATGTTAAATTAAAAATTGAACACACGCATCACATGTGACGTCATCAGCGCAGAACACAAACAAGTTTTTGTGCAATCTGAGTTTTATCGTTCTTGGCGGCAAACGCTGTATGCGCGTTTTTCAATGTTCAACGGAAAAAAATTCTGCAAATTCACCGTCAAATCAAATTCGACCCGCTCTGGTGTGCATGCCTTCATAATACGCAGTGTAATTATATATTCCTTCCGGTACCGATGCGAATTATTCGCTCAGGTGTGTGTGATGCTTGCGGTTAATAATAGCTCAGCTTGAATTTATCATATGATTAATAAACGATTATTGTCTTTATTTTGCCTTTACTATTTATTGCACATAACATCGTCAAAATTTGTTACTCTTTTGTTCTGTTCTAAGTATACCCGTTACTCGTAGAGTACAAGGGTATATTGTAATAGTTGGAATGTACCTATGTATGTATGTATGCATGGAGAAGAAGGCGTGGCAGACCCAAAAAAGGGTATACTTTCCGAATCAGCATTACAAGCGGATTCGTATGAACGAACAGATTTCATAGATGATAAGAGCTACACTTCGAACTTAGTCAGTATCTACTCAATATTTATTTATTTAAAATTATGGACTGCCACGCCAATTTTTTCCACAAATAATAAAATAATTTTTAAACTTCAATGCCATTTTTAAGGTATTTGTTCTTATCGAACAGTATTGTTATTTATAATTCATTTTTAGACTAATTATATCAAACTATACTTGCCTTTTTTTAACTTGTTTTAATGCAAGTACTACCCATAATAATATATTGTTAGTCCGGGCGCGAAGGTTATTCAGGCTAAAAATCCTGGAGAATTGGGGAGCGTTTCGCGAACATCAGTTGGTCTCTTGTTGAGCGCTCTGTTGCCTCTTTCATAGAGCGAATTTGAGGTGCACCTAGACATCTTAGCCTTGTTCGCTCTAATGCAGGACAGTGGCAAAGTAGATGTTCTAGTGATTCGGAGGTGTTAAGGTATTTGCATTTTCTGCAGTCAGTGTCTGTGGTTGTACCAAGCCTGGCCGCATGCACAGCCGCTAGGCAGTTACCTGTGAGTACAGTGTTTCCGAGAGAGATGCAGGAGGAATCGGCTAAGTTGTGCATCGAACTCGTTACATATTATTTTGGCTACTCTGCAAGAGGTAGTGTGCCGCCACCTTTGGTTTATTAGCTTGTTGGTGCTTCTCTCAAGACTGCTGTACAGGGGACCCAGGGATATGTACTGACTTGGTCGTACTTAGTTTATCTAATGCTGCCCTGCTCACCTTGACCGTTCTAGAATTGAGAGTAGACGACATCATAGACTTATGGGTGCCTGACTGTCAACCATGCGGTTGATTGTGTGACAATCTGTGGCTAGATGAGTTGCGACCTCCGCTGTTTTTCCTATGGCGAAGACCTCTGCCTGGAATGTGCTGCAGTGGTCGGGTAGCTTGTAAGAGAACTTGGTATTAGGGTGTTCAGAATATACGGCAGCTCCTACTCCGCCTGCCATCTTGGAGCCATCCGTATAAATGCTGAGATGACCTTGTTGCCAACTAGGGCAGTTCTTCCAGTTATTGGGCCCAAGATACACCCGGGCTTTAATATTTAGGCAGTTGATAGGTTTAAGGTAATCGGATTGTGTGGACATATTCTTCCCTATGCAGCTATGCCCATAGCCTTGTAGTGACATGCAGCCTACAGTTGTGAGACGCTGGGCCGACTTGGCTGCCACTAGCTTCGCGTGTAGGTCTAGAGGTCTTAAAAACAGGAGGGTTTCTAGAGCTTTGGTGGGTTTAGTGCGAAGGGCGCCTGTGATGCATATGAGCGGTTGGCGTTGTGCCTGTTCCATTAAGGCAATGTAGGTTTTCTTTTCTATAGCTTTCAACCACATGAGACGAATGACTGAAATGAAGATCCAATGCATAAGTCTGGGCGACAGACCCCAAGAGCAACTGAGCATCTTCTTGAAGGCATAAAGCGCCATGAATGCTTTTTTTACCCTTCAACATTGGCTCTCCAGGTCAGTTTGATGTCCTGCACCGTGCCAAGGTACTTCACATGGGTGCTTGGCTTAAGGCGCTTACCGTTTATTATCGGTGGCGACCAGTGCGGTACCTTGTACATCTTGGTGAAGAGGATGAGGTCCGTCTTTTCTGCATTGATATGTAGCCCGGATTCTTCCGCCCACTTACATAATTCCCGTTTGGTCCGTTCCATAATGGAGCTGAGATTCGATGGGCAGACACATGTTATTATTATGCATATGCCATCCGCATATGCAGTTATTTTAGGGCTCTTCTATCAAATATCTTTAAGAGGTCATCTACTACTAAGTTCCATAGAAGCGGAGACAGGACTCCTCCCTGGGGAGTGCCTCTATTTACGCTTTTTGTAGACGTATCTGCACCCCATTCCGACTGAACCCTCCTACAGCCTAGCAGGTTACTGATCCAGTGCGTAATGGTGGGGTGTGTATATTGCCCGGAGTCTATCGATAATACTGTGAGTGCGGACGTTGTTGAATGCACCTGAGATGTTTATGAAGACTCCTTGTGCGTGTTCTTTATTGTGAAGCGTTTCTCGATGGAGACGACTAGTGAGTGCAATGCCGTTTCGACGGATTTACCCTTTGTATAGGCGTGCTGGTTGGCTGACATACAATCTTCAGCTGCATTTTTTATGCAGAGATCCAGCAGCTTATCCATTTTTCTCACTTGAATGGATGTGAAACTGATTGGTCTATAGTCCTTTGGGCTGCTGTGGCCACATTTACCTGCTTTGGGCAAGATTACCACTCGTGCAGTTCTCCATTGAGTTGGGATGGGGCCCGTTTTGAGGCAAGCCTCGAATATTCTGATTAGCTATGGGATGAGCACGTTTTTGTGGTTTGTATCATGGCTGGAATGATCTTTTCTGTACCGTGACTCTTTATCCTTGAAAAGAAATTGATGGCCCATAGTACATTATGCACAGTGACTAGTTCACTTGGGAGTGGGAGGTCGTGACGCACGGAACCCTGCGGGAAGTGGGTAGACATTAGTGCTTCTAGAGTTTCCTCACTACTCTCTGCCCATGATCCGTCGTCTAGTTTTAGTTGGCTATGGATAGGCGGCTGTCTACACAGCAGCCTCCTCAGTCTGACGGTTTCGGGCACTGACTCCAGATTGGAGCAGAAGCTCCTACAGGAGCTCTTTTTGGCCTTGTATGATCTGAACAGAGCCTTAGCGTCGTTCCTCAGCACGGAAAGTTTAGCATTCCACCAGAGTGGTTTAGACCTAACTTTCCGCCTTGATGGTTCGCATGACGCGTTATAGGCATCTAGGAGGGTGGTGTTTAACAGCGAGAGTGACTGCTCAATGTCACTGGCCGACTCGATACCGCCCGATTGGTCCAAAGCCGTAGACACGAGAGTCTCGAATTTGGCCCAATCGGCGATCGTGGGTTTCTAGATCTCTCTTCTTTTGGGGTGTTATCATAGTTTCATTCGAATTGAGTGTACTTGTGGTACCTGTATTAAGGCCACATCGACGAGCCTTTGCTCCAAGGTCAACAGGAGCTCCGTCGATGCCAACTTGCATTTATGCAGGTTTATCTGCAGTACCCTCATCAGTTGGGGTAACTGCATTTGCCGCAGATGGTTGACTATCAAGGTCAGATCACCGTCTTCTTCATCTGTCCTCATCGTCCAGTGACTGGGTGACTTCGAGGGCTGACTCCAGACCAAGGTCTTTCTCCACCTTCCCAGCTTCGAGCGTGTTTGCGTTTTTGTCCCCGGGGTGGCGTTTCTTCAGACGTAGGTACACACCCGTAGGGCTTGGTCTCCTTGAACAATAATTGGGTAGAGCACGTTTGCCTTGAGTTTGGACGGGATTATCCCCCTGTCCTCCACCTCCAGCTGTGCTCCTTCCCAGATTGCGCCCAATGTCAGGACCGTCAGCCTTAGCCATCCGAGTGTCGGCTCATCGCTACACTTCAGGATCTTGGCTCCATTGAGCCACCCAGCACCGCCAAAGGTAGGCATGGGGGCCTCCGGATCCTGATCCATCTGGTGTAGCAATAAGCCGACCAGCCTCTCGTCTACGATCTTCCATCGATCCTCCGAGAGTTTGCCATTTTCGTCGCTCCTGTCAATGAGAGCCGCGATATCCGTCATCGTGGCTCGCTTTGAGTGCCTTCTGGGGATCGTTCCTTTTGGGTCTCGCTGTTTTTTGCAGACAGGAGCTTCCGCGCTCTTGTTGCTGTCGGCGGAGCACTGCCTTATCTCGGCTGGCATCTTCTCCATTGTCCTGTTCGGACAGACTCGCTGTGCCATGAATCCGACATGCCGCAACATGTCAGGGTGCGTGACCACGCCTTAGCTAGACACTACATCGCCTCGGAGGCAAGTGACAGTGCATCAACCCGTCGCCCGGGGTATGCAGTGTACATTGCCCAGCCGGCACCCTTGGGGAGGGTTCAGTTAGGGATTTGTGCCGACCGTTCTAGTGCTGAGAAACCGATCCTGGAGTTCCTTTCACACGATCCTATATTTATTCCTAGAAACAAGACCATCGGGGGCGCCTGTTTTATATGCCGATAATGATTCTATTAATTCCACGAAGAAACGCCGTTTTATCAGAAGAGCGCAGCCGTTTGTTGAATGCGTTCTTATTCGTGCTGGTTTTTGGCTATTGGAAATTATGTGACAATATCTCTGCCTAACCACCCAATTCCTTTCTGGCGTGGCGTGCGCACCACATTTTTCCTGCAAGGACGCTTTTTCTTCTTTACGGTTAGGAGTTGGGTTGTTGGATTTGGCGGCAACTTCACGATCAACCCCTGCTGCAGGCATAGAAGCCGCCCCTTGACACGGGAGGTACGTTTAGGTACCCGGCGTTCTGGTAGCTTGAGGTCTTTCCCGCACCGTTAAATCGACAACTCCTTTCGAGCTCAGGGTTGGCCAATTCTACCATTCGTCTGCACCCAATAGCATAGACATGAATGTACCATGGGTCTGCTTCCAGCCACCCTTACGAGGAGAGTATAGTCGCATTTCCAAATGTATATAAAGTTACCACAGTAAGACACAGGTCCAGTGTTCTTTTCCCTATATATGTGACAGCTGATGACGTTGTCAGCTGGGTAGAAATTCTTTATTAACCCCATCCTGACGTATCCTGCAGACGTATCTGCACCCCATTCCGACTGGACTCTCCTACAGCCTAGCAGGTTACTGATTCAGTGCGTAATGGTGGGGTGTGTATATTGCCCGGAGTCTATCGATAACACTGTGAGTGCGGACGTTGTTGAATGCACCTGAGATGTTTATGAAGAGTCCTTGTGCGTGTTCTTTATTTTGAAGCGTTTTCTCGATGGAGACGACTAGTGAGTGCAATGCCGTTTCGACGGATTTACCCTTTGTATAGGCGTGCTGGTTGGCTGACATACAATCTTCAGCTGCATTTTTTATGCAGAGATCCAGCAGCTTATCCATTTTTCTTACTTGAATGGATGTGAAACTGATTGGTCTATAGTCCTTTGGGCTGCTGTGGCCACATTTACCTGCTTTGGGCAAGAATACCACTCGTGCAGTTCTCCATTGAGTTGGGATGGGGCCCGTTTTGAGGCAAGCCTCGAATATTCTGATTAGCTATGGGATGAGCACGTTTTTGTGGTTTGTATCATGGCTGGAATGATCTTTTCTGTACCGTGACTCTTTATCCTTGAAAAGAAATTGATGGCCCATAGTACATTATGCACAGTGACTAGTTCACTTGGGAGTGGGAGGTCGTGACGCACGGAACCCTGCGGGAAGTGGGTAGACATTAGTGCTTCTAGAGTTTCCTCACTACTCTCTGCCCATGATCCGTCGTCTAGTTTTAGTTGGCTATGGATAGGCGGCTGTCTACACAGCAGCCTCCTCAGTCTGACGGTTTCGGCCACTGACTCCAGATTGGAGCAGAAGCTCCTACAGGAGCTCTTTTTGGCCTTGTATGATCTGAGAGCAACCTGGCACTTTTCGTTAATCATTCGCAGATCGGTCTGTTTAGCTAGCTTGAACAGAGCCTTAGCGTCGTTCCTCAGCACGGAAAGTTTAGCATTCCACCAGAGTGGTTTAGACCTAACTTTCCGCCTTGATGGTTCGCATGACGCGTTATAGGCATCTAGGAGGGTGGTGTTTAACAGCGAGAGTGACTGCTCAATGTCACTGACCGACTCGATACCGCCCGATTGGTCCAAAGCCGTAGACACGAGAGTCTCGAATTTGGCCCAATCGGCGATCGTTGGTTTCTAGATCTCTCTTCTTTTGGGGTGTTATCATAGTTTCATTCGAATTGAGTGTAATTGTGGTTCCTGTATTAAGGCCACATCGACGAGCCCTTGCTCCAAGGTCAACAGGAGCTCCGTCGATGCCAACTTGCATTTATGCAGGTTTATCTGCAGTACCCTCATCAGTTGGGGTAACTGCATCTGCCGCAGACGGGTTGACTATCAAGGTCAGATCACCGTCTTCTTCATCTATCCTCATCGTCCAGTGACTGGGTGGCTTCGAGGGCTGACTCCAGACCAAGGTCTTTCTCCACCTTCCCAGCTTCGAGCGTGTTTGCGTTTTTGTCCCCACTTCCTATACCCATATCATTTTCCCGAACTTAGCGTACAAGATGTCCTTCGCTCCCTTATTAATTTGAAGGATTACATGTTGGCCCCCCTCTGATAGGGAGAAGGTACCAGCATGTGACATCCTCCAGTCGCTGGTTGGGACATCCTTGTTTTGTAGTTGGAGCACCCGTAGGGCTTGGTCTCCTTGAACAACAATTGGGTAGAGCACGTTTGCCTTGAGTTTGGACGGGATTATCCCCCTGTCCTCCACCTCCAGCTGTGCTCCTTCCCAGATTGCGCCCAATGTCAGGACCGTCAGCCTTAGCCATCCGAGTGTCGGCTCATCGCTACACTTCAGGATCTTGGCTCCATTGAGCCACCCAGCACCGCCAAAGGTAGGCATGGGGGCCTCCGGATCCTGATCCTGTGTAGCAATAAGCCGACCAGCCTCTCGTCTACGATCTTCCATCGCTCCTCCGAGATTTTGCCATTTTCGTCGCTCCTGTCAATGAGAGCCGCGATAAGGTGTCGTTTGGCGATATCCGTCATCGTGGCTCGCTTTGAGTGCCTTCTGGGGATCGTTCCTTTTGGGTCTCGCTGTTTTTTGCAGACATGAGCTTCCCCGCTCTTGTTGCTGTCGGCGGAGCACTGCCTTTTCTCGGCTAGCATCTTCTCCATTGTCCTGTTCGGACAGACTCGCTGTGCCATGAATCCGACATGCCGCAACATGTCAGGGTGCGTGACCACGCCTTAGCTAGACACTACATCGCCTCGGAGGCAAGTGACAGTGCATCAACCCGTCGCCCGGGGTATGCAGTGTACATTGCCAAGCCGGTCGAACACGGTCGATTCCCAAACCGGTCAAGCATTTTATTTAAATTCTTTAAGCTCTGTATGTATGTTGCTCATCCGATCGACTTTAAATAAAATAAATAAAAAACAAGTAAGAAAGGCTACAGTCGATCAATCCGACTGTAAAAGACCCCGTACACCCATAGTAATGCTCATTTGTATTTAATTTGAATTAAAATTTTATAACGAAATTTAAAAATTAAAATTTATATGTATATTTTGAATTGATATATTAAAAAAATTAAATTAGCAATTCTCATTGCCAGCACTCGATCCTACGACCCTCAGGCAAAGATTTCACATCGCTCCGAAACTCTACCATTCGCACCACGCGCCACTTACAAGCATCTTTCGATTATTCGCATTTACATGTTATATATACAAGTACACACTCGTGAAGTTATGTGTATGCACATACATATGTAGGCGTGCCCAGCACTGGTTGGCACGGCAGCGTCTGCGAGCAGCGCTGACGTCACACAGGCGGCGAAATTGCAGCGAAATTACATAAACTTTGTAACGTTATAGCTTATTAAACTGATTTTAATGCCCAGTTCAGGTTAGTTTGATATGATATTCCTCTAAATGCCTTAAACCCGGCGTTGAAGCTTAAAAGATTTTTAGCTCATATAAGAAAAGGGGGCGTGGCAGCTCAAAATTTTGAATGACATTGCATTGAATGACAGATATTAACCTAAAACATAATTTTTTTCGAGGTGTGTCTGTTTTTTGCTCATTGCGAGGGCGGTAAGGGGCGTGGAAACAATTTGAAATAAAATTGATCTGTCTGTCATAACGGACTTTCACTCCAAGTTTGGTGGCTCTAGATTTTGTAGTTTAAAAGATCCAGGTGTTCATACGGACGGAGGGACATCGCTATATCGACTCGGCTGTTGATGTTGGTCAAGAATATACATATATACTTTATGGGGTCTGCCATGCCTCCACAAATTGAAATAAACACAGTTTACTGACAGGATGCGAGCCTGGTACATCACACATAAACGCTAGGCAGAGAACTACACTGGTGGTGCTTTTTTACCCGAGCCCTACACACAGTATATGCGTGGTGGCGGTCTTTCAGAAGAAATGAAATTTGTAGTGAAATTGTGATTGGGTACTTCTTCCGCAGAATGACCTGCCTGGGCACTCCATTAGCCTCCTCCACTTTGACAACTTTCCAATTGCCAGTTGGAAGTGAGTTGCAGACTTGCAGGAGGCGAAGGATGCGTTCGGGTTCCGTTGGCCCGAAGACCCAGACTCTGGCTCATAAGCTGCATAGCAAATATGCCCAGTTTACGACTTCGAGCCTTGCACAACATCACAGCTCTGCAAAGCACCTTCGTTCTGCTCAAGGATGCTGAGAAACCGATCCTGGAGTTCCTTTCACACGATCCTATATTTATTCCTAGAAACAAGACCATCGGGGGCGCCTGTTTTATATGCCGATAATGATTCTATTAATTCCACGAAGGAACGCCGTTTTATCAGAAGAGCGCAGCCGTTTGTTGAATGCGTTCTTATTCGTGCTGGTTTTTGGCTATTGGAAATTATGTGACAATGTCTCTGCCTAACCACCCAATTCCTTTCTGGCGTGGCGTGCGCACCACATTTTTCCTGCAAGGACGCTTTTTCTTCTTTACGGTTAGGAGTTGGGTTGTTGGATTTGGCGGCAACTTCACGATCAACCCCTGCTGCAGGCATAGAAGCCGCCCCTTGACATGGGAGGTACGTTTAGGTACCCGGCGTTCTGGTAGCTTGAGGTCTTTCCGGCACCGTTAAATCGACAACTCCTTTCGAGCTCAGGGTTGGCCAATTCTACCATTCGTCAGCACCCAATAGCATAGACATGAATGTACCATGGGTCTGCTTCCAGCCACCCTTACGAGGAGAGTATAGTCGCATTTCCAAATGTATATAAAGTTACCACAGTAAGACACAGGTCCAGTGTTCTTTTCCCTATATATGTGACAGCTGATGACGTTGTCAGCTGGGTAGAAATTCTATATTAACCCCATCCTGAGCCGAATTAGCTTTAAGCGGTTGCATCAATGGCAAGTAGATCTAAAGATCAGACAGTAAAAGAACCAAAACCACAAAATTTAGAATCTAGCATATAAAGTTTATTACAACTTTCTGTCGCCGCCGCTAATTTCCAAAATGCATTTTCATAACACTACTGGAAATATGTTTATCAAATTGAAATATTATGACAATGATTCTGGCTCTCAAGTCAGTCCCAATTCATTTGAAAATATATAATTTCACAAAAAAAAAACTTTACTCTAAGCCGAGTACTGTTTTTTTGCAGTAGTCCAGCAGGACTGTGATACGTATTTATTTCTAATTTGAAGTAGTACGTTTTTGACGAGGAGTGTGTTCTTGATCGGCCATTTTATACATTGACGTGGTCGTATCACCATTTCATGTGTCATATTTAAAAAAAAATTAAAATAATGTTCAAATTGAAAGGTGTGTGTACAAAACGTTGAATGTTTTATTTCTTTTTGTCATAATTAACATATTATATTTCTTGGATTAAACCAAAACACTATTTCATTGTGATATTTTAGTCTCTGATAAAAAATTATACATCTAACTAGGGCCGGACTAAACTTAATTAAACCATGGTGAGGTTAAAATATCATCAATATTAATATCAAATATTATTTAATAAGAATTATTTAAGAGAGGGAGATAGAGATTATCAGCTATGCTTGTGGTGTTTTTAGAACGCTCCGTTTATTTTTATTTTTTAATTTTTGTTACAATTTGCGAACTTGTATTAAACTTTATTCAACACTCAATCTGGCTTGTATAAATTCGATTTTATGTGTTAATTATAGCAAAATATTTATCTTTATTTATTCAAACAGAGTCTCAGCTGTGATTTGTTTCTGCCCTTTTTGGCTTTGACTTTTGGACCCTCTTCGTTGCTCAGCTGAGCAATTTTAAGCTTGTGAGTGTCTTCACTTGCACTCAATTCTCCTTGCACTTGCGTCCACGCATTCGCTTTAATGTTTAATTGTCTCGTTAACATTTTTTTTGCAGTTTTCGCAAAATTTATTTCCGAGCGTTTTGATAACATCGAAGCAAACTTTTTTCACACTTTTTTCCCGTTTCCACTCTAAATTTTAATGACTTTTGAGTGAAATGGGCTGCTTCAAAAATACTTGCACTTAAGGTCCTTCACGGGGCTGTGATCAACTAGATTATTGTTATGCGGCAATATTATGCGCATTAAATGTGCAGGGCTACTGGGCGTGAATTTGAAAAATGCATTTACTTAGCCAAGTTAGGTAATGGGGTATTGCGATGGTCATGTCCAGTTTGTATTGAGTTGCAAGGTAATTTTTCATGTACATATGCATAATTCGGTACAAAACCAATTTTTAAACCCGTTACTCATAGTGTACAAGGGTACTTTGTAATCGTTGGAATGTACGTAAAAGGAAGGAGGCGTGCCAGACCACATAAAGTATGTATATATATATATTTTTGATCTGCATCAATAGTCGAGTCAATATAGCCATATCCGTCTGATCGTCCATCCCTCTGTAAGAAAACAAAAGTATCACAGAGACTTTAAAGCTAGGAAGGTAGAAGAGTTCGCGAATTAAAGTTAAAATAGACAAGCAGTACATGTTTATTTTTGTTTTTTTGATACCCCCAATTTATAATTTCATGTCCAGATCGGTCCTCCGGCGAATCATGTGCCAACGTTGATCTACCAGCTATCCATACCCCAAAAGTCCCCATTACCCATTAAAATTGGTGCTTGTTAAAGGCTACGAGTAAAAACTCGAACAGTCCAAACTCGAACTTCCTAATTGAGTAACCGTCGCTTTATTGCCACCCCCGAGCTCCCCCATTACTGACAAGCTTAAATAGAAACACAGAACTGTGTCCATTTCTCTCAGCCTTCCGACTAATGGCTCGACTCAAGTGCCCCCAGTCGTGGTCTGGAAACATTAGACACCGACCAAATTTTTATTCAGTTTTAGAATGTTGGGGGTCTTGGGTCTACAATAAAACAGTTGCATATGAATAGTACTTTGTTTGATTCTAATATTATTTCATTTTCAGAGACTTGACTTAATTCTAGCATAACTGATAATGAAATAATGTCGTCAAATTCTAATATCTTTTGGCGCGATCGTCCTAATCGACGTGGTCGTGGAGTCCTCATTTCAGTTAAATTCCCTTTAATGCTGAAATAGTAGATGTTTCACCACTGTACAAAATTGCAATTGTTGCCGTTAAGGTTTCTTTTATTTCATTTGAGCTGCATGTAACTTGTTCCTATATTCCTCCATCCACTGAAATGTCGATTTATTTGCAGCATTCCAAATTCATCAGAGAAATATTAAGTCACATTCGTGATTGTGATTTTTTTGTGACACTTGGTGATTTTAGCTTGCCAAACGTTTCCTAGATTCTTTTCAACATGTTTACTTACATACCCACGCCCAGAAATGACTTTTTAGATGGTTAGATTGATCTTCTTTTTTTTTTCAAATTAATCATGTATCTAAGCCGGTCTAAGCCGGATGCTGGATCCCATCTTCGTAATGGATTCATTCAGTGCCGTTGTCACTAGATCTTCTTCTTTAGTTGTAGCACAAGATTCTTTTCATCATTTCTGTGTCTTGTAGGAGTGCGCCCTAACGTATGCAACACATAAAAGTTATTTTTTTTTAATGCATTATTTTGGACCCGACTGTTTCACGATAGCAACAGCTGTTCTGTTAATGCACTGTTTCCTGTTCGACCATTGGATGAGTGAGTCACGAAAGTGCTAAAAATTAATCGTGAGCCATCCAAGTTTCCTTATAATTTTTATACTCTCTGCAAGAGTATATTGGGTTTGTGCAAAAGTATGTAACAGGCAGAAGGAGGCGTGGCAGACCCCATAAAGTATATATATTCTTGATCAGCATCACAAGCCGAGTCGATATAGCCATGTCCGTCTGTCTGTCCGTATGAACAAACAGATTTCAGAGATGGTAAGAGCTACAAGTTCGAGCTTGGTGTCAATCTTTTTTTTTTCGATGCCACACCCCATTCGCCCACAATGAGCAAAAAACTAGACACACCTCGGAAAAAACCGCTATTTTCGGCGAATATCTCAGTAACCATGGCACCTAGGATCACGAATTCTGGTGTGGATGTTCCTAGCGGCAGCACAAATGCATTGGCACTTAAAATTTTGGACTGCCACGCCCCTTTTTCCCACAATACATAAAAATAACTGCTTCCGCCTACAGGCATTTGTTCATATAGTACAACATTGTAATTGTATAATTCGAGTGGAGGCTAACTATATCAAACTATCCTTAAAAATTCGCATTGAAATCGGACTATAAACAAGAAAACTAGAAGCGTTACAATATTGATAATTGAACGCAATATCACTAATGAGCGCAAGCGAGACAGAAACGTTTTCGCTGCTTGTGTGGCGACAGCGCGGCCGGCAGTCACTGGCCGAATACACACATACATATGTACATGTATAAACACATATAATGTCAAACGTACTATGTATATTCGCATACAAACAGATGTTTGATTTTGCTTAGATGGTTTTTGTTTCAACGTGTTTTAATGCAAGTATAATATCATACATTGTAATATCTTGATACCGATTTTAATAATTTAACCGGGAAAAAAATGCAGAGAGTATTATACGGTTGGGCGTGCTCGACTGTACTTTTCTTTCTTGTTATATATTGTGTGGTACCAAAAGTGCTTAAAAATTCGATTGACGTGCGACCGCACACATATTGAAGTAAATTTTGGAAAACTAAATTTCTACTAAAGGTATGTTGATTAACCAGGCCAGCCGTGCGTCTTATAAGTTTACTTTTTTGGTTTAGAATTGAAGTCTTTGCCACTACAAGCGGTTACTGGTGACGAGATCGATCCTGCGCTTGCCAATAAAAAGAAGCTTTGGCCAACACGGCACAAGTCGTAGTATCTACGTTTCGTGTGGCACCCTTGGGTTGGCAACGAACGGTGCGCACACATATTTTGCTTGCAATACTGCTGTCCGCTCAAGCGTGCAGCCGGCGACCAGTCGCCGACGCCGCTGTAAAACTGCTGGGAGACCATTTCTATGTGCAGCAAAAACATTGTGAAATTTAAATTGAGCGTCGCAGCTTTTTCTGCGATCCGCTAAATGCGACTGGTGATCAGTATTCTCTAACTCTAAAGGAATGAATTGAAAAACGTCATTCCGTGAAACGCAACTCATTTCTGCCTTGTACTGTGTGTCAATCGAAAATTGTGTATCTGGAGAATTTCTTTCGTTCACAGTTTCATCCTCCTTTGATGCTATCCTTCATTTTTATATAATTAGTATGACTATTTAAAGTCAGCGTTTAATTTTAAATTCCATTATCCACATAAGACTTTTGTAAATTTTCTTGGTATGGTATGTATAATATAATATCCAATATAAGCTGTTATATATTCTAATCCGTTTGAAGTCCTTTACAGCAGATCGTCGTCTTCAGGCCTGTCGACTACCATGAGTATTGTCAGCTGTATTAGCGTATGTAAGAACCAAATAAAACTGAGTGAGTTAAAATAGAACACTAGATTATATGGCAGCTATCCAACCTTGAATTATTTAAAAAAGTTATATATATATACATACCTAACCAAAACAAATCCAAAAGCAAACATCCTCTGCAGTGCATTTTGTTCGATTACATTTATAAATTCCTAAAGCATGTATATTCGCTTTTAAGTCCTTGTATCAATGATAAGCTGATCACAATATTCTTTAATAAAGACAGCTTATTTAGGAAAATGAATTTTGAAACCTGCGAATGGTTATTTTTCTAGTTTATATCTCAATAATCGTAATGAATTAAAATCTCCGCTTTAATAGGCACCTTAAGTAAACATTATTGCAATGTTAATAGGGGAAAGGCATGTAGCTTCAATGTCTTTACAGGTTGGGAGGGTTAAGAAGAAGGACCTTAACATCATAGTCCTTCCTTAAAGATTGTCATTCTGGCCGTTGTTCTGTACCCTTATGGTTATCATCCTTGTCCTAATCCAACTCTATCTACAATTTTTAGTTATGTGGCACAGCAGCTTACTAGGAGGCAAAGTACCCACCCCACTCCCCCAGAGCTTTATTCGACCCCATAGGCAGAGTACACCTCCAGTCGGATTCTCAAATCATGTGTTCGTTACAGTCTATCCCCAAATTAATCCAATCTTATCCATCATCCATCGTCCGATTCATTTAAATCTCTACGGTTCTTACCTAGATTTACTAATACAAAAATAAAACGTGTGAATGTATTTAAAAGTTTAAGCAGACAGGTTCTAGCTTAGACATTTTAAATTATTCTAATGTAAACGCAGCCTTTACCCTTCTTAAATTTCAATGCTATGAAAATTATCTCCGTCATTGCAAGAATCAATTTGTGCGTGATCATTAACAGTTCTATATCTTTGTTAATTCTAAGCGTAAACGAGTTCTTTACCCTATTATTTCTTTTTCAATTCCAGTAAAGTGAGGACTTGGCTGCTTCCAATCTCTCTACTGACTATTTTCAATCTACTTACACCTCTATTTTGTTTACTAACTTCTCTTACCACTATAAACTCCCATCCTCTAATTCTGTTTTTTGCCACATACTACCGACAGTTGCATGCTGTCTTCAATTAACACTTTAAAGTCTTTCTTCTCTCCTGGGCCTGACAAACTGATGTCATCTATACTGACTTTAGTAAAGCTTTGACTCTGTTAGTCAAAAACTTTTTTTTACATAAACTTAGTATTTAAGGTTTCAAGCCATCCCTTCTTCTGTGGATATCTTCAAATCTAACTGGTAGGACGTAAAGGGCTTTGCTGAGATCAGCCATCCTTAAATCTGTTTTCGTTACTTCTGGAGTTCTGGTAGTCACCTAGGCCCAATATTTTTTAATCTTTTTATAAAAGATCTTCCCTCTTTGCTATCCCATACTTATATGGACGTTGATGTACTAACGGGACAGTACATTCAAGTGGGCCAGCAACACCAAGCAACGTGCTTTTTGGCGCGCGGAACCCTGCAGATAATGCAGCCACCCCCCGCCCAACCGACCGAGGGGCACACCGCATAACGTACGGATAGCGATAAACGCGAATCGAATTTATTTGTTAACATAAAATAACTAAAAACGAAATACAATACATCTTAAATTATTAAGCTAAGTTAATTTAGATCTAGACAAGTGACAGAGAAGAGAAGTTCTAATTAAGGGGGTCGAAGTAGAACTACCTACAACTCGAGAAAGTTTGTTGTAGTTACGACATAGGACTGGGAAAGAATTATGGATAGCAAAGTTGGTAGAACAATGTTGAAGAGAGAGTGGAATAAAGTTTCTAGTTGGTCTAATCGGAACAGCAAAACGGCTGAGTAATTCTGAAGAATTTTAAGCCACAACCGACGTTATTACTAGTATGGATAAGTAGTTCTTGTAATGAAATCATAATACCCCGTTGGGATAACGTCTACAATTTTGAATTTGAAAATTATAAATGTTTGAAATTTTCATAAAACTTTGAGCCCTTTATTTTGTCTGTTCCAGAATCCATGCCAGGATCTTCTAAGGTATGACATAGTCCAATAAGGATTTGAATTAGCTGGGTAAAGATGGAAGACAAACAACAGCTAAGTCTCCCCACTCAATAAAAGTCACTATAGTTTATATATACATGGCGTAGTCGGCGCATATATCTCAACTATTTGAATCTCCCATATAAAGTCAGAACGCGCACTTAAATAAGATGTGGAATGGTGCACCGTATAGGTCAGGAAGAAAAGAACCCCGACAATCCGACGATCTAGTGACAAGCATAGCGAGAGTGCGCATTTCTTAGTCTCCTATATATAATATACACTCCAGAAAGCATTGTCCAACAAATCCATCGGTTGGTAAGGAAGCGGTAACAACAAACCTCATGTGTCTGGGCTCCTCAACATGCTCATACTCAAGATTTAATTGAGCCGGTGCAGAATCAGTTTTTACTCTTTGCACTTCGAGGACTTAATTGGGATCCCAATCTTCGCCTTTCATCCTACACTAAAAGGCTCTTACCTCTGAATTGTCCGTTCTTTATTAATCGTAGGAGAGTTCTCGGAGTTATTTTCCTTCATAAACTTATAGTTGGTGATATATGCACCCCATCAGTTTCAGAACGCCTTAATTTTAATATTTCAACCAGGAAATCCAGGTACTACATACATCCCTTTATTTCTTCCTACATGCACTACAGACTACGCTTTGCACAAGCGTATTCGGATATTATGCGCTCATTATAATAAATACTATAGAATAATTGATACATGTGTAAGACTTTGACGATATAAAATTACTTTATTCACCTTTTCTTAAGTCTTCTTTCTCTGAGTCGCTTGTGTTCTTCAGAACTAAACGGAATAAATCAAATGAACGACCTCTCTTTCGCATCTTTAGAACCAACTTCATTAAATCTCTGATCACCAGGAGCAGTATGTCTGGAATCTCTGCCATTCATGGGCCCCTTTAAATCAGATATATTTCGTGATAGTTTTGGCATATATTTTTATTGATCAGGTTGGATTTTTCTGGGGTTTTCCCAATCCTCGCTACAAATTTCTTTACTTTTTATTCCCAGATCAACTATTAATTAATTGATCAATTTAATACAGTTTTTTTTTTTTTTAATATTTCATTTTTTACTACAACGTATAATACGACCGCATAATACTAATACTAATATAATAATTAAATTATAAAAATCGGTATCCAGATATTACAATGGATACCGATGCATTAAAACACGTTGAAACAAAATAAATCCAAGAGATTTGCGAATACAAATTAAGAGTTTACTGATTCGCGCATCGTCGCTGAAGTTCTTAAAAATTCCCAGACGTCGTCGTGGTGATCCAAGTGGAATAATCTCCTAAGTCTTCTTAGGATGTTTAAAATAATAAATAAATAAAAATCCTAATGGACACAGGGGCGGCAAAAAACTACGTCACACCCGTAAAGGAGTTAAAAGGTGTAGTTCCGGTTGAATCCCCCTTCACTGTAAGCGTGATACATAGCTCGAGCAAGATTAAGAAGAAATGCCCTATGTAAATATTTGGCTAATTCCCCCCCTTTTTTTTTGCTCTCACCTCATTTGATGCCACTGTAGGCTTCAACTTGCTAACGCAAGCAGGAGTGGCATTGACGTCAGCTGCCGCATGACGAAAGGCAGCCGGGAGCGTTCCCCAAAAAATTGAGTGAGTCATTGTCAAAGCTTGCCTCACTGTCACCCTCAATGTAGGCTACAGCTGCTTCCGCTATGTTTGCATAACTGGGGCTTTCCTCTCGAGGCTCATTTTGAACGACGTTGTTTAAACGTTGGCGTCTTTGACCTGTGGTCTGATCAGAAGTATTTGATCTTTTTTGAGCCTGTTCCATTGGAGCCTGTGGTTTCCCATAGTTGCTGTCTAAATTTGGACGATGAATCAACATCCATTGGTTCATGGTATAGGTTTGATTCCTCCCCTTTGTTTTTTTCTTGACGTTTGTTGGTATGTAATGTCGATTTTTTCATATCCACGCTCGTCACTATTATTTTTCATACCGGAAATGAATGCGTGAAGCGCATCGGACCTGACCTCTTCCTTTCGCATGTGTCATAACTATCTTGTTTGTAACGAGGGTTAATTTTTTTAGACCTCGTCATAATATTCCATAAGGCTTAAATCGCCTTGTCTGACCATTTCGAGTGCTTGCCTTAAAAGTCGTAGCGATGTCTTGTCAGCGTAGGAGCAATCTAACTTAGCTTATATAGCATCAAAGTTAAGCACTGTATTATGTGATACCAAAACTGCTCTTGCTGCTCCTCTGATCTTGTTTCTGATGATTGTGACCGCTTGATGGTGAGTACTGCTGCTGTTGTATGGCTTAAATAGCTCATAAGCATCGCAGGCTGACTGCCTCCATGCTACATATTCGTCGGAACCCAAGAAAATTCTGTTGCGTTGGGCGGCAATTAAGAGTTTAGTGATTCTCGCGTCGTCGCTGAAGTTTGTATGAATTCCCAGACGTCGTCGTGGTGATCCTAATGGAATAATCTCCTAAGTCTTCTTAGAATGTTCACGGTGGAGTCTTGACTTCATTTCAATCACTGGCCTTGTGGCTCAGCAATATGTTTAATATATAAAAACGATTATTTACGGCTGTCGCCGGAGTAGTATAGTTTATTCTGAACCTTGTCAGTAAACATCAAAGACAAAACTAACTTCAGACTATAGCATTATCTTATGCTAAACCTAAAGCTGAATCCATAAGCTACAAAACTACAGAGCTGCAGCCGGCAAGCCGACTCAGCATAAATGATAACATAAACGCTTGCGACATAGTCAAGTATCATATTACCATAGTTGACCAGCTATGGTCAGGACACTGAACTCATGCGTCAGCGGAATGTATTTAGAGTGAATGGACTTGTATGAATGATATTGTGTGCAATACTTATGCGTTATATTGTGTGCAATGTTTATGTGTTAATGTACATACGAATGACAATATATGATGCATATATATTTATGTATGTGTGTATTCGGCGCAGCCAGCGACTGCGTTGTTGTATGTTTCTGTCTCGCTTTCACTCATACGTTGATATTGCGTTCAAATATCAATATTGTAACGCTTTTAGTTTTCTTGTTTATAGTCCGATTTTAATGCACCTTCCTGGATAGTTTGATATTGTTAGCCTTCACTCGAATTATACAATTACGATACTGTACTATATGAACAAATGCCTAAAAATGGAACGAAAGTTGAGATTTAATTTTCTTAATTGTGGTAAAAAGGGGCGTGGTAGTCCCAAATTTTATGGGGTCCGAAAAGCATCTTTCTGCCTTTTACGCTTATTTCGCTTCTGTCAAACTTAATAGACCACTCTGCTCTCTTAAGAGTATGGGGTCTAAAATCAATAAAGAATTCTTCAGTCGCTTAGGGACTTAGGATACCCGTACTCAGTTTTAATATCTTATAAACTACATATGTATGTCGAATAAGTACGACTCGCTCGACTATAGGCCTACTTAGTAGTATAATTTGTGTTGTTAATTTTGATACACAACCTCTACTGATTTACTTATTATACATTCTGTCAAATAAGTTCCCGGAAATTCTCATTTTAAATTTTCCCTCTGAGAATATCTCTAATAACTTTTTTTTCCCAGGTTGGCACAACTGTCAGCCACTATTCTGTGAATTTTTATTGCTATGTGTCATTTAGTTATTGTTATTAGTAACAAGTCAACCTTTTGTGCGCTTTGCGATTTTTACTATCGATAAAAATATCGAAAAACGAGTTTGTGTCAAATTTTGTGTTTCAAACGAAGTTTCTTGTGCCAAAACGTTGGAAATGTTGAAAAAAACATTTGGTGATTCAACTATGTCGAAAACATTAGCTACAAATGGTATAAATCGTTCAAAGAGGCGCGAGAAGAAGTGAACGATTTACCACATTCCGGACGACCTTCGACCTCTTCAACTGAAGAAAACGTCGACAAAATAAAGGAAATGGTGCTCGAAAATCGTCATTATAGTATGCGATAGATAGCCCTAGAAATGAACAAGTCTCATGAGACCGCTCATCATATTTTAGTTGATGTTTTGGGTATTCGGAAAGTCGCAGCGCGACTGGTACCAAAAGATCTGAATTTTCTTCAAAAATTGAATCGCAGCATGGTTGCTGAAGACATTCTTGAACGGGTAAATTCCGATCCAGCGTTTATCGAACGCATCATAACTGGTGACGAGACATGGGTTTTCGAGTACGACATGCAAACAAGTCAACAATCATCGGAATGGTGCGCCAAAAATGAGCCGAAACCGAAAAAACCGCAATTCGCAACGAGAAATGAAGGCCATCCCGGAATATAGCTTTAAAAAGTGTTTCGATGATAGGATTGCTAGTTGGAAGAAGTGTATTGCCTCAGAAGGGGTCTATTTAGAAGTGGATATAATAAATTTAGATGATTGATAAGTTGTTTGTGTTTTATTTCAAATTTCCGGGTACTTATTTGAAAGAATGTACGCTCTGCAAGAGTATGTTGGGTTCGTACAAAGTATGTAACAGGCAGAAGAAGGCGTGGCAGAGCCCAAAAAGTATTTATATTATTGATCAGCATCACAAACTGAGTCGAAATAGCCATGTTCGTCTGTCTGTCAGTGCGAACAAACATATTTCATAAATGGTAAGAGCTACAAGCTCGAACTTAGTCTCTATCGACTACATATTTAGTCAGTCAATACAAGAATCTTTTCTTTTTCTAATGCCCCCATTCGCACACAATGAGGCAAAACCTGGTCACACCTCAGAAAAAATCGACGTTTTGTGCGAATATCTAAGTAACTATATCACATAGGAATACCAATGGTTCGCAGGTTCCTAGCGACTGCATAAATGCAATGTCGTTAAAAATTTCAAACTGCAATGCCGGTTTTGAGGCAATTGTTCTTATCGTACAGTATTGTAATTTATAAATCGTTTGGACTAATTATATCAAAGTATACTTAAAGTTGCATAAAAATCCGATTATAAAAAAGAGAGAAAACCCGTAACCAAGTATACATTTTAGCGCATGTGCAAGCGAGTTAGAAACATATGGTCGAAAGTTTTTGCTGCAAGTGTGTCGGCATAATTCTATTAGGCAATTGGTTTAAAAAGACTATTTTCAGGCGACGACGAGAAGGACTTGACGGGACATGTAAAGCATTAGCTAACAAATTTGGCATCCATGCCGGACATATTGTTTAACAGATACTTCGTTAATTTGAGACATCACTGAGGTGATCCTCAAATCCCTTCTTAAGTAAAATAGTAAGCAACCTTTCTGTATTTATCAAACTATCCTTGTAAAACTCACACAAAATACCTTCCTTAATAATATGATCAAGTTTTATCCAAATCGAACAGCTGACATAGGAACAATCGATCGAAAATATGCTCAAAATATGAATAAGTATGACAATTTTCAAAGTTTCCAAGCGGTCTTACTAGTGTTCATCACATAAACGATTGCACTAACATTATTATCATACCTCTTTGTTAATAATAATTTGTAACGAATATCATAAAGTCACGAGGCGACGATAGGATTTGTTTTTTTTTTTTTTTTTTTTTGATTGAAAGTCGATAAATTGCTCTAAAAAGTGTATCGAGCTAAAGATGGACTACATTTATAAATCTAGCAAGAAAAGTACAGTCGGGAAGCACGACCGTACAATACTCTTGCCATTTTATTCCGTAAAACCGTAAAACCCTACGCTTTCTCCAAAGCAGCACTTAAATTACATATGTAAGAAAGAAAAGTACACTCGAGCACGCCCGACCGTATAATACACTCTGCATTTGTATCCCGATTTATGATTTATGATAGGTTGATATAGTTAGCCCCCACTCGAATTATACAATTACAATGCTGTACTATATTAACAAATGCTTAAAAATGGAACGAAAGTTGAGAATTATTTTTATGTATTGTGGGAAAAAGGGGCGTGTCAGTCCGAAAATTTAGATGCTAATGCATTTACGCTGTCGCTAGGAACGCTAGGAACGCTAGGAACGCAAAAACACTGATTTTTTCCGAGGTGTGTCTAGTTTTTTGCTCATTGTGGGCGAATGGGGCGTGGCATCAAAAGAAAATCTTGTATTGACTGACTAAATATGTGATCGATTGAGACCAAGCTCGAACTTGTAGCTCTTACCATCTCTGAAATCAGTTTGTTCATACGGACGGACAGACGGACATGGTTATATCGACTAGGCTTATGATGTTGATCAAGAATATATGTTTTGGGCGTTCTGTGCATATGTAAAAGTTATTTTACTAAATGTTTTCGTTATATATATACAAGGAATATGTACACAGACAAAGTTTGATCAAATTTATATACATGAAATATTTGTTTCTGATATTATTTAATTTGAAACATTTGTGCAATCTTTCTTCAACAATATGCACACTTACTCAGAAACGATCGGTGTAAAATTATATTATTTTTTGAGTTAGTATGAAAAAATGTTTTCGTTTAGTCGTTAAGTCGCGAGGTGACTATAGCCTTCTTTCTGGTTTAGTTATAATATTTACGATGGTAAATATCCATACGAAATTATTCTTTATATATATATATATATATATATATATATATATATATATATATACATAGTTTATATATAGTTTATATATCGGCATCGAGATATTATATATATATATATATATATATATATATATATATATATATATATATATATATATATATATATATATTATAGAAAAATTAAAATTTGTGTCCAGTCATCTTTCAAACAGAATTTAGATATTATTTTTTTAAGACTTTTATTAAATATCTGCAAATATGTTGCAACCTCAATCTTAAACAGTGTTATGACGATATTTGCTGAGGCCAATATAGATGTTGACTTACGCATGTTGAGATCTTTCCGTGTATTACGACCACTGAAGCTTGTATCCCGAATTCCAAGTAAGACTGCTTAATATGACAATATGCAATTTAAGTATGCCATTTAATTATTGCATTTATACAGTATCAGTATCATACAGTATATAGTGTTTTAGACTACTAGAAATTAGAAGCTGGCTTTGTCAAGTCAGATACTGGATTCTAAATATGATCGTAAATCAGCTTAGGAAGGTTACCATATTCTATTAAAATAAAAACAGCAGTTATTTAAGAATAATCACTTAATAACTCATCAACGAATGCAACATAATGGCTTAAAAAAAATTAAACAAAAAATAGTTGAAACAGATTGGATAGATTACTACTATATTTATTCGTCGAGCACAATTTTAATATTTTATTCTTTATGAGCCCACTTTTTTTCAAAATACAAAGCAATATTTCTAATAACTACAACATTCCAATTATTAAAAAGTTCACTTTTTAAAGTTATTTTTCATTTTAAAAAACTTTTAAGTATTTTAATTGTAATTGCTATGTCTTGATTTGTTTACCTTTTGTAATATTAATATTGATATACCATAAGAAACACACACAAAATAAAAATAAATACCCTATAATAAAAAAAAAATTAATTATAAGTTGCGTAAGCTCTAGTATGTATTTACTGCGTAAACTGTATTAGTTCAAAGAGATTTAATCAATGAATTAGTTATTTGTATAAATTTTGATTTGATTAATATTACTTTAAATATTTAGTATACAATTATAAAATCATAGGAGATAATGATCGAATTTATTGATTGAAAATAATAATAATAATAAGAGCAAATCAATAATTTACAACGACAAAACAATTTGCAGGGTTCGGGGCTAGAAAACCTTTGCATACTAATATGGTTTATTCTACATCGAGACATCCATCCCCGTGATTAATGCTTATTTAAGTTTTTTGAAAAATCTCGTTATTTTTTTTTTTTTATATCATAGTAGTGTTACTTAATGTTACTTTATCAAACAAGTTTTTGTTTTACAACATATTGAATAATACTTCTAGGCTAGCATGAAAGTATGTAAAATTAAACACGGACAATTATATAACTTAGTGAAATTAATTATGTAAAAGTGTTTTATTGCAGAAGAAATTCGAAAGTTAATAATTATTATTTTAAGCGAACTGCATTAAGTAAAACAAGAAAGAAAAGTACAGTCGAGCACGCCCGACCGTATAATACTCTCTGCATTTTAATCCCGATTAAATTATTAAAATCGGCATCGAGATATTACAATGTGCAGTACTTCCATTAAAACACCTTGAAACAAAAACAATCTAAGCAAAATCAAACATCTGTTTGTATGTGTGTATTCGGCGCAGCCAGCGTCTGCGGTTAGCGCTGCAGCCACACAAGCAGAGAAAACGTTCGATCACGCTTGCATGTTTCTGTCTCGCTTGCACTCAGTAGTGATATTGCGTTCAATTATCAATATTGTAACGCTTCTAGTTTTCTTGTTTATAGTCCGGTTTCAATGAGTATTTCTAGGATAGTTTGATATAGTTAGCCTCCATTCGAATTATACAATTACAATGCTATACTATATGAACAAACGCCTAAAAACGGAACGAAAGTTGAGAATTATTTTTATGTATTGTGGGAAAAAAGGGCGTAGCAGTCCAAAATTTTAAATGCTAATGCATTTTCGCTGTCACTAGGAATGCTCCATACCTAAATTGGTGATCCCAGGTGCCATAGTTACTAAGATATTCGCCAATAACACCGATTTTTTCCGAGGTGTGTCTAGTTTTTTGCTCATTGAGGGCGAATGGGGCGTGGCATCGAAAAAAAAAGATTTTTGCATTGACTGACTAAATATGTGATCGATTGACACCAAGTTTGAACTTGTAGCTCTTACCATCTCTGAAATCGGTTTGCTCATACGGACAGACGGACAGACAGACAGACAGACAGACAGACGGACAGACGGACAGACGGACGTGGCTATATCGACTCGACTTGTGATGCTGATCAAGAATATATATACTTTATGGGGTCGGCCACGCCTCCTTCTGCCTGTTACATACTTTGCACAAACCCAGTATACTCTTGCAGAGAGTATAAAAATTATACTAGAATTTTCTCTTGAATGACATGTGGCAGGCAAGGTACATACTTTTACCTTTAAAGAGTTTTTGACATTTTTTGTCTGTTTGTATTCTTAACCTTTCTATAGAAAATGACGGTGTTTAACAATATTTTATTTTCAGAATCGAAATGTGCGTAACAGACAGAAAGAGTCGACATAGTGATGTACGTCCTTCTGTCCGTCCGGGTGACCGCCTGTCTGTCTGTCCGTATGAAACCCTGGATCATCGAAACAACAAGAGCTAGAGCCACCAAATTTTGGAATGAAAGTCCGTCTATGGTGTACGCAAAGTTAAATTTAAATTTTGCAACGCCCGCTACCGCCCACGAAAATTGTAAAAAATTATTTTCACATCACCATAACTAAAGCTATTAGGACCAAATTCACACAGTATGTGAACGGTACCACTGAAACTATCATCACCAAGATTGATTCAGATCGGTCAACTATAGCCTATAGCTCCTATGGGGCTAATCAGTCGAAAATTGCATATTTGAATGTAAAACTGCACACTTGAATGAATACGTGAACTATTGTCGGCTCGCTCGACTCTAGAAGAGTACAACGATATACTGCAATCGTTAAGGAAGCGTGGAGCCGTCCGGGAAATGTGACTAACAGGCAGAAAGAGACATGGCCGACCCCATTAAGTACACAATTCCTGATAGGCATCAACTGCCGAGACGAAATATCAATGTCCGTCTGTCTTTCTGTCCGTCCGTCCGTATATACACTTAGATCTTCGAGACTATAAGAGCTAGGTCCACCAAATTTGCAATGAAAGTCCTTTAATATGTCGGGTTGATAAAATTGTTGGCTGCCTTCCCCGTAAAGTGTAAAAAAGTATGTTCACGTCGCAGAAAACTATTTTCACATTAAGATTATTTGGTTATGACTCCCATTGGACAATTCGGTCAAATATTTCTTATTTGTCTTGTAAACTGCGCACTAGAATAAGTCGGCCAACTCGACTGCAGCCTTTTTTACTTGTTATAAGTACATTTACTTCATCGGTAAGTCTGAGCCCCTCATCGAGCCTGCTCGACAATAGTCATAACGCCTTTATTGATATGAGAATTATATGTGTTTTTCTCTCTGCAAAGAGTATATTGGATTTTTGCAAAGTATGTAAGAGGCAGAAGGAGGCGGGGCAGACCCATATAGTAAATACATTTTTGATAAGCATCACAAGCCGCGTCTATATAGCCATGCCCGTCTGCCCGTCCGTACGTCTGTATGAACAAAAGGATCTCTGAAATATGTCGCAAATGAAAGGTACTAAACCCAAGCAGAACACGTTTGTTTTGGTTTTTGAACAGGCCTACTTTAGAGCGTTCTATCTTTATATAAATGTACAGGTAAAACTAGAATGTTTTAGTATAGAAAACTTTATTGTTAGCTAAGCTATGTGAACCAAATTTACACGAATAGTACATTAGACATGGAAGTACATGTACTGTCCAAGTTTGATCTAAATCGGACAACTATATCGTATAGCTCCCATATTGACGAACGTTAAAAATACGCTCCAAAAAATAGTATAAAAAAATTTTGAGATGAAGAAGATTTGTTCATCAAACTCACACAGAATACACATTCTCCAAAAATGTAAACAGACTGGCCATGTTTGATCCAAATCGGACGACTATATCGCATAGCTCCCAAAGGAATGATCGGTCAAGAATAAGCTCACAATATGAATTAAAAGGATTAACTGAGTTGAAGAAGCTAAATTAATCAAAATCACCCAGAATACTATCTTAATGAAACTTGGTACAGATGTCTATTCTCTCTGCACGCAGATCATTTGTAAAAATCGGACGGATCGGATGATAAATATAGCTCACATAGGAACAATCGGTCGAAATGCATGCAAATGTATGAACATTTTCGGTGTCTATTGACCGATTTCAACCAAATTAACGCCAACCGTGAATTCACGCCTATGCATTTCTAATCGTTTTCCGACCGTTGACCAAATTTTATACAAATCGGACACAATATCATATAGCTCCCATATGAACAATCGGTTGAAATGCTTAGTATGAACATTTTCAGTGTCTATTGACCGATTTCAACAAAATTCACGAAGAATCAATTTCTAATCGTGTTGACCAAATTTCATCTAAATCGGACTTCTATATCTTATAGCTACCATAGATATAATTAGTGATTGAAACCAAATTAAAGCAATATTCATGACTGCAAGGGTATTTAATCTTCGGCGAGCCGAAGATAACCGTTTTTGCTTGTTTTTTGCTTCATTTTGTAAATGAAATAAATTTAACGCAAGCCGTAAGTATGTAAGTTGAAAACTGAAACTGAATAAAATGATGATACTAATTGCATTGTATGGTTGTTATTAATACTTTAAATATTAAATCAACAAAACCTATAAAAAACGTGATATGCCTAAATTATAGGAGTAAATTATTTGATCTCAAATTAAACGAAAAAGTTTACGTTATTGTTTTGTCACTGATTCGCATATTTGGATTTAACCTTAGTGTATTATATCGAGCTGGTGGTTGATATAAATATTTTGCCGAATTAATCTATAATATTGTACCAAACAAAATATTTAATAATTAAGTAATAAAGTTAGATATGAGTATACATATATGATGTTGTATGTATGTAATGTGTTTGTAATTACCACTGATCATCCTCCCTTAACTGTCTGAACCATTTACATATGTAACATTAGATGAATTTAAATGGCGAAATATAGTTTTAGGCTTTAAATTTATAAGACTTTTAAAATACATTGTTATAGTTAGTTATACAAGGTTATTTAAACGTTTTTGTGTTAGTTTATTTTACAGCATTTGTTTAAACTAAATAAATATATTAAAATTAACATTGCTAAAATTTATAATAATACTATTTATATCAATTTTAGTAAATTAACAGATATTCTTTATAAGTTAATGATAATACCTATAACAAATTAAAAATAATTATTTATTGAGCAATGTACTTGACTTGGTTTGCAGCATATTAAGTTTGTTTCATTTGTTTAATATACGTTCATATTTGTCTATAGCAATCATTAAATAATTAAACAAAAATTTCTTTTATATATTGCTAAAAATTTGCTCGTTTCGGTTGCGTAACGTCTGCAAACAGATTCGTGACACTATACCCGAATCTGGGCCCCGAGGTAGATCTAAGAACACTTAGAGCAATTCGTGTGCTACGGCCCTTAAAATTAGTGTCTGGAATTCCTAGTGAGTAGTCTTCTCGTTTAAGTTGTAGATACAATTTTAATATTATAAATATTAGCATGTTTGTAATTGTTAAACAACTAGTTAACATTGCAGTCGCTACATGTTTTATATGCTAACGTGTACACTGCATTTCTGTAAATTGTAGCTAGATAAAATACTTATATTTTTTGTAGTAGTTTTAAATATCTTTGCTTACTAATTATGTTTTCTAATTCAACTTGTATTTTTTATAATCTACCTAATTCTCTACAATCTGGAAATGCGCTGATTAACGTTCTACATTTGGTGCATAAAGGTTTACAAGTAGTTTTAAAATCTATAATCAAAGCGATGGCGCCTTTACTGCAGATTGGCCTCTTGGTGTTGTTTGCAATTGTAATTTTTGCAATCATTGGGCTCGAGTTTTATTCAGGCACACTACACAAGACCTGCTACAGCTTAGAAGATCCAAGTATAAATTTATTTTAAATCATTTTTAACATTTAAAATATAGCGTTTTTTCTTTTTGGCGGCTTATGCAGACAAACTTGTCAAGGAAGGTGAATCTGAGACGCCCTGCAACACGGACAACACCACGGAAAAAGCAGGAGGCTCTTTTGTGTGTAATAGTTTAACGAGTATGTGTCTGGACAAATGGGATGGACCAAATTCAGGAATTACAAGCTTTGATAATATTGGATTTGCCATGCTGACGGTTTTTCAATGTATTACAATGGAAGGCTGGACATCAATTTTATATTGGGTAATATAATGTAGTTACAATAAGTTAAATTTTAATGCTTCTTGATATAAGCTATAAATTAAATCTATATTTATTTAGTAAAGAAGACGACTGAAAAACTTGTTTTTGCAGAAGTCACACATGTGTCGTATATAGCAATGGAGACTATGCATCGGAGACTATAAGACCTAGAGACGCAAAATTTGGAATGAATGTTTTTCTATATATCGGGGCGAACTAGTTTATTTAACAGTTTTGCCATGCTCCAACTGCCCCATGAACATATTCTTGGCGAGCGCTGTGATGCCTCTTTCATTAACCGAATTTGCGGTGCACCTAGACATCTTAGCCTTGTTCGCTCTAAGGCAGGACAGTGGCAAAGTAGATGTTTTAGTGTTTCGGATTTGTTATTTCCATATCCTGCAGTCAGTGTTCGTGGTTGTACCAAGCTTGGCCGCATGCACAGCCGCTAGACTGTGACCATTGAGTACTCCGATTAGCATCCTACAATCTTTCCGCGAAAGATGCAGTAGGAGTCGGCTAAGTTATGCATCGAACTTGTTACACATTATTTTGCCTACTCTGCAAGAGGTAGCGTTCCGCCACCTTTGGTTTATTATCTTGTTGGTGCTTCTCTCAAGACTGCTGTACAGCATGATCTAAGGGACGTGGCCACCTGCTCTGTTCTGATTTCAGGTAGTTCAGTGCCAGCCTTGGCTAAGCCGTCTGCCTCCTCATTTCCAGGGATTCTTTGGTTGCTAAGGACCCAGTAGATATGTACTGACTTGGTCGTACATAGTTTATCTAATGCTGCCCTGCTCACCTTGACCGTTCTGGAACTGAGAGTAGACGACATTATAAACTTAATGGCTGCCTGACTGTCGACCATGAGGTGTAACTATAAGTGGCTAGATGTTTCTCGACCTCCGGTGCTTTGACATAGACCTCCGCCTGGAATATGCTGCAGTGGTCGGGTAGCTTGTAAGAGAGCTTGGTGTTAGGATGTTTACAATTTGCGGCTGCTAACACTTCACCCACCATCTTGGAATCGTCCGTACAAATGCTAAGATGACCGTCTTGCCAACTGGGGCAGTTCTTCCAGTTATTGGGCCCTAAATGCACTCGGGTTCTAACTCCTGTTATAATTAGCCAAATGTCATCTGCATATGCAGTTATTTTTGGGTCTCCTCTATTAAATATCTTTATGAGATCGTCCACTACTAATTTCCAAAGAGGCGGGGATAGGACTCCTCCCTGGGGGGTGCCTCTGTTTGCGCTTCTTGGCAGAAGGAGTCGTGGCCGACCCCATAAAGTATATTTATTCTTGATCAGAATCAATAGCCGAGTCGATTTAGCGATGTCCGTCTGTCTGTCTGTCTGTCCGCTGTCCGAAACACCTATATCTTTTAAACTTCAAGATCTAGAGCCATCCAATTTTGAATGAAAGTCCGCTATCTCCGCGAGCAGTTCAGGTTTATTTTAAATCATTGCCACGCCCCTTACCGCCCCTGCAATGAGCAAAAATCAGACACACCTCGGAAAAATCTGTGTTTTACGCGAATATCTCAGTAAGTATTGAACATAAAAGCACCAATTTTGGTATGCAGGTTCCTAGAGACAACCCTAACACATTTATTACAGTGTTGAAATTTAGCATTGGTTTGGAGACATATCATATTAAACTATTTTGAAAGTGGCATAAAGATCCGACTATAAACAAGAAAGAAAACACGTTTTAAAGTTTACATTTTACCGGAATGTTAAACCGAGTGCGAGCGAGATAGAAACATACAAATGGATGCTCGAACGGTTTACTGACTGTGTGGCGGCAGCGCAGTCCGCGGCCGCTAACCGTGCCGATCAATGGTATACATACATACATAAAATTTTATTTGTATATTTTGAATTGAAATTTAAAAAAATTAAATTAACAGTTCTGATTGTCAGCATTGTAACCTGCGACCTCTACCAGTTGCACAACGCGCCACTTTTAAGAATATTCCGATTATAAGCATTTACATGTTATATGCAATAGTTACTGAGATATTAACCTAAAACATACATTTTTTCGAGGTGTGTCTGGTTTTTTGCTAATTGCGTGGGCGGTATGGGGCGTGGCAACATTTTGAAATAAACTTGATCTGCCTGACATAATAACGGACTTTCATTCCAAATTTGGTGGCTCTAGATTTTATAGCTTAAAAGATCCAGGTGTTCATACGGACGTACGGACAGATGGACAGACAGACAGACGGACATCGCTGTATCGACTCGGCTTTTGATGCTGGTCAAGAATATATGTACTTTATGGGGTTGGCCACGCTTCCTTCTGCCAGTTACGCACATTTCGCTTCTGACAAACCTAAAATACCCCTTAGAGTACGGGGTCTAAAAACGCTACGCATATGCACGTAAATATGGCTGCAAAAGTTCATAGTTGTTCGATGGTGGCGTTCTTTAAACCTTGTATCCGAAGGACTTGATGATTTTGTTGAATTGTTCAGCAGCCTTCATTTCTCTGTTGTGCTTGAGCTCCAAGCAAATGGCCGCGTCCATCAATAACAACGGTCCTGTTCGTTAAACAAGTCATGTCTAAAACCCGCACGGAAAGGAACAAACAGTAAATTTTACTTATCTAGTTTTTCTTTTCCTCTCCATGTTATTGCCTTTACTGAAACTTAGTTAAGGCCTGATTTTCTTAATAGTGAGATTTTCTGCGATAAATATTTCCTTTTTTTAAAATCTCGTATATCTCGTTGTGGTGGTGGTGTACTGAATGCTGTTGATGCTGATCTTTCTTCTAAAGTAGTCAATCTTAATATTTCTACAGATTTAGAGCTTATTACTGTTAAGCTAAATATAAACAATAATTTGATTTTTAATACTTGTTCATATATCCCTTCTTCTTCTGATAGTTCTGTTTATATTGAACATTTCTCAGCAATCCAACCTTTTTATCCTTGTTTTCCAATTGGAACATGCTCGTGGTTTTGTGTGATTTTAACATTGAAAGAACTACTTGAATCTCCATTACTGACTCTGCTGTGCTGACTTGCACGACAGAGAATGATTACCTTGATCGTTTATATTATTTGCTGATTTTTTTTTTAAAAAGGCATATTTTATACAGCAAAGAAATCTTGATTTGCCTTATCCCTATCGTGTAAACTGTTCTAATGGAAATAATCTAAAGTCTATTATACCTGTTCTCTTCCGTACCGACGGCCTCTTGTAACCTTTGTATAGCTTATTTAAATTGTCTATTGAGTCGTGCGGCTTTCCTGACATTTGGAAAGCAAGATGCTTTATTATACCCCATCATAAAAAGGGAAATAAGTCTAACACTTGTAACTATGGGGGTATCTCTAAGTTGTCTGCAATTTTCGAGAAATAAATAACATCTCTATAGATCAACTTTTCACCATGTCAGCATGGGTTTATAAAATTTAGATCTACTACCACTAACTAATTCGAATTTACTTTCATTGTCATACAGGGATTTCAAGGCTTTTGATGTTGTTAAACATTCTCTTTTACTACATAAACATATTCTGCTTGGATTAGGACATAAAATAATTCTTTGGCTTGTGAACTATTTGTGTTTTATGATTCAGAAAGTAAATTTTAATGGCACGTTATCTAAGCTGAGCTACTTTAGGGGTTCCTCAAGGAAGCCAACTTGGAACATTGCTTTTTTAGTTATTCATCAATGATTTGTCTTCCATAATTTCTAAGTTTCAAAAGTTCAAAAGTTTTATGTTTATCGCGAACTGATTCTTGCTTGAGTCAAGGGCTACATAGTGATCTGGAAACCTTTCAAACTTGGGGTTAAATTAACTTACTTTATCCTAACTTCAGTAAATCTAAAGTAATGTCCTTTCGTAGAAAAGCACCTTTCTATAATTGCTTCTCTCTACACGGCGAACATCTTCAGAGAATAGAGTCAGTCAATAAATTGGCTATCCTTTGCGATCCAAACCAAAGTTTGACAAGCACATCTCGTCTGATGCTAGCCGAGCTTTTGGTGTCCTTCATAATACGGTGTTCTATGGAGTTTGACGATCTCCTAAAAAACTCTTTATACATTACTTGTGCGCCCTATTTTTATACTCTCTGCAAGAGTATATTGGGTTTGTGCAAAGTATGTAACAGGCAGAAGGAGGCGTGGCCGACCCCATAAAGTATATATATTCTTGATCAGCATCACAAGACGAGTCGATATAGCCACGTCCGTCTGTCCGTCTGTCTGTCCGTATGAACAAACAGATTTCAGAGATGGTAAGAGCTACAAGTTCAAACTTGGTGTCAATCGATCACATATTAGACCCCGTACTCTAAAAAAGCGTAGAGGGGTCTATTAGGTTTGTCAGAAGCGAAATGTGCGTAACAGGCAGAAGGAGGCGTGGCCGACCCCATAAAGTATATATATTCTTGATCAGCATCAAAAGCCGAGTCGATATAGCAATGTCCGTCTGTCCGTCCGTCCGTCCGTATGAACACCTGGATCTTTTAAACTACAAAAGCTAGAGCCACCAAATTTATAATGAAAGTCCGTTATTATCTTACGCAGGTTAAGTTTATTTCAAATTTTTTGCCACGCCCCCTTACCTCCCCCGCAATAAGCAAAAAACCAGACACACCTCGAAAAAAATGTAGTTTTAGGCCAATAACTCAGTAACTATGGCACTTAGGAACACCATTTCTGGTTGCTAGAGTTGCTAGAGACAGCCTTAATGCAATGTCATTCAAAATTTTGGCCTGCCACGCCCCCTTTTCTCATAAAAGCTAAAAAACTTTCAAAATTTCAAGCTCAAAATTTGCAGGATTTAGGGCATTTAGTCAAATAGTACAGTGTTTATAATTAATTATTCGAAGAGAGAAATATCATATCAAACTATATTCCCAGCGGCGTTAAAATCCGTCAATTAACAAAAAAGTTATTAGGCTGCTCGCAGACGCTGCGTCGCTGCGACGCTACGACGCCGCCGTGCCGACCCGTGCTAGGCACGCATACATACATATGTGCATACACATAATTTTAAACGAGTGTGTACTTGTATGTATAACATGTAAATGCGAATAAGCGGAACATGCTTGAAAGTAGTGCGTGGTGCGAATGGTAGAGTTGCGACGCGATGTGAAATCGTTGCCTGAGGGTCGTGGGTTCGAATGCTGGCAATGAGTATTGATAATTTAATTTTTTTTTAAATATCAATTTAAAATATACATATAAATTTTAATTTTTAAATTTCGTTATAAAATTTTAATTCAAATTAAATACAAATGCGCATTATTATGGGAGTACGGGGTCTTTTACAGTCGGCTCGATCGACTGTAGCCTTTCCTACTTGTTTAGTCAGTCAATACAAGAATCTTTTCTTTTTTCGATGTCACGCCCCATTCGCCCACAATGAGCACAAAACTGAACACACCTCGGAAAAAATCGTTGTTTTTGGCGAATATCTCAGTAACTGCAGCACCTAGGATCACCAATTATGGTAAGAAGGTTCCTAGCGACAGCGTAAATGCATTGCCATTTAAAATTTTGGACTGCCACGTCCCTTTTTCCGACAATACATAAAAATAATTCTCAACTTTCGTTCCGTTTTTACGCATTTGTTCATATAGTACAGCATTGTAATTGTATAATTCGAGTGGAGGCTAACTATATCAAACTATTCCTGAAAAGTGCATTAAAATTGGACTATAAACAAGAATACTAAAAGCGTTACAATATTGATAATTGAACGCAATATCACCAATGAGTGCAAGCGTGATCAAACGTTTTCTCGGCTTGTGTGGCGGCAGCGCTGCCCGCAGTTGCTGACTGCGCCGAATACATATAATGCCAAACGTATGTGTGATTATGCTTAGATTGTTTTTGTTTCAATGTGTTTTAATGCAAGTACTAAATATTGTAATATCTTGATACCGATTTTAATAATTTAACCGGGGAAAAAAATGCAGAGAGTATTATACGGTCGGGAGTGCTCGACTGTTTTTTTTTTTTCTTGTTTAGAAGTGAAATGTGCGTAACAGGCAGAAGGAGTCGTGGCCGACCCCATATATATACATACTTCATTATTGATCAGCTTTAAGTTTATTTCAAATTTTTGCCACGCCCTCTACCCCCCTCGCAAATATAAAATATTTTCATTACACTACAACTTCCAAACTATTATATTTATCGTGAACAAATTCACACAGTACGTGTATCGTTATAATTATAACAATTATCATTATAACTATCTTCACCATGTATGATCCGGATCGGATCGATTGCGTCTGTATATGTAAATTTTCGCCTTATACGGAGAGCGTGGTCTTTTACAGTCGGCACGCTCGACTGTAGCCTTTCTTACTTGTTAGACCTTGTACTCGAAAAAAGAGTAGATGGGTCTTTTAGGTTTATCAAAAGCGAAATGTGCGTAACAGGCATTAGGAGGCTTGGCCGACCCCATTAAGTTTATATATTCTTGATCTGCATCAACAGCCAAGTCGATATAGCCCGATATAGTTCCTAGTGACATCCTTAATGCGCAGCCATTCAAAATTTTGGACTGCCACGCCCTCTTTTTAATATGAACTAAAATACTTTTAAACTTCAATGCCGTTTTTAAGGCTTTTAATCAAATAGTACAGTGTTGTAATTGTAACATTCGTTTAGAGACATATCATATCAAACTATCCTGGAAGTGGCCTTAAAAATCCTTTAATAAGACAAGAAAAAAAGTAACGCTTGAGCTTATGGCTGACAGATATATTCGAGCCAAACGCAAGTAGATTAAAAATTATATTAGGGTGACAATAGTGGCGTGTATTTTGAGGCAGCTTCATTAATTATTATCAGAATCGTCTTCATTTTTAGATTTTTAGAATTTCCGCATTGCGCGCAAATGGGTAACCTCCAATCATTTTACGTAAGGCTTTACATTTTATCGTTCATTCAGCAATACCCTACACTGAAATGCCATTTTTCCATATGGGCTGGATCAACGCCTTCTAAAGTAGCAACTTAAAATCAAGTTTTAAGTTTGAAGAATTTCTTATTAACCAATCTATATTTTTCATACGAGTATTAATGGTACCATTAATTTTTTTGGCATGATCTTTTAATTTAAGTCCTTTATCCAAAACTAGTCCCAAGTATTTAACATTATTGACTGTTTGAATGGTAACTCCATTCAAAAGAATGTTGGGACAAACTTAATCTTTTTGGTGAATGTTATTTGAACTGTCTTGCTTGTTGAATTTTTGAGTTTTTTTTTTGTCCATGAGTCAAAGTTGTTGCAAATTTTTTGAGTCTGCGGCTTGCTTGTAAAGGTATCATAAGCATAAGTTGCAACAAAATCACTTTCTCTCAACAGAATAGGCATGTCATGAGTAAAAATGTTATACAATGTAATACTAAGCACGCTGCCTTGTGGAACACCAGCACTTATCATTTTCCCTAAAGACATTACTCCATTTATGTCTACAACAAAAGATCTGCGCAAAAGCCATGATTTAAGTAAAGTGTAAATAGGAGCAGATTCAAGCCGTTTTAGTTTAAATAAAAGTTCTTCATACCAAACTCTATCAAACGTCTGTTCAATATCAAAAAAGACAGCTGCACCATATACATTGTCTTCCAAACCTTTGAGTATATTGCCAACAACGCGATGGAGTTGCTCCGTGGTTCTATGAAGAAGGCGTAAGCCAAATTGAAAATTGTGGATAATTTCGAACCCTTCCACTCAGTTTAAACTTTTTACAGAATCAGTCTTTCAAAAAACTTAACAAAAGTAGGAAGAAGACTAATTGGTCTGTGGAAATTTGATGAGTTTGCCTGTTAATCAGGTTTAAGCAGCATAGAAACTAAAGACTTTTTCCAGATTTTCGGAAAATATCCCATTTTAAAAGAAGAGTTGTAAATATTTAGAATTAGATTTATACCGCTATCTGACTAACTTTTTAGAACCTTGATTTCCATCAAAAGGTCACTTTCACTACGTTTCACGTAGAAGTTCCTCTCTAACGCAATTTGTAAAATCCTCAGTAGCAAAATTAAATAATTTGAAACGATTCATCAAATCAGAACCAAAGAAATCCGCCTTGTCGTAATCTGATCTGCACCAGCCCTTATCTCCCTGAATACAGTGACTTATCTTAGGATGTCTTTTAATATTACGCGTCAGTCTCAATAAATTGTAACCAAAATGTCCATTAGGGTCGGTGTTGGTTAGCAGCTCCTCAAAAAACTAAGATTTGGCTAAAGATAAATTAAATCTAATTAAGGCAGCCAAACGTTTCCATTTCCTTTTATTCTATTTGGTATTCCATAACGTAACCATCATCTCCTAATTCTTCTCTTTTCTTGAATTAAAAGTCGTATTTCATTGTTGACAAAACTTACAGGCGCCGAGGTGCCTCTTAAATGATGTCCATAAAGTTTTGTAAAGATGTGTCTATGTCTTCAGGTGTCAGCAATATAGTATTTTCTTGTAGATGGGTATTGACGTAATCTTTGAAATAGTTTAAATCAGCTCTTCTTCTCACATTCTTCCAGTTGACACCTTGATCCAGCGTAATATTATGAGGGATGTGATCATAGCTAAGCTTACAATGACCCACAATGTCAATATCACTGGACGGAATTCCCCTAAATATTCCAAAGTCCAATGCATTGGGAATTCGGCGATGGTCATACGGGTAGTTAGTGTCTGACCTTTCGCAAAAATGTTAAAAGAAGATGAATGAATGGAATTTCTAATTACGCGACCACGAGGGCAGGATATGTTGCAGCCCCATAATTGATCCCTAGTATTCCAATGCACGGAAATAATAAATCTAGGAACAAGTGAATGTAACAAATTCAATGGTCGTGAAGAGATCAGGATGTTGAGCTGGTCGCATATAAACTGCAGCAATGACGAAGTCACCAAAAACACTTTGAACTTCGACTCCAACTACTTGTCCAAAGTTTAAACGGTAGAAAAGGAAGGGATGATGTAAAATGTTTGACTTGATTAGACTTTAATAGACAAGCTCCAGCAAAGCTAAAGTCATCCGGCTGGTTAGCAGCATAAATAGAGTAATTATTAATTTAAAATAAGTCTTTCTGTTCCGATATTAACATAGTATCAATTTCCCTTTCTTGCAACCACGCAATGAGTTCTAGTTGATGGCAAAAGAGCCCGTTCGCATTCTACACTCCAATCTTCAGACTAATCAGTGCAAGAATGTTGCACATGAGAGTCATCCAGCGGGAAGAAGAAATGAGATTGATTTAATTTGTTAAGGTTGCTTTAAAAGCTTTAATTACAGAGGTGATAGAAGAGCGCCAGCTGATCATGTCATTCAGTTTTGTGAAAATTTGATTAAGACGTCTATGTATCAAAAATAGATCAGTATCAAAAGAAGTATTCGGGGATTGTGATGATAAATAGTCTATATGATTATTATATAAATTTTACTCCTCTTAGGTTGGGTATAGTGGCTGCCGGTGATTATATACACAAGCACACATGAGCCGGGTTCGGCTCGTTGTGATCTGCAACATTCGTTTGTAGCGTGCGATTTTGTTGAGACATGCCCCAGGGATTTGAGGGCTGCCTGACTATCCGATAGGATGGAGATCCTGCATCGTTAAGGGATCACGCGATCTAGAGTTTTAAGTGCTTCTTTTATAGTGTATATCTTGGAAGACGCTACAGCGACCCGGGAGTCTAAATGATTTTGAAATCTCTAGCTCAGGGCAGTAAAACCATCCGCCCGTACGACCGTCCGCTCGAGAGCCGTCGATGTAAAAGTGGAGAGAGGAGTTTTGGTAGGGAGGACCGTGTGTCCACGTTTCTCTTGAGGGATAAGCCATCTTGAAAGGTGTTGAAGTAAACTCTTTCGGAGTACATTAATCTATTTTATCGATGGAAATGGGAAGTAATGATAGGATGTTGGAGTAACCTATCCCGTTCGATCTCCATAAGCAAACCTCTTTCATTCTAATGGCGGAGAGTGAGGCTAATTTCTTGCTCATAACTTCAAGTGAGGGAAAGTGGCATCGAGGGAATCCTCGGGGGTGGTGTTTAGGCCACCTAGGGTAAACAGCCCAGTTGAATTTTGGTAAGCTTCTTTAGGTTTGTTTGCTTCTTGAAGGCCGGCCACCGTACTACAACTCAATAGAGAAGTATGAGGCGTACAATAACTGTGTAGAGCCATCTAGTATTGAGGGTATTTAGCCCCCATTTAGGCCTATGGACTTTCTTCATGTGAAGAGAGCAATGGTGGCTTTCCTCGCTCTGTCTTCGATGCATGCGTTCCAATTTAGCTTTCTGTCGAGAAAGACAACAAAATTTTTAGCCTTGTCGCTAAAATTAAGTATCTCACCGTGCAGAGAAGGACGCGTGATTTTGTGCTTGTTAGTGAAAAGGACTAGTTCAGTTTTACTGGGGTTAAGCCCAAGCCCATTATCTGTTGGCGCATTTGGATATTGTCAATAGGGATTCACACATTCTATCACAGAGAGTTTGGGAAAATTTTCCAGAGAATTCAATGGTCACATCGTCTGCGTAACCCACTATCTTACACCCTCCCATGTTTAGGGTGTTTAACATACCGTTTATTGCCATGTCCCATAGAAGAGGAGATAAAACACCTCCTCGTGAGGTGCCTCTAGAGACAAATTTAGCTGTGTTAGCGTTGCCCAGAAACGTCTCCACGACTCCATGTCTTAGTAGTTGGTCAGTGATGTGTATAGTCTTAGGATCGACTCCCAGTATTGATAATTTTTCAGATATCGTCTCTCGGAGGATGCTGTTAAAAGCTCCCTCAATGTCCATGAAGAATATGAGGGTGAATTCTTTTAGAGAGCGTGACTTCTCTATTATGGAGACCACCCTATGCAGGGCTGTTTCAGTGGATCTACCCTTGCGATATGCATGCTGTGCATACGAAAAACTAGATCTAGGAATTTTCTCTAGGAGGTGCCAGCTTATAAGCCGTTCCAGCACCTTAAGAATGAATGAGGATAGACTTATTGGCCTAAAGTCCTTCGGGTTGCAGTGAGATGACTTTCCTGCTTTGGGTGAAAATTACCCTGGACTGTAGCCAAGGCTTAGAAATTAGTGCTTCATTCGAAATTCTAGCTTCCATCTTTTTAAATTCCTCTTCAGTTAGCAGTATGATCATCACCACACAGAGCACACTTAGCAGGAAGGTCCTTTGATTTTGTTCATTCAACTGTCTTGTGGCCTAATCCGCATTTAACGCATCTCGGAACATTGTGGCAATAAGCCTGAGTGTGGCCATAAATAAGACAACGATGACATTGTGGTATAGACGGTCTAGTTTTTGGGGGTTCCATTTTGACCACTTCATAGCAAATGCGATTAACATAGAACACAGCTTTATTATTTCCCTTAGGTTCAAGCTCCACAAAGAATAGATTTAAAGGTTTCTTAGTATTACGATCTAAAACATTTGTTGAGGAACGCACATTATGACCTAATAGAGCTAAAGCTTCCGACAGCTCTTCTTTAATTGTTCCGTGATATATGCCCTTGAAAACAATTCTAAAACGCCTCTCCTCCTTAAGTTGCCAGGAATGCCAAGAAAAATGTGGCTTAGAACTAAGCCATTTAGTCAATGCTCTGTATGTATCAGAGTTAGAACAATTGACACGGAGACTGTTGTTGGCTAAGTTCTTAAGAGAGATATTAGTTCCGCAAATTTTTAAAATAATAAAATCCGAAATTTCATTTATGTTAATCGGTAGGGGGAAAATTATCGATTTAGGAGCATTGTTATCAGGCTCAACCGTCTTATCATCCAAAATCATAGGAGACACATTTCTTAGTACGGGAGATGGCCTTGAAGGATTTGGCTGATTAGAAGAATTGACATTGGACATGTGCAAAATTAACATCCGATTCAATTGGTACTTCCAAAAAAGTTTCTCGATTACATGGAGCTTTGCGTTGGACCGAATTTGGAGACTTACATCCACTTTTTTTTGCTTTCACATTTTGAAAAGGTGACATGCCCAATGATTCCTTTACAGGGCGACTCACAATTTTCGGCACAATCTCAGTTATTTCATCATTGTTTTCACAACTAGATAAATCACTAGAGCAATCACTAAGATCAAAATGAGCACTCTTTAGCATATATTCCTTTAAACGTTTCTTTTCCGTTTTCAAAAAAGCAGAAGAGCAGGCCATATCGGCATTAGAGGAACCCCAATATCACCCAATGCGCTCAAGCGAGACAGCAATATACAAACACATGTTCGAGTGGGTTTGCTGCATATGTGACGTCAACGCTGGTCGTGTCGACCAATGGTACATATACTAAAATATATATGTGCATACATATAATTTAAATCGAATATGAATTTGTATGTATAATATGTAAATGCTGATAATCGGAATATTCTTGAAAGTGGCGCGTGCTGCAACTGATAGAGTTGCGGAGCGTTCGACTGAAATTGTATGTTCGAATGCAGACCATAAGAATTTTTAATTTAATTGTTTAAATTTCAATTAAAAATGTACATATAAAACTTTAAATTTCATTTTAAAATTTTAATTCAAATTAAATACAAATGCACTCTACTATGGGAGTACCGGGTCTTTTACAGTCGGCTCGATCGACTGTAGCCTTTCTTACTTGTTTACCGCAACTCTACCATATGCACCACGACTCAACATTTGCATACTTCATACATATACATACAGTTGCGAAAAATAAAATAGCACCACTTTTATAAGCTAAGTTTGAGATGCCGCCCTATATACATCTATTGTTCAATAGACTTCGTAATAACGTTTTCGGATTCAGAAAACCTTAAACTACATAAACAAAAAAGAATTTCATTAAAAACTATTATAGTTCTGAAAATATGCAAACAAATGTAGACAAAGGCAGGAAAATGTACGAAAAAAATAATAGCACCACTGATCCTTTTTGGGCTGTTACCGTTATGTTTCGCAGAGTTTGATTTCTGAAATGCACATAGTCAAAAGATCAGTGTCTTTTGGTGACATCCAACCCGAAACTTTAAAAAAAATTTTGATAAATAGCTATATAATGGGGCGTGAAAGGTACTGGAACGGGAGCTTATAAAAAAGTTGATCCCAGATGGAAAAACTTATAGAGAAGTTGGATGTTTGATTTGGTGCTCATACAAAACGATACCCAACGCCATCACCCACGAAGAAAAGGTGGAAAAACGTGGACGATATCGAGTAATGAGTCCCCAAGATGTTAAGATATTGATTTTTGAGAGCAGGAAGGATCCTTTCAAGACGGCCACAGAATTGAAGAAGGACCTGAATCTACCGGGAACTGTATAAACCATTAGGGCATGTATGAGGGATCATCATTTAAACGTCCGAAGTCCGAGGAAGGCCCCACTTTTAAATGCCAGGCATATCAAAAACAGAATAAAGTTTGCACAGGAGCATCTGAATTGGCGTAAAAAAAATGGCGTAATATTTGTGGACAAACGAGAGCAAAGTAGTGATGTTCGGTTGAAAAGGGTCTAGAACATATGTGAGACGTCCACCAAATTCAGAATGTCCACCAACACACCGTAAAATCCATAAAATGCGGAGGATCAAGTTTGATGGAATTGGCCTGTTTCTCATATTTTTGTGTAGGGCCTATACATTAGGTGAAAACCATAGTGGACCAACATATCTATGTGGAAATATTAAAAGAAGTTATGCTCCCCTATGCGGCCTACAATATGCCGCTTGTTTGGGTCTTCCAGCAGGATAATGACCCAAAACACACCAGCAAAAGGGCAAAGAAGTGGTTTTTGGAGAATTCGGTGAACGTTTTGGAGTGGCCTGATCCGTCTCCAGACCTTAATCCTATTAAAAACCTGTGGGCAGATGTCAAGCAAATAGTCGCCATACCCAAGCCGAACAACACCGAATCCCTATGAAGGACCATTTAGGAGTCATGGGCCAAAATCCCTATAAAACGATGTCAGAACCTAGTTGACTCGTTGTGCAGCCGAAATAGCCCACAAGGGTGGTTCTACTAAAGATTTACTTTTCAAATTATTCTTAGTTATTGTTTATAACTATTATTTTGTTTCATACGTTACTTATTTTTCGTTATTTTAATTGTTTTTAGTGCATAAAGAAAAGTGGTGCTATTATTTTTTTCGCACATTTTTCTGCCTTTTTTTACATTTGTTTGCATATTTTAGGAACTATAATAGTTTTTAATGAAATTCTTTTTTGTTTATGTAGTTTAAGGTTTTCTGAATCCGAAAACGTTATTACGAAGTCTATTGAACAATAGATGTATATAGGGCGGCATCTCAAACTTAGCTTATAAAAGTGGTGCTATTTTATTTTTCGCAGCTGTACATACCAATGTTTTGTAATATAAAAAATGTAAAATATTATAATTAGGACGGCTGAAGTAGATCAACATTGATTTAACTCTTTCTGCAAGTACGTGTATATAAATTAAAATTTTTAACATTTTTGGGCAATTTGTTTCATATGTTGTAGTTGTCCAATTTGAACCAAATTCTTCGAGGAATTTTTTTTTAATTATATACACATGTGCAAGTTTGGTTGCGATCGCTTAGCAAATACTACATGTCTTCATACCAATGTTTTGTTTTTAATTGATTTGACCTATGGGAGCTATAGGCTATAGTTGTCTGATCTTGATGAAACTTGGTGGCGCTAGTTGTAGTGGTACCACCATGTATAAATTTGGTCACGATAGCTCTGATAGTTTCGAAGATATAGTGTGTTGAAAATAGTTTTTACAAATTGCAGGGGCGGTAGGAGGCGTGGCAAAAATTTGAAATAACTTTTACCTGCCTGACAAATAGACGCACTTTCATTCCAAAATTGGTGGCACTAGCTCTTGTAGCTTAAAATATCCAGGTGCTCATCCTCACAGACAGACAGACAGACAGACAGACAGAAAGACGGACATTGCTATATCGACTCGGCTGTTGCTGCTGATTAATAATATATATACTTTATGGAGTCGGCCACGCCTCCTTCTGCCTGTTACGCACATTTCTCTTCTGACAACCCTAATACACCCCTCTACTCTTTTTTAGAGTACGGGTTCAAAAATTACAACTCAAAGATTGATCGATTAGTTCGCACAAAATTTAATTTCAAAGTTGATACTTTGCGACAAAAATGTATGCATTTTGGCACATTTCAGAAAATAGGTCAACTTTGAGGGGGTTCCAGCACCCAATCCAAAAATTTTTGGATTTATCACCTATGATCATTTGCTAACCAAACGTTCTTTTGTCATACGCTACCACCACAAAAATGATTTTTGCCACGTTTTTCCGTCCGCTGCCCCACTGTTCGCCGTTGGAAGAAGGCATAGAAGCCTCTGGGTTCTCGTTCATCCTTTCCAGCAACAGCCCGACTAGATTCTCATGAGCGGCCTTCCAGCGTTCTTCGGCCGTTCTCGTCGCTGCGGTCTATCAGAGCCACAATGAGGTTCCGTTTAGCGACATCTTTCATTGTAGCCATCTGACTTCAACTCGTGCGAGCGGCAGCTCCTTTTGGCCGCGCTGCCATTTACTAACCATCTCTGCTCTGTTTGCTCTCGGTCGAGCGTTGCCTCTTTTCGGCCATCACCTCCTCCACCTTGTTGGCAAAACCACTCGAATTTGCTCGCATGTGCGGCAACTGATCGAAGTGGCGATCCTTTGCACGGCCCAGGCCAGCTATGCTTTTTTTTTTGCTCATTGTGGGCAAAATATTTCTGTATTGACTGACTAAGTGTGTAAACGATTGAGGCCAAGCTCGAACTTATAGCTCTTACCATCTCTGCTGATCTGTCACTCTTCAATCTGCCTGTTACTATTATTGCACAAACCCATTATACTCGCGCAGAGAGTATAATAACAATGTTAGTATAGTTAGTTAGGCTCGCGGAAAACGAAATACGAGTGGAATGTTCGCATAATAAAAAAGATACGAAACGGATTATGTAAAGCATAATTGGTGGTACAGAAATGAAGGGACAAGGGAAGAAAGTTTCTAGTAACTAGGTTCGAAACTGAGAAACTAATTTGGAAAATTAATTAGTTTATTTCTCCATTAATTAGTTTAGGTAAGAAAGTCATAACAAGCGTGGTTCTGTGATCCGAAAGAGAAGGGTGGCTTATCAGCGAAGTCTATTAATAATAATATATTATTAATAAGAATTCGCTTTCGCTGACGGACGTGCTTTACATCGCTTCTATTTCATTTCAAGTTTTCCTCGTTTAAACGCTCTAATTCCTATCATATTTCAGGCTTAATTTCTTTGCAACATTGTGTGCTACATCGGTTGTGTTGATACACATTGTTTTAATAAACTTTAAAGCCAAATTTTAATAATTTTGTTTTCTAAGCAACAACAATTCCACAGCCAAACATTCTGTTTACTTATTTCTGCGTTTGCTTGTCGCTGTGTAATTTGTTCTTGTAATTTTACGCCGTTGCTTGCTAACATTTTTTTTGTGTAAATATTATCTCGACGCAATCTTCGTGCTCTCTTCTATATTTACGCTCCCTTTGCGCTCTCATCTGTTTTACCGCGCTATATTATCTTATTTTTAGTGTTGGCCGGTTATTCCGTTTTTCTTGTTTTCGGTCGCCGCGCCCGCGCATAATAAGTTTTTGTGCGTTACATATGTTATTGTCGTAGCTTCCATACATTCTCTTTTATTACATTTATTGCTTAAATTAATTACCTCCACTATGTACGTCTGCTATCGTTCAATTTGTTTCTAGGGTTGCCTTTGATACCACATCGGATGATGTCAAGGCCTTTATTCAGACTAAATCTAAAGCTAATATTACGGTGGAAAAAGTTAAGTTTTCTTACCATTGGGAAATTGCTTCATTTAAAGTAAGCGTTCCTGCCAAATATTTTAGTATAATTTGTTGTAAAGAATTTTGGCCGGACCATTTAATAATAAAGGAATATACAGCTAAGAAAAGAAATCGGACTCCGATTGCACTGCCTTCTAACCCTGTCCTTTGATTCCGGAAAAAAACTAACTTCCTCCCTCTCACTTATCTATCAAAATGTAAGAGGTCTTCGTAGTAAGCTTAGTAATATGTATTTAAATAGTCTGTATTTTCCATTTCATGTCGTGGCCTTTCTGAAACATGGTTAAGGGCCGATGTTCTAGATTCTGAAATCCTTTTCAATAAATTCGCTATCTATAGAAAAGATCGTACATCTCGCCGAGGTGGTGGTGTGCTTATTGCCGTCGATGTTAACTTATTCTCGAACGAAGTAACAATCGATGGCTCTGTGCATATTGAATTTGTTGCTATTAAGTTATGCCTAAATAACGTTAGAGTTTTCATTACCTGCTCCTATATTCCTCCTTCTTCTGACTCTTCTCTTTATTTCTTACACTTTTCTGCTATAAAAACAGTTTCATCTATGTTATCTGATCGTGACTTTCGTGTAGTTCTTGGCGATTTTAATATTGCTGGTACCACATGGATTTCGTGTTCCGACTCTGCCGTGTTGACCCCCACGACTCAGCACGATTTTCTTGACGAGCTGTTTGAAATTTCATTGCTTCAAATCAACGCTATTCCAAACTCTTTAAATAGAATGGTTGATCTGATTTTTGTTTTGGATCCTTCCTGTTTTTCAGTTTTCCGCATAAAACCCTTATCGAATCCTGAAGATCCTTATCACCCAACTTTGGAAATGTTGATTGATTTACCTGCCCGGGTGACCCGTTCTAGTAGTAACTCTACTAAACGATCTCGTCATTTTCGGAAAGCCGACTTTAACAAGTTAAATGTACTGCTATCCCAGACTGACTGGTCCCGGCTGTTCATGTGAAGAGATATGCATAGTGCAATCACAACCTTTTATGATACCTTGAATTCCTTAATTGATGTCTGTGTTCCGCTCTGTAGTCCAACCAGGTCTTATAAGCCTGTTTGGTTTACCCGTGAGTTAACATTGCTCAAAAATAGAAAGTCGAAATATTATAAGAGATTCGGGGAAACTGGCTCTTCCTTGTATCTCTCGCGATATCTGATTACTCGATCTAATTTCTATGTTTTGAATGACCGTCGTTATAAGGACTACCTTACTGACTGTGGGCAACAGTTCAGAAGGAATCCGAGACGGTTTTATAACTTCGTTAATTCGAAGCGTAAATCATCAACGCTTCCATCGAGAGTGTTCTGTGAAAGAGAATCTGCTTGTTCGGATAAGGCTATCGCCGACTTATTTGCCGATTTTTTCCAAACAACTTACAGTAAGCACGAGTATAACTGTGACTCAAACTATCCTTATTATTTAAATGCCTTCAATTGTAATTTTACACCAGTCATCACCGAAAGCTCTCTCTTATGTAATTTTAATGCTACTATATCTGTTTTTATACTCTCTGCAAGAGTATATTGGGTTTGTGCAAAGTATGTAACAGGCAGAAGGAGGCGTGGCAGACCCCATAAAGTATATATATTCTTGATCAGCATCACAAGCCGAGTCGATATAACCATGTCCGTCTGTCCGTCCGTATGAACAAACAGATTTCAGAGATGGTAAGAGCTACAAGTTCGGGCTTGGTGTCAATCGATCACATATTTAGTCAGTCAATTTAAGAATCTTTTTGTTTTTCGATGCCACTCCCCATTCGCCAACAATAAGCAAAAAACTAGACACACCTCGGAAAATATAGTGGTTTTCGGCGAATATCTCAGTAACCATGGCACCTAGGATAACCAATTAAAGTAAGAAGGTTCCTAGCGACAGCGTAAATGCATTGCCAAATTTTGGACTGCCACGCCCCTTTTTCCGACAATACATAAAAATAATTCTCAACTTTCGGTCCGTTTTTTGGCGTTTGTTCATATAGTACAGCATAGTAATTGTATAATTAGAGTGGAGGCTAACCATATCAAACTATTCCTGAAAAGTGCATTAAAATTGGACTTTAAACAAGAAAACTAAAAGCGTTACAATATTGATAATTGAACGCAATATCACTACTGATGGCAAGCGAGACAGAAACGTTTTTGCTGCTGTTGCGGCAGCTTGGCCCGCAGTCGCTGGCCGCGCCGAATACACACATGCATACATGTATGAACACATATAATGTCAAACTCATACGAACAGACAAACAGACCGGGAAAAAAATGGAGAGTTTTATACGGTCGGGCGTGCTCGACTGTACTTTACTTTTTTGTTTCACCTGGTCCACGCGGAGTCCCTGGTTGTGTGCTTAAAAACTGTGCAGACGGCCTTTTAAAGCCCTTGTATAAACTATTTACATTGTCCGTTGAAACATGCTGTTTCCCTGATGTTTGGAAATCATCTTACATTATTCCTCTTCAAAAAAAAGGAAACAAATCCGATTTTTGCCACTATAGGGGTATTTCCAAGTTGTCTGCTATTCCCAAGGCTTTTGAGAAATTAATAACTTCTCATCTGCAACATTTCAGTACATCCATGGTTTCACCATGCCAGCAGGGGTTTGTGAAATATAGATCCACTACCACTAACCTGAATTTACACCATTTGCATTGAAAGACTTTGAGAGAAAATTGCAACTGACGTCATTTACACAGATTTCAGCAAGGCTTTCGACTCCGTTAATCACAGCCTATTAATACATAAGCTCAATCTGTTGGGTCTTTCCTATAACTTCACTCTTGGGATTTCAAATAACTTAAGTTATAGAACACAACATGTTTATTTTAAAGACACTTGTCTAAATCTGTACAAGTTACTTCGGGTGTTCCACAAGACAGTCATCTCGGTCCGTTGTTATTTATATTACTTATAAATGCTCTACCATCTGCGATCAGTTACTCTCGTGTGCTCATGTACATATGCCGACGACTTTGTTTTTCGGCTGCTGAGTCTCTTCTTGAGACCAGGTTACAATTTGATCTATGTAGTTTTTAAATCTGGTGTCAAGCTAATTTATTAAACCTTAATTTTAGATAGTGTAACGTAATGTCCTTCAGTAGGCGCCTCCCATTTCAAATGGGGCAACTCTCTTAAAAGAATTGAGTCGGCCACTGATTTTGGTATCTTTTTGGATACTAAGCTCAAGTTCGATAGACATGTATTGTCAATTACTAATCGTGCTTTTAGTGTCCTGGGCTTCATAAAGCGCTGGTCGAAAGAATTTGACAATCCCTATTTAAAAAAAAACACTTTTTAATGAATTGGTTAGGTCGTACCAATTCAGTATTGAATATGGATCATGTATTTGGTCACCCCAATACAGTATTCATCAGGATAGAATAGAATCTGTACAAAAATAATTTCTTCTTTTTACACTAAGGGCTCTTAACTGGAATACTAACATTCGCTTACCATCCTATCGTAGTAGACTTTTACTAATTAATCTTCCTTCTTTGTCTGATCGCAGAACAGTGCACGGTGTAATTTTTTTACACAATCTAATCAATGGAGAAATTGATTCTTCCAAATTACTCAGCCAGATAATTTTGCTGTTCCGATTAGACCAACTAGAAACTTTCTTCCGCTCTCTCTTCAACCTTTTCGAGTTGTAGGTAGTTCTACTTCGACCCCCTTAATTAGAACTTCTCTTCTCTGTCACCTGTTTAGATCTTAATTATCTTAGCTTAAAAATTTAAGATGTATTGTATTTCGATTTAAGTTATTTTATGTTAACAAATAAATTCGATTCGCGTTTATCGCTATCCGTACGTTATGCGGTGTGCCCCTCGGTCAGTTGGGCGGGAGGTGACTGCATTTGCAGGGTTCCGCGCGCTAACAAGCCCGTTGCTTGGTGTTGCTGGGCCACGTGAATGTAGTGTACATCAACGTCCATATAATATATATATATATATATATATATATATATATATATATATATAATAGTTGGCCATAACATGATGTTTAATTCGCCTCCACGCTTCTCTATCCTGTACGCGACTTCGCCAATTAGTTACACCAAGTGTTGTTAGGATTGCATCCTTCTGGTCCTTCCAACGTGCGCGTGGCCTTCCTCTCCTCCATTGCGGGCTGGAAATGTTTCCTCCATACGAGCAATGTGTCCCACTCAGGCGCTGAATGTTAACTCGCTTGACCATGTCCACATCTCCGTATAACTCGTACAGCTCGGCATTCCACCTGATGCGATAGATATCGCTAACGTGAATTGTTCCGAATATCTTGCGTAGAATCTTTCTCTCGAAGACACCAAGAGCAGCTACATCTAACAGCGTCATTGTCCAGGCTTCCGCACCTTCCGAGAGATGGCTCTATTATTAAAATGCCTACTGAGCCCAAAGTAACACCTGTTGGCAAGTGTGATCCTCCGCGTGATCTCTAGGCTGACATCATTGTTATTGGTCACTGCTGTTCCCAAGTAGACAAATTCCTTGACAGACTCGAAGTTATATTCGCCAACAGTAAGGTGAGAGTCAAGACGCCGCGACTCTCTGCTACTGCACACCATAAACTTCGTTTTGTCCATGTTCACTGCAAGTCCAACTCTCGCTGATTGCTTTTCGATAGCTCCAAAAGCCGCAGTAACATCACGCTTGGTACGACCAATAAAATCAATATCATCGGCGTAACCAAGAAGCTGGACACATTTGTTTCCCGGTATTGTGCCGTTAGATGCACTCCAGCTTTCATTATTAAACTCTCCATCAGTAGATTGAAGAGGAAACATGATAGCGAGTCGCACTGTGTGAGACCCCGCTTGGTAACGAAGGTTCCCGAATGATCATTTCCTACCTTGACAGAGCTGATGGTGTTGCTCAACGTCATTCTGCAAAGCCGTATAAGCTTTGCAGGTACACCAAGCGATCTCGCTGTGGGCTATCGAAGGCAGCTTTAAAATTGACAAACAAGTGGTAGGTGTCGATTTGGTTCTCGAGTGCTTTCTCCTTGATCTGGCTCAGTGTGAAGATCTGGTCGACTGTGGACGAAAGCCGCAGTGATACGGTCCGATCAATGCTTCAGCATATAGCTTAAGTCTCTAACACATCACACTCGTGAGAACCTTATATGCGACGGGAAGAAGGCTAATGCCACGGTAATTGGTGCGCTGTGTAGCATCACCCTTCTTCTGGATGGGGCAGATCATATTGAGGTTCCAGTCAACGGGCGTGCTTTCCGATAGCCATACGCTGCTGATGAGCTGGTGCATGCACCCTACCAACTCAGCGCCTCCGGCCTTAAACAATTCAGCCGTGAGCCCATCAGCTGCAGCGGCTTTATTGTTTTTTAGTCGGAGCATTGCGACTTCGACCTCCGTATGGCTAGGGATGGGTACATCAACACCATCATCTCTGATTGAGGTGAGTGGATCAACTTCGTCAGGTTCGCCTTCACTGTTTCCAGCCAAACGACTTTCAAAGTGATCCCGCCATAACCTCAGTACCATCTCCGCATCTGTGACAAGGTTTCCGTCATCACTCCTGCAGGCAAGCGATCCAGGCTTATACCCTTGAGTCATACGTTTGACTCTCCGGTAAAAGTCACGGGCATCATTCCTGCATCTGCTACTCTCCATCTTTTCACACTCAAGCCTTTCAATCTTCCGCTTCATCCTCATGAAAAGGCGCTTCTCATCTTGTCTCCGCGACCTATAAATGTCTACTACCGCTCGAGTGGCTCCTGCTTGCAGCGTTCTTCTGTAGGCGGCGTCCTTTGCAGCAGTCGCTTCTCGACACTCCTGGTCATACCATGGATTTCTTTTCGGAGGTCGCTGGAATCCCAGAGTTTCCACAGCAGAAGTGGTTATTGCGTTTGATATGTGCGACCACATATCAGCAGAATTTATAGGCGTTGGAGAGAGTTCTGCCAGTCGGCATGAGAGTCGAGTGGAGAAGGCATCCTTATGCTGTTGTGACTGCAACTTTCCGATGTCAAGCTTTCTTGTCATAACTGGATGTGGAACTTTCGCGAACCTTAGCCACAACTAAGTAGTGGTCGGAGTCGATGTTGGGACCCCTACAGGATCACACATCAAGGATGCTAGACACGTGCCTTGCATCGATCACATGATCAATCTGATTACTAGTCAGACGATCAGGGGAGAGCCAGGATGCCTTATGGATGTCGAGATGACGAAATCCAGTACTACGAACTATCATGTTGTGCGCAGCAGCAAATCCTATTAGTCTAAGCGCGTTGGCCGAGGTAGACTCATGAAGGCTATACTTCCCAACGGTTGCTCCAAAGATACCCTCCCGTCCGATTTCGCCATTGCAATCTCCCAAGAAAATTTTAGCGTCGCGTGACGGGCATCGTATAGCTGATGCTCGGTCGAGCTCTGTATAGAAATCATCCTTGGTAGCATCGTCTTTGTCCTCCGTTGGGGCGTGCGAACAAATAAGGCTGATGTTATAGAACTTGGCAGCAATTCGGATCGTCGCAATTCTCTCGCTATATGGTGTAAATTGGGTGACACGGTTCCGCAACCTGGCTCCTACGACAAAACCACAACCAAACTCATGCCTACTATATTTACAGATGTAGTATACGTCGCAGACTTTGTTCCTCATGCAACCCTGTCCAATCCATCGCATTTCCTAAAGAGCTGTGATATCAGCCCCGAACCCCCTAAGCGAAGTCAATTACGATTCGAATTTAATCGAATATTAGTATTCCAACTAAGGCCCCAAAGAGCAAAATCAATCTTCTATTTTCCCAGATGTATCAAGTACTGGGAAGACCATACACACGACCCATATCCAAAAATAGGGCGTACAAGTGAAGTATAAAGAGTTTTTGTTAGGTGGGGATTGTCAAACTCCTTTGACCAACGCTTTATGACACCTAAAGCTCGATTAGCAACTGAAGAGATGTACTTGTCAAACTTTAGTTTTAGATCGAAAAAGATTACCCATATCATTGACCGACTCTATTCTCTGAAGTGGTTTGCCGTCAAGAGAGTACTTATTATAATTAGGTTATATGTACTGAAGTTGAGATGTATTAAGTTAACTTTATAACAGGCTTGAAAGGTGTCGAGATCATTTTGTATCGCGTGACTCATGCATCATATATTGTCATCCGTATGTGTATTCGCATACAGACAAACAGATGTATGTATGTGTGATTATGCTTAGATTGCTTTTGTTTCAAAGTGTTTTAATGAAAATACTACCCATTGTAATATCTCAATACCGATTTTAATAATTTTATCGGTTAAAAATGCAGAGAGAATTTAACGGTGTAATACTCTCTGCTTTTTTTCTTGCTTAACTTAATTAAATCGGTATCTAGGATTACACTTGCATTGGAACACGTTAAAACAAAAAAAAAAAAAAAAAAAAAAAACAAAGCATAATCGAATATACATACATATGTACATCTATCCGTCTGTATGCACATACATATACATACGTTTGACATGATGTGTATACACATATGTACATATGTATGTATGTATACCATTGAACGGCACGGTCAGCGGCCGCGGACTGCGCTGCCGCCACACAGTCTGGCAAAGCTTAGGCGTGCCTTTACATTTTTCTCCGACAATGCAGGCTTATTTTTTTTTACTGCAGAAACATAACCAATTTTGTGAAGTGCTCTTCGTGCTGTCCATCGACTTACATCTTTATTGATCTCTAAGGAAGCCACCTTAGGCGTTAAAGACTTGTTCTTTCTCATATTAGACATCATATTACGAGCATCCGCATCCGTTAAAAGGCGAGGGCGGCCCCTAAGAGGGGCTTCAACCAAAACATTGCGTCTTTTTTGTACCCGTATGACCACTGATTGACTTATTCCAAGCCTGTTAGCTATAACACGGGACGAACAGCCTTCCTTAGTAAGAGTTACTATAGAATTTTCTATATCCTGACTTAATTTTCGCATAATTTTGAAATAATAATATAAATTGCTTTTAACTTTCGATGTAACCACGTCCACACTTTAAATCATAATAAGCACATTAAAATAAGTCTAAGAAATAAAGCAAAAGCAATAAGATGAGAATTAACGGTAAATTACTGTTACTTTTGCAGATTAGCACATGAAAATGTCAAAGGTGCATAAATGAGTGCATGCGAGTTGTTTTTGTTTTTGTGTTTTCTTTGCTTCTTTGTGCACCTCTTCGTTGATTTTTTTTTTGTTAATGTATAGTTTAATATATATTGAATAAAGAGTATAAACATTTTTTCCAATTGCCTTACTGTTTTCTTCATTATTCGCTCAAATATGTGAAATATGCAAACATGTACTCACTTTTGCACCTCACTGTAATTAGTTTCCACGCGAATTATAAAGTACAGTACTGTGCGACAAGAACAAATATCTTAAAAATGGCATTGAAGTTTGAAAATTATTTTATTAATTCTGGGAAAAAGAGGCATGGGCAGTCCAAAATATTTAAAAACAAGGCATTTATGCCGCGGCTAGGAACCTCCGTTCCAAAATTGATGCCATAGTTACTGAGAAATTCGCCGAAACATAGAATTTTTCCGTGGAGTGTCTAGTTTTTTGCTTATTGGGGGGCAAATGGGGCGTGGCATCGATAAAAAAAATTGACTGACTAAATATGTAGTCGATTGAGACTAAGTTCGAATTTGTTGCTCTTACCATCTCTAAAATCTATCGACTCGGCTTGTGAGCTCCTGCCTCCTTATGCCTGTTATATACTTTGCACAACGCAATATTCTCTTGGATTAAAAACCGGAATAAAAAAGGAACATGATAATAACTGACATTATTTCTAATTTTGTTTCAGACCAACGATGCATTGGGCTCAACATTTAATTGGATTTATTTCGTGCCTCTTATTGTGATAGGTTCATTTTTTATGCTCAATCTAGTTCTCGGAGTGTTGAGTGGGTAAGTTTGTTTCAAAGTTTCTTTTTGAAAACAGAATAAATTAAACATATGAAAATTATTTTTTGTCCAAGCTTTGTAGTATTTCCTTTCCAACAAAAATTATTTTAAAACAGATTTTTCGATCAATGATCATTGAAAAAAGCTAACCTATTCAGTCACCTATCATTTACCCTTAAAAGCCCACCTTTATTGGTCATGTTTTTGTGTAAGCTGATGTGTCGTTGGTTTATTTGAGATAAAGTAATATTGGTCAAAATGCATTTTATTTACAAGTCCTATCGATGCTATGTAACATTATTGTCCGATTTGGCGAAATTTGTACAGGATATATTACATAATACATATATTTTAAAATTAACATTATGGAAAAATTTGGTCATAATAAGAAAAAAATTGTGTTCCAATCGTGTTGATTCGACTTAATTCTTGATGGTGGTCAAGAATGGATAGGCTTTACTTACATTTGTTTCTGACAAACTCAACCGACTCATGGACCCAGTAACTGTTTTTTTTTTTAACTGTGCTGTCATACACATGTTTTAATGGCCAATTAGAGTATGCTTTTATTTCCACAACATTTGGTAGGAGTATATTTTCGGTATCTCGTACTATAACAGGAGCATTTGGTGGAAATTCTTTAATTAATGAGAAACAAATTTTGCCACATATGTATATTAAATATCGTTACTATTAATTAATGCATAAGTCTACAAAAGTAGGACTTTCATTCATTAACAAATCCTTGTTAATTTGTGTTCCAACTCTTATTGCAGCTTCACAAAGTCTTAAGTTATATTAAATATATTACAAATATAACTTATGTTTTCTCAATTGAACCAATGAATACTTCCGTAATCCTCTATAAACATATATCACAATTTCTTCGATTTGTTGCTAACAAAATTTTAACAAATAGTTAATAGAGTGTATTCAAAATTTTTAAGCATTTACATTTATTCACATATTCTTGAAAATTCAGAGAGTTTTCAAATGAGAGAAACCGTGTCGAGCGTCGAATGGAATTTCAAAAATGCCGATTCCGAGCAATGTTTCAAACTGCAATGGTCTCATATCTTGATTGGATAACGAAAGCAGGTTTTTAAATATTAACTATTCCAACGCTACCCTTTAAACTACAATCCGTTTAGTCATAAGTTCATATCTAAGCTAATTCTTAACTTAAATGCCCATTTAGCTCCATTTCACTCAGTGTATTTTAAAAAAATGTTGAAAAGAAAAGTAATCAGGAAATTCATAATTTTTTTCAGCATCGTGTGTTGTTATATCCAAAGAGTTCATCAATCTTATGAAATGTTTAACATTAGCTTTAAAAGAAACAAAACAAAATTCGCAAATACAAATATATATAAACTCGCTAGCTTAATTCTGCGTACACCTTAATCATTCATAGCATTTAGGTTAATAGTTTTTTTTTTTTTATTGGATGACCTTATTTCAAGCGCGGTTTTGTTATGTATTTTAAACAAGATTCTTAATTCCAATATAATTGCAGAACTGTTCATTATACAAGTGTATTAATTTTTTTTTTTTTTGTGCATATTTGCACAATATATAAGGTTGTCAAAAAAGTCTTGCGGTTTTTTTTATTGAATTTTCAATTGTTCATAAAATTGGTTATAATAATGCGATTTAAGTCAAATATGCGCCGTTTTGTTCGATGACGAGTTCCCAACGAGATACCAACTTCATAATGCCCCTCTTATAGAAACTCGATTCCCTATTGTCAAAAAACTCGGAGAGCCAATTTTCACAGGACTCTCTTGTGGACAACTTCCGACTACCAAGCGCGTTCGCCATGGGCAGAAATAGGTGGTATTCACTTGGTGCGAGATCCGGACTTTACGGTGGATGCAAAAGAACCTCCCATCCGAGCTCCCGGAGCTTCTGGCGCGTCACCAAAGATGTGTGTGGCCTGGCGTTGTCCTGATGAAAGACAATTCGGCCTCTGTTGATCAAAGATGGCCTCTTTTGTATGAGTGCTGCATTCAAGCGTTCCAGTTGATGGCAGTACAGGTCCGAATTGAGCGTTTGGCCATAGGGGAGCAGCTCATAGTGGCTGATTCCCTGCCAATCCCATTAAACACACAGAAGAACCTTCCTGGCCGTCAATCCGGGCTTGGACACCGTCTGGGCAGCTTCACCGCTTTTCGACCACGACCGTTTGCGCTTCACGTTGTCGTAAGTGACCCACTTTTCATCGCCAGTTACCATCCGCTTCAAAAACGGGTCGATTTTGTTGCGATTCAGAAGCGATTCGCACGCATTCATACGGGCAAAAATGTTTTTTTGCGTCATGTCGTGTGGCACCCATACATCGAGCTTCTTTTTGAATCCAAGCTTCTTCAAATGGTTTATAACGGCTTGACTCATGCCCAGCTCTTGGGCGATGCTACGACTGCTACTATGCCGGTCTCTTTCGATTAATTCAGCGATTTTATCGCAATTTTCGACGACAGGCCTTCCGGACCGTGGCGCATCTTCGATCACCTCTGCACCAGAACGAAAACGTTGAAACCATCGTTGTGCGGTGGATATGGAAACTGTATCGGGTCCATAAACTGCACAAATTTTATTAGCTGCATGAGATGCATTTATGCCTTTATCGTAGTAGTAATATGCCGTATTTTTTCTATATTTTGCTCCATGTTTGCGACGCTATAACTCACGAACGATTAAAAATAAAAAACAATTAATCAAACACGTGTTAGCGCGTGAAAAGAGTTTTCCAAAAAGCTTTAGCGTGAACCGATGCGACGAATACAACTAGAACTACGCGCTTGCAAAGACAAGCTTGCGGAAATACCGCAAGACTTTTTTGACAACCTGATATAATGTCAAGCCCCGACATTGACAATTTAGTACACAAACACAACCAATTCAATTCGATTTGAGGTTTTTTATTGCCCTGAAACTTACAAACCTGTTTAAAACAAAATTCTAGTGTTCTGGGATTTGAAAAAATTTATATTATAAAAATGAAACTGCTTTATCCTACTCTTAATTATAAAAATCGGTCTAGAGATTTTGCAATGGGTAGTACAATCTAAGCATAATCAAACATACATCAGTTTGTTTGTATGCGAATACACATACATTTGACAATATCTGACATTATTTGTATGTATGTGTGTATTCGGCGCGGTCAGCGCTGCCGTCACACAGGCAGCGAAAACGTTCGATCATGTGCTTGTATGTTTCTGTCTCGCTTGCACTCATACCTTAATATTGCATTCAATTATTAATATTGTAACGCTTCTAATTTTCTTGTTTATAGTCCGATTTTAATGCACCTTTCATGATAGTTTAATATAGTTAGTCTCCACACGAATTATACAATTACAATTCTGTACCAAGTGAACAAATGGAACGAAAGTTGAGAATTATTTGTATTAATTGTGAGAACATAGACCGTCCCTCCGTATTAACACCAAGATCTCAGAGACTGTAGAATGAAAGCCCGTCTCCTTTGAAAGTAGTCAAGTTTGTTTTAAATTGTTGGCGCACCTTCTATCGTCACCGCAAATTGTTAAAAACTTTGTTCATATTTTCATAACTTGGAAACGACAAGACTTCGGCACCTAACTAATACATTATATGTATTAGACAATTATAATTATCCTCACCAAATTTAATCCGGTTCAGATAAGCGTAACCTAAAGCTTCTATAGTGAAAATCGATACAAAATATATGTAGTGTTAAGTCGAATTTTGAGAACATCTTTAAACATGGTTTGAGTCTTGACTTGGGCGCAGCTTGAAGTTTGGTTTGATACTCGACTAATTGAGAACAGTTTAAGCTTTTACACGCAGAGCGAAAGCTCTAATTGATTCGGCTTAGTAACCCCACTTAAGAGAATTTAACATGCAAGATAACATTACAGCTAAGCCTAGATAAAAGATGAACTGCGCTGACATCTCGCTCACGCACATATTATCAAACGACAATGGCTTAAAGATAATTGGTGTCGTGCTCATAAAGCTCATCTATAAATAGAACAGCGGCTTAAAGCTTAGTTATTTTGGGTTTAGTGCATTGGCAATCATGACTGTGTAAGGTGTTCACAATTAAGGTGCGATAATTAAAGTCTAGACAAATAAAGCGAAAGTCCACAAGTAAAACGAAAAGTGGCAATTAAAACCAGAAAACTGAAAATATATCGTTTAAGAAGAATTAATAATTCGTTTAATATTTATTTTGAAAAGGTGATATTTTATTGTGGTTAATGTAATTATGTGAACTTATTTAGTTGTTTCAAACAGAACCCGATTCACAGAGCCCCGATTCTAGTTTGCGTAGCGGCCAGCACGCAGATCGGAGGCTCTGTTAAAGGTTAAATCCACCTTGGATTGCAAACGGCTGCATGATGTCTTGTCCAGGAAAAATAATATCTGAAGTGCCGCCCAAATTTTTAAAAGTCACATAAGTTGCACATAACTTTCTTTGAAATCTGCACTGGAACATTTCGCCCGAAAATACCAGAAAATTTAGTCTCTGGACCCGTCAGAAAAATTCATTCCTCTGTTCTGCTTGATTGTTGAACATCGATGAACCTTTTATTGAGTGGAGAAATCTCGTCGGGTCCGTCCACTTTATGGATCGTCGTCGCTGCGCATCTTTAATTTTTTGTAAATTAATCTGAATAAGATGTTGAATTAACAGCCTGTCGTATATTTTTGTGTTTATATGAAATATTAATATTAATTTTGCAAATCTCAAATAATTGAGATATTATGATTGTGACTTTGGTTATTGAAATCTTGCTTAAAATTATTTTTTTGAGAATTAAAAGAAACATTTATGAGAAACTTTGTTTTGTGAATTGGACATGAAATATAATTATTTTCAGGAATTGTTCGATTAATTATTATGAATTTGTAAATAAATAGTTTAAGTCGTCACCAACATAATGTACATTCTAAATCGACTGTAGCTCGTGGTTTTAGGCCTTGTAGGGGCAGTAATGTGAAAATTAATGTGTATACTGCCAGGGTAGGGAGGGTAAAGAAGGGAAATGCGTCTTACATCGAAGCATCTCCCCAATCTTTGATACGATAGTCCGAGTACGTTATTTGTTTAACAGGGGGAAAAAATTATCATTTCATATTTTGTTACAAACCTCAGTAGATTATCCGACAGTGCACTTCTATTTTTATACTTTCTGTGAGACATATATATATTCTTGATCAGCATCACGAGACGAGTCGAGCTGGCAAGCCGAATGCACACATACATACATATATGCATCATGTACTGTGAAACGTATGTGTATTCGTATACAAACAGATACATACATATGTGTTTGATTATGTTTAGATTGTTTTTGTTTCAACGTGTTTCGGACGTACTCGACTGTACTTTTCTTTCTTGTTTTAAACTATGTTATCGGAGTCAACCGCAGCTTATAGATTCACCGATATTGAAAATATGTTAAGACTGCAAAAGATTCTTAAAGCAGTGGCAAAGGACGAGTTTAAAGGCTTACTCATTCATCCGGTAAATGTAAAGTATATAATGGAAAGGCAATTGTTTCCATTTGGAAGACATGAGCTTTTAATTAAAAGTCAGATAAAAACAGTCAATGAGCTAACAAACGTTAATGAAAACAACTTGGAAAAGATAGTTCCATTTGCCACAAAGGTGGAAAATTTGGTTATATTTTTGGAACTAGCTGAAGCTTAACAATACTTGCAGAACCCGTCACGAATAGAACAACTGGCTGGAAAGTTGCCACTAACAAAGCGCATACAATGGAATGGTCCGGCCAGCTCAATTTTTCTCTATCCGGATCTAATGCATTTAAGCACGTGCCTTAACGAAATTAGTTATAATGTTGCAAGAGACACAATAATGTCAACAAAACAGCAGTCAAAGGGTGATCATCGATCGCATTAAAAGACAGTATTGAAGCTGTAAAGGAAACCCACACTCAGACCGATTCTAAGGTGGTATGCAATGGGTATACAAATGTAAAGGAAATGCACAATTGACCAAATGTAAGGAATGTACCATAGCTTATGGCAAGGATAGGTGCTTAATAGCTAAAGAGCTTGTTGTATTTTATAGTTACTTGGTTCGTGGTCATAATGTGAAAAATTGCAAATGCATTCGAGAATGTAAACTAAATCGATGTAAAAAGAGCCATTATCGGACTCTACATAGCGATCAGACTAGAGATAACCCAAAGCCTGAAATAGCAAATGTAGCAGAAGTATCTTTAAACACAGTGCCATTACGTGCATCTAAAATTCTATTCAAGGTTATGTCCATATCAGTATCAGATCATTAACACTTATGCCTTTCTAGATAAGAGATCTTCAGTGTCGCTAATAAACGAAAAACTAGCAGATCATTAGGGAGTAACCCTTGACAAAACAAATTAAATTGGATTGGAAAACATGCAACATATGTAATGTCAATTTCGTGTAATTTTAAAATATGAGCTCAGAAGGGCGATAAAAGAATGATGCGTGTGAACAGCAACACGGTTCCAGAGCTGCAACTACCTTTACAGTCTGTTAACTTCAACTTTCTGTAACTCAAAAGTATACCAATTAAGGGTTTTACAAATGCATATCCAATGCTGTTAATTTGTATCAACTCTTAGATCTGTAGACTTGGGTAACAGTTTGGTAGCTGCAAAATCTACCTTAGGATGGTATGGAGTTCCACAACAAGTGAGCGATACTCCATCGATTGTGTCGGTTGTACTAAACACACTTACTGCGAATGTGGATTTAGAAGAGAGCATACGTTTCCAGACAGTTACAACATGGCTTTGAAAAGACCACATGGAGTTGAAAGCACAATGCGTCAAAGGTACAAATGGCAGAATATAATCAAGCCATGCAGCTTTAATTGGTAATGTATCCACTTGATATTTACCTCAATTTGGAGTACATAATAATATACATAATAATAATATAAGCAAACCCAAAAATATGCATTTAGTGTTTGATGCAGCAGCAGCAGTTGACGGGGTCTCATTGAAAACAAAGTTATTAAGAAGACCAGACGAAACCCCACCTTTGACTCATATAGGCGTTTTTGCCAGGATAAGGAAGTGTCCACATACAAGATGAAAGTTATGATATTTGGAGCGGCCTGTTCGCCTTGTGCACAATATATTAAAAAATTTAACGCACAAAATGCCACAATTTATGCAGAAGATGTAACAGATGCTATAGTAAATAAGCATTACGTGAATGATTTCGTTGCTAGCTTCAATAGAAACAAGAAAGAAAAGTACAGTCGAGCACGCCCAACCGTATAATACTCTCTGTATTCCTCTCTGCATTTTTCCCGGTTAAATTGTTAAAATCGGTTTCAAGATATTACAATATCTAGTACTTGCATTAAAACACATTGAAACAAAAACAATCTAAACATAGTTCTTGTTTATAGTCTGATTTTAATGCACCTTTCAAGAAAAGTTTGATACACTTAGCCTCCACTCGAATTATACAATTACAATGCTGTACTAAATGAACAAATGCGTAAAAAGTTGAGGATTATTTTTATGTATTGTGGGGAAAAAGAGGCGTGACAGCCAAAAATTTTAAATGCCAATGCATTTGCGCTGCCGCTAGGAACTTCCACACCAGAATTGGTGATCCTAGGTGCCATCGTTACTGAGATATTCGCCGAAAACACCGGTTTTTTCCGAGGTGTGCCTAGTTTTTTGCTTATTGTGGGCGAATGGGGGGTGGCTTCGAAAAAAAAAAAATTCTTGTATTGACTGACTAAATATGTGATCGATTGACACCAAGCTCGAACTTGTAGCTCCTTCCATCTCTGAAATCTGTTTGTTCATACGGACGGACGGACAGACAGACGGACATGGCTATATCAACTCGGCTTGTGATGCTGATCAAGAATATATATACTTTATGGGGTCTGCCACGCCTCCTTCTGCCTGTTACATACATTTGCACAAACCCAATATACTCTTGCAGAGAGTATAAAAAGGAGGCTTATGAAGTAAGTAATGAAGTTAAAAACTGGATAAATTTTGGTTAAGATGATTCGTGTCAAATTGAGAAAAATCTTATCAGTGCATCGGAAAACCTTCCCAAACCAACAGTCAGAATAGATATGGACAAAGTGGATAAAATATTCGGAATGCACTGGAATAGTCAAAATGATTAGTTTATTTTTAAACTACATTTGAACCGAATCGACAAAGAAATTGTAAATGCATCCAAATGACAAATTAAAAGACATTTGCTTAGTTTGGTTATGTCAGTGTATAATCCCTTTGGAATGAAAGCCGACATGATGATTCACAGAAAGGTGATAATACAGGATGAGTGGCGTTCAGCAGTTGAATGGAATAAGCAAATATCAGATGATTTATTCGGACGGTTCAAGTTATGGATTTCCCAGTTAAAACATGATAAGAGTTTTGAAATGAAAAGTTGATATTCTCTTAAATTTCTTGACCCATTGGTGAACATAGAGCTTCACATATTTGTAGATGCTAGTGAGATAGCGTTTGCATCAGTAGCTTATTGGAGAAATAGCTTTAATGGTCAAATTGAACTCAAATTTATTGCAGGGAAAATCAAAAATGCACCCTTGCTGTTATTCGTACCACTCGAACTGCAAGTTGCTGTTCTGGGAACTAGCCTTAAAAATACATTTTTGTCGTGTCATAGCATGAAACCACGTAGTTGCACATTGTGATTTGATTCGAAAACTGTTCTTTTATGGATACGTTCCGATCATCGTCAATATAAACAATTTGTTGCACATCTCAGAGGAACAGTATCGGCTTTCAACTGAATTGGATAGCAATTGTGATGATGTCAACGAACGGAATAAATTGGTATTTTTATACCCCGTACTCTAAAAAGAGTAGAGGGGTCTATTAAGATTGTCAGAAGCGAAATGTGCGTAACAGGCAGAAGGAGGCTTGGCCGACCCCATAAAGTATATACCTATATTCTCGATCAGCATCAACAGCTCAGTTGATATAGCGATGTCTATCTGTCCGTCCGAATGAACACCTGGAACTTTTAAACTACAAAAACTAGAACCCCCAAATGTGAAATGAAGGACGGTAATCTTCGCGAGCAGATCAATTTATTTGAAACCGTTGCCATGCCCATTACCGCACCGCAAGGAGCAATAACCCAGATACACCTCGCAAAAAAAAACTTCAATGCCGTTCTAGGGCATTTATCCATATAGTACAGTGTTGTAATTTAACATTCGTTTGGAGACGTGCCATATCAAAATATCCTGAAAGTGGCTTAAAAATCCGATTATAACAAGAAAGGAAACACGTAACAAAGTTTACTTTTTAGCGGAATGCCAATACGAGTGCGAGCGTGATAGAAACATACAAACATATGCTGTGTGGCGCAGCACTGCCCGCGTACGCTGTTCGTGTCGACCAATGGTACACATACATACATATGTATGTACATACATACGTACATACATACATATAATCGACTGTAGCATTCCATACTTGTTGCTTCTGCAAGAGCCATTAGTGGATGCTACCCGATACCCAAATTATCTTCACTTGAGGCGAATATTTGGATGGATGCTAAGATTTATCGGTAATCTACGTCATCAAAGTTAACTTGTTGATTGTAGAAAGCTCAGGCCATTGAAACTGAAATCAGCGGTGACATCATTGTGCAAAATGGCTTAAAGTCAAATCTTTGCTCAGGAGATGTCTTATCTAAAGGAAACGAATTCTGTTTCAAAAAAAATTAGTACCGAAGTTAACAGCAGACGGTGTAATTGTAGTGTTTGGAAGACTTGATCTCGCTACTACAATTCAGGAAAAAGCCCGTCAACCAATAATTTTACCTGTAAACACACATTGACAAATCTGATTGTGAAATGGTATAATGACGTTTTTCATCACCAAAATGATGGAATAAGGTGAAAATTTTGGATAACAAATATGCGACAGAAGGTAAAAGGAGACAAAACTACTTGCCAGTCCTACAAGAACAAAAGATCCATGCCCATACCGCCATTGATGGGAAACTTATCAAAGGAAAGAGTCACGCCGTACCAGCGCCCATTTTCTTACGTGGGATTAGGTTATTTTAGACCGATGATAGTTACAATCTGAAGGCGCCATAAAAACGATGGTGTACTATATTCACTTTCTTGACAATACGAGCTATACACTGGGAATTAAAATTTGATCGGAAATTGGAACCAACCTTGTCGGCGAGATGAAGTAGACAAACGATTTGTTTAATTGGGGATACATTAAAGCAGAAATGACCAACAAGGGGATCAACTGGGAATTTAATTGTCCCTCAAATCCAAGTTCCGCTTGCGCGTACAAAATGAACTACACGTTCTAAACCAATAAATGAAGGCGACATAGTCATATTTTATGAAGACGACCAATCAGCAGATAGCTGGAAAAGGATGAAGAGATGAAGGATGAGAGATCCTGATAAGGATGAAGAGATCAAAATTGCAGAAGTTCAAATCTCTTCTGGAGTTTTCTATATATAAATATGTTCTGGCAAGTCAAAAATTTTAAATTGAATTATTTATTTGTTCAAGTGATTTCAAAATGTCAAGCACCGCATGTTTTGACATTGGTTTTTTTTTTAGTTAAGCATCGATTAGCACTATTCCATATTCTTTAAGATCATTCTTTCCACTCAGCTTTCCTGTAATGTCGATATGCACCGCATGTCCCCAACCACAAAATCGCGAAGCATGAGTACCGTATCGACTGTGGTTGCAGATTTGTATGGCAAATTTCGACGATCAGGATGACGGATTGTAAACTCAAACATTCTTGGACATCTTGCAAATAGCTTCCCAAATAATGCAAAGTATGGTGCTGTTCCTGAGAAGAAATGTAATTAGTGCTCTGTGTCTGAGTCGAAGGGAGCTATACCACACCAATTTCCAATTTGTTTCGAAGCAGTGTTTCCGATAAATTTGAATGAAAAATCTTTAACAATGTTCTTATAACACGAGGTATTAGCGACGGTGGCATACACAGCACATAACAAAAGTTATGTAAATGTTCGTTTAATGCAAATATCATAGAAATACTATTCTATGTAATATAAGACAAGCATCTCATCAATGATATTGTAATCGATAGAGAAATACTTAGCAAGGTTTAGAAATTTCGGTAACATCTAATAAGTTTGCCATTGTTAAGTCTGTAAATTCTGGTAAAGACTCTGAGTCACATGTTTTCAAATCTAACGATAAAGAAAACTTGATTAAATTACTTAAAAAATGTTCCAATGCTTATTAATGGAGTCTCTTGCATTGGTTGAAATAAAAATGAATCAGACCGCCTTTGCATTGATTAGCGTGAGCAGGGCCTGACTTACCACATTAATTTCATGGAGTCAGGAGTGGTGAGGGCCTCTAAAATTGAGCTCGATACCCCAGTGATAAAAATTAAAGATTATAAAAAATCTTTCCTCGTATTTTGTTTTAAGCCCCGTAAAAGAGTACAGAGGGGTCTATTAAGTTTGTCAGAAGCGAAATGTGCGTAATAAGAAGGAGGCTTGGCCGACCCCATAAAGTATATATATTCTGGACCATCATCAACCTGGATCTTTTAAACTACAACATCAAGAGCAACCAAATTTGGAATGAATGTCCGTTATTATGTCAGACTGATCAAGTTTATTTTAAATTGTTTCCACGCCCCTTACCGCCCATGCAATGAACAAAAAACCAGACACACCTCGAAAAAATGTATGTTTTAGGTTAATATCTCAGTAACTATTGCAATTAGGAGATCCAATTCTGGTATGCAGGTTCCTAGAGACAGCCTTAATGCAATGACATTCAAAATTTTGAGCTGCCACGCCTCCTTTTCTCAACTAGAAAAATTTTAAACTTCAATGCCGTTTTAAGGTATTTAATCAAATATTACAGTGTTGTAATTGTAACACTCGTTGAAAGAGACATCATATCAAACTATCTTGAAAGTGGCATTAAAATCCTAATATTAACAAGAGAGCTATATGATAGAGAGCTATGATAAAACTATTTCATTTTTCATTTGGTGTGGTAGAGGCCCTGGCGCCTGGTCCCCACTGGTCCCTATGTAAATCTGGGCCTGACCGTGAGCTTAACACCAATACGGCTTTCGACAGGCTTCCGCTGCCACTCATTAACGACCAAATTGCTAGACTCAGGGGTGAAAAGTATTGATTGCTTACTTGGGCGATATTATGGTAATATCACCAACAATAGAATTGGGTTTTGAGAGATTAAAGGTTGTATTAGATGTGCTGACTGTTGCTGAATTCTCATTCAATAATGTGGGATTTTGAAAAATACTGTACAGCAATTGGGGTATGAGGTGCGAGCAGAAGAGTTGTGACCTAATTCGAGGAGAAAAAAACCGTTTTAAGTTGGAATAACGATCTGGAAATTATTAGAAAAAAAAGAATTAATATACCTGAAAATCGAGTAAATTTGGCGGAAATCTCTGATGATTAACTTACTGCTGAACAATGACAGGATACTCAAATTGCCGACAATATAAACAAACTTAACAGTAATGAATTGACTGACGATGTTGCACAAACGTATAAATTGAGAAACACAGATTTATTCCACAAAGTGCAAAGAAATGCGAGGACACGGTGTTTGCCTTGGTACCGCATTAATTTCAATGGTCTGTGCTCAATCAAGTTCACGTATCCACGTATCTCTAAAATTAATAAATATGATAGAAGTTTTTTCGACTGTTGTATCACATGTAAAACAGTAAAAGGTTCATCCGTTAAAACGCAGGCAGAATTACACCCAATCCCATTCCATGGCATTCGGTGCATATCGACATTACAAGAAAGCTGAGTGGAAAGAATGATCTTAAAGAATATGGAATAGTGCTAATCGATGCTTTCACAAAATTTGCGTACTTGTTTCATACCTAAAAATTAGATAATTGAATACAGGTAATGAAATCATCTATCTCTTTAATTGGACTTTCGATCCGAATAATAATTGATCAAGGTTGATGTTTCACCAGTGAAAAATTTGCAGAGTTTTGTGCATCACAGAAGGTTAAAGTGCACATCATAGCTACATGAGAAAGTCGCTCAAATGGACAAGTTGAACGCATCATGAGCACTCTTCAAAATCTCATGCTCTTGGAGAGGTACAATTTGCAATGATTTGCACAGTTAGTAGTGTAACTAAAGCAAGTTCTCTAGAAATGATAATCGGCAAAGAGGCACGTCCACAGGGTTTGATTCCACCGTGTGATACAGTAAGATAGACAAAGTACTATAGATATTAGAGATAGGGCATTGAAAACATAAATAACCAGGCTATTTATGACAAAACCAGATTCGATAAAAATGAGTTAACTGTCATTAGGAACAAAGTTGGAGATTACAATTTTGGTGGATGGCGGAAAACCATAGAGATGATATTTGACAATTTAAGTGGAAATAACCTTGCAAATATATAATTGATTCATTGTTGTGGCATGGCAATATTTGTTCATGGTATGCTATGGTATGGTTTAAAATGTTTTTGGGATACCTGCGGCCAAATGATAAACAAAATTTGGAAAATGGCGTGTGGCGACCTTGATGGAATCATGCTCATAATCGAAAGCATAACTTAGTTAGATAGTGATATATATATATATATATATATATAATCTCTCAAAACCCAATTCTATTGTTGGTGATATTACCATAATATCGCCCAAGTAAGCAATCAATACTTTTCACCCCTGAGTCTAGCAATTTGGTCGTTAATGAGTGGCAGCGGAAGCCTGTCGAAAGCCGTATTGGTGTTAAGCTCACGATCAGGCCCAGATTTACATAGGGACCAGTGGGGACCAGGCGCCAGGGCCTCTACCACACCAAATGAAAAATGAAATAGTTTTATCATAGCTCTCTATCATATAGCTCTCTTGTTAATATTAGGATTTTAATGCCACTTTCAAGATAGTTTGATATGATGTCTCTTTCAAAGAGTGTTACAATTACAACACTGTAATATTTGATTAAATACCTTAAAACGGCATTGAAGTTAAAAATTTTTCTAGTTGAGAAAAGGAGGCGTTGCAGCTCAAAATTTTGAATGTCATTGCATTAAGGCTGTCTCTAGGAACCTGCATACCAGAATTGGATCTCCTAATTGCAATAGTTACTGAGATATTAACCTAAAACATACATTTTTTCGAGGTGTGTCTGGTTTTTTGTTCATTGCATGGGCGGTAAGGGGCGTGGAAACAATTTAAAATAAACTTGATCAGTCTGACATAATAACGGACATTCATTCCAAATTTGGTTGCTCTTGATGTTGTAGTTTAAAAGATCCAGGTTGATGATGGTCCAGAATATATATACTTTATGGGGTCGGCCAAGCCTCCTTCTTATTACGCACATTTCGCTTCTGACAAACTTAATAGACCCCTCTGTACTCTTTTACGGGGCTTAAAACAAAATACGAGGAAAGATTTTTATAATCTTTAATTTTTATCACTGGGGTATCGAGCTCAATTTTAGAGGCCCTCACCACTCCTGACTCCATGAAATTAATGTGGTAAGTCAGGCCCTGCTCACGCTAATCAATGCAAAGGCGGTCTGATTCATTTTTATTTCAACCAATGCAAGAGACTCCATTAATAAGCATTGGAACATTTTTTAAGTAATTTAATCAAGTTTTCTTTATCGTTAGATTTGAAAACATGTGACTCAGAGTCTTTACCAGAATTTACAGACTTAACAATGGCAAACTTATTAGATGTTACCGAAATTTCTAAACCTTGCTAAGTATTTCTCTATCGATTACAATATCATTGGTGAGATGCTTGTCTTATATTACATAGAATAGTATTTCTATGATATTTGCATTAAACGAACATTTACATAACTTTTGTTATGTGCTGTGTATGCCACCGTCGCTAATACATCGTGTTATAAGACCATTGTTAAAGATTTTTCATTCAAATTTATCGGAAACACTGCTTCGAAACAAATTGGAAATTGGTGTGGTATAGCTCCCTTCGACTCAGACACAGAGCACTAATTACATTTCTTCTCAGGAACAGCACCATACTTTGCATTATTTGGGAAGCTATTTGCAAGATGTCCAAGAATGTTTGAGTTTACAATCCGTTATCCTGATCGTCGAAATTTGCCATACAAATTTGCAACCACAGTCGATACGGTACTCATGCTTCGCGATTTTGTGGTTGGGGACATTACCATGCGGCTTGCATAAAGCGAATGACACTCGTTGGGCGCAGCTGGAGTTTCCTTAATTTCGAAACGTTTCACAAACAATTCTTTGAAATGTTTCCAATTGATGCCGGGTTAACAGGTCTGTGCATGCCACGGTGAAGCACTTCCCTGCATATATCTGATTAACAACACAATAAGCATATTCCCGGCAAATTCATAGTATGCAGCGACAGTCTATCTACCTTCAATGACATCAATAATATCTACAACCAAAATAGCCCGATATGCGAAATTCGACAGCTTTGCATAAAACACGCTACCAAAATAAAACTCCTTTAGGCTTCTTGCCTGACAGTCATCTCTGGTGTCAGAGAAGACTTATGGCCCAACATAAAGAAGATACTAAGAAGGAAGGAAATGATTCAATGGGACAGCTACGTTCATAGTATTAAACAATATAACACATGCAAGGAACCCTTCCGATATCCACCTTCATTGCACAGAAGACATTGTAATATCATCACCGGCCTCAGAACTGGTCACACCGCCTTAACACATTACCATCTCCAGCGCCAAGCCCAGATGCCCGAAATACCGGGGGAGAACGATCAACGAAACACATATTGGACACCTGAATACCGCATCTAAACAATACAAGGATTTGATTATATGGCCAAATCCAACCCACCTCCCTTCTTATCTCACCCACTCTCGATGACATAAAATTATTAAGCAAATTTCTAGACGTAAATAAATTACTCAATAAAATATCATATAACTTAACTATTGAGTCGATGGCCTTTGTAGCTAGCACTCTTTACCCGTTAATTTTTATATCATATTATTTTTTTGTATAATAATAAATTATAAATAAATATTTTGAAATTTACATAAAATTCCAACTACATATAATAGAGTGATCTACCACATTACAAAGTTTATATTTGAACTCAAAGTCAATGCGTGTGTGTAATCAAGACAGAAACGAACGTTTACGCTGCATGTGTGGCGGCAGCGCTGCCATCTGACGCTGGCCGTTTCGACAAATAGTATGCATATGTATTTGCATACAGAATCTGTATTAGAGATGTATGTATAAAATATATAATGTATACATATAATGTCAAACATATAAATAAGTGCATACACACAAAAAGATGAACGTTCGACTATACATTGTTTTTATTATACCCTTGCAGAGAGTATATTGTTTTTGTCACGAAGTTTGTAACAAAAAGTATATATATTCTTGACCAGCATCAACAGCCGAGTCGATATAGCCATGTCCGTCTGTCCGTCTGCCTGTCCGTCTGTTTGTTGCGAACTAGTCTCTCAGTTTTAAAGCTTTCTTAATGAAACTTGGTACAGATGTGCACGCAGATCATTTGTAAAAATCGGACAGATCGGACCACTATATCATATGTCTCCCATAGTAACAATCGGTCGAAATGCATGAAATGAAATGAAATGTATGAACATTTTCGGTGTCTATTGACCGATTTCAACCAAATTCACGCTATAGGCATTTATAATCGTTCGACTGTTGACCAAATTTCATCTAAATCGCACTACTATATCATATAGCTCCCATAGGAACAATCGGTTGAAATGCTTAGTATGAATAATTTCGGTGTTTATTGTCCGATTTCAACGAAATTCACAGGTAATCAATTTCTAATCGTGTTCCAACTGATGACCAAATTTCATCTAAATTCTATATCATATAGCTACCATAGAAATAATTGGTGATTGAAACCAAATTAACGCATTATACATGACTGCAAGGGTATTTGATCTTCGGCGAGCCGAAGATAACCGTTTTTTCTTGTTTTTTGATCAAACGTGTTTCTCTGCAAGTACTATGCTGTGTAATATCTGAATACCGATTTTAATCCGTAGTATAGTCGAAAATACACGGACTACTATGAGCCATCAAATGGCCTATGCACTGCCCTCTGGAAGGGCGTCCGGCTTACCCTAACCTAACCAAGTCGAAAATAAAACACGTTGAAACAAAAACAATCTAAGCAAAATCAAACATCTGTTTGTATGCGAATATACATAGTACGTTTGACATTATATGTGTTTATACATGTACATATGTATGTGTGTATTCGGCCAGCGACTGCCGGCCGCGCTGTCGCCACACAAGCAGCGAAAACGTTTCTGTCTCGCTTGCACTCATTAGTGATATTGCGTTCAATTATCAATATTGTAACGCTTCTAGTTTTCTTGTTTATAGTCCGATTTCAATGCGAATTTTTAAGGATAGTTTGATATAGTTAGCCTCCACTCGAATTATACAATTACAATGTTGTACTATATGAACAAATGCCTGTAGGCGGAAGGAGTTATTTTTATGTATTGTGGGAAAAAGGGGCGTGGCAGTCCAAAATTTTAAGTGCCAATGCACTTGCGCTGTCGCTAAGAACCTCCATACCAAAATTGTTGATCCTAGGTGCCATGGTTACTGAGATATTCGCCGAAAACAACGATTTTTTCCGAGGTGTGTCTAGTTTTTTGCTCATTGTGGGCGAATGGGGCGTGGCATCGAAAAAAAAGATTCTTGTATTGACTGACTAAATATGTGATCGATTGACACCAAGCTCGAACTTGTAGCTCTTACCATCTCTGAAATCTGTTTGTTCATACGGACAGACGGACAGACAGACGGACAGACGGACATGGCTATATCGACTCGGCTTGTGATGCTGATCAAGAATATATATACTTTATGGGGTCTGCCACGCCTCCTTCTGCCTGTTACATACTTTTGCACAAACCCAATATACTCTTGCAGAGAGTATAATAAAGTGCAGAGTGTAATTTTTAATTCTAAAGAGTGTTATTTTAAAAGAGCAGAATGCTAACATTTTCTTCTGCCTTGCTCGTCTATCAAAGACTATTTGCCTTGCCTTACTGAAAACTCTTTCAGACACTACGAACGTACCTGGGATGCATAAATATTTAAACATTAATGATTTCAACTAATGATAATCTATTTGGTTCTAATGCAATTAGATGTATTATTAAAACATAATTTTATGTATTTTAATTAGTTAATTTTACCTTAATCCATAAAAGTGGATCCATTTCTTTCATTTGTTTATTTATTTAGTCTTTCTAGCCTATACTATCTCTAACCTCACCGTTCATACGGACCGACACAAAGACAGACGGTCAAGGCATTTTTGAGCAAACGCAATATAACCTCACAGAGTATAAAAATCAATTTGGCCAAGGAATGGATATTTCTCGAGAGCTTTTTTCGTTGGATCATTCTTCCCAATTCTCGACGTGGATTATCCCAACAAGAATGTGTCGATGAAATTAGTTTATTGTATAGGGCCCAAAGCACTTTTAAAACCGAGTGTTTATCGCTAGTTTGCAGACTTTAATCGAAGTTTTAATTCAGTCTCTTGCAAAGTGAAGGTCGTAAAAAATCGGCATTTCTTCCGTAAAACATCGATGTGGTGTGTGTACTCGTAATGCAAGATCGACAGCTGTATAATAGACCATTGTGCTTTAAAATACGTTCATAAAATCGTGACAAGTTATAATCGATCTCGTGGTTTCAATATAAGCCAAATCTAACAAAATTGTTATGGCATGAATCATTTCGAATCAAACGGTCGTCAGTTTTTTGGGACGAGTTTGTCACGTCACTGTTCCAATAGAGAAATTTTTGTCAATTTTCCGTTATACATAAGTTTTCCGTAAATCTACGGAAAATTTCATCATGACAACGCGAGTTCTCATACATCTTGGCGTACAAGTAAATTTTAAAACCGCCAAAACATTGATTTTATGACATAGCGGCCATACAGTCCTGACTTGGTATCCAATGACTTCCGTTTATTTCCGCACAATTTAATTTCAAAAACAAAATGGAAGGTAAAAGATATATGATCGCTGAAGAATGAGTTGAAGAGTTTAAAACGGTATGTGGTGCCTCAAGAGGAATGAAAATTCTACTATTCCCAATACTTATTTTTGAAAATCAATAAAACTGTTTTATTTAAAAACGTACATATGTTCATTTTTGCTATTCCCGTAATATAACAAGAAAGAACAGTACAGTCGAGCACGCCCGACCGTATAATACTCTCTGCATTTTAATCCCGATATTATTACTAAAATCGGTATCAAGATATTACAATATCTAGTACTTGCATTAAAACACATTGAAACAAAAACAATCTAAACATTATCACACATACATCTGTTTTTATGTATGCGAATACACATACGTTTAAAAATATATGATGCATATATGTATGTATGTGTGTATTCGGCGTGGCCAGCGACTGCGGCCAGAGCTGTCGCCACACAAGCAGCGAAAACGTTTCTGTCTCGCTTGCAGTCATTAGTGATATTGCGTTCAATTATCAATATTGTAACGCTTCTAGTTTTCTTGTTTGTAGTCCGATTTTAATGCACCTTTCAGGAATAGTTTGATATAGTTAGCCTCCACTCGAATTATACAATTACAATGCTGTACTACATGAACAAATGCGTAAAAAATTCAGAATTATTTGTATGTATTGTGGGAAAAGGGGCGTGGCAGTCCAAAATTTCAAATGCCAATGCATTTGCGCTGTCGCTAGGAACCTCCATACCAGAATTGGTGATCCTAGGTGCCATGGTTACTGAGATATTCGCCGAAAACACCGATTTTTTCCGAGGTGTGTCTAGTTTTTTGCTCATTGTGGGCGAATGGGGCGTGGCATCGAATAAAAAAAAGATTCTTGTATTGACTGACTAAATATGTGATCGATTGACACCAAGCTCCAACTTGTAGCTCTTACCATCTCTGAAATCTGTTTGTTCATACGGACAGACAGACAGACAGACAGACAGACAGACGGACAGACAGACGGACAGACGGACATGGCTATATCGACTCGGCTTGTAATGCTGATCAAGAATATATATACTTTATCGGGTCTGCTACGCCTCCTTCTGCCTGTTACATACTTTGCACAAACCCAATATACTCTTGCAGAGAGTATAAAAAGCTGCCCTTGTATGATATAGTTTTGGCATAGACAACTCTAATGGTTTCCACCCTGTAGTAATGTGAAAATGGTTTTAAGACCTCGTACTCTTAAAGAGGACAGCGGTCAAGTAGGCTTTTCAGAAGCGATACCATAAATATTCTGGATCAGCATCAACATGCGAGACGTAAAGCTTTAAATAGCGAACAACTAATTTGGAAATCAGCACTCATAGTAACATAGCCTCTGTTAGATGGTGTGCATGAGTCCGACCATCTATTATTCAATTCAATTCAATAAAATTGATGGTTCGAACACAACATTACTTTTGTTGCACATTATATACGCTATAAATCAAAAAGCTAATATTTTTTGCAGATATACTTGTTTATTTGGCTGCTCCTATTTTTTGTTTTACGTTCTATTTCATTATTTTTTGTAGAGAATTCGCAAAAGAACGAGAAAAAGTAGAAAATAGACAAGAGTTTCTTAAACTAAGAAGGCAGCAACAACTAGAAAGAGAGTTAAACGGCTATGTTGAATGGATTTGTAAAGCTGGTATAGTATTAATCTCATATCTGTATAATCTGATAATGCATTAATTGCAAATAAGTAACTTGTTAGAAACACTTTCCTATTAAAATAAAAAATTAATTATGTATTTAATTTGTAGCAATTTTATAATATTTGATTACAGTCAAAATTAATATATTCAATATTTTGAATGTACATATTTAAATAAACATATATATTTTGGGTGCGCTATCTTTTTTATGGTTATGTATAAATTATTTGTTTGACGTTACTAAATATTTGGATGTTTCTAAAATGACACGCAGTGTATTCTAATTAAAAAGAATTAAGTCATTGAAAATATTGAAATAAAGAAATCTTCGATACTTTAATATTCGATAAAAAGATATGGATGCATCAATTTAAAAATTATATCTCTTCCAATGCTACAATAAACATTCAAGGTAATAAAAAGGAATAGACAAAACAATGCAGTAATTTTAATATGTAAATACATTCTTGGATTTCTACCAAAATAAATCAGTACCAAAATATATCAGTGTAAGTAAACTGTATGTCTGTCGCCTAAAATATTTATGAAACCTTAATGACCTTATCCTACAAAAATATTAGTTCACGGTTACCAGATACCAGATGAATTAAATGAAGAATATAAAGGCTTTTAGAAAATAAAATGTGTTTTGTTTACAATACATTTTAGACGATTTTTAAATTGTATTACCAATTAGATTGTATGGGCGGCAAGAATGTAAGTGGTCGCAATGATTTAAAAATTTGTTTATTATTAACTTAAATTATATTATTAATAACATAAAAATAATATGTGCAAGTTTAACGCATGTAACTTAATTTTTCTACTTTATGGCAAAAGAAACCTCATCTGAACAATAGTTAAATTAAATAATTAATAATACCTATGAATTTTGTAGCATTGCACACTGGGCGGAATTGCCAAATAGGTGTCATAAAGTCGAAAATTTCATGAGAGCAATTAAAAATTCTATTTTTGATATTTTAAAAGTAGATTCCCTATATATGAAAGCAACCCTGTCATTGTGATCACGCTTCAAAGTCAGGTGATCAGTCAGCTGATGCATGCAACAAAATTGGCGAGAAAATTTGTGTTAGCTTTGTGCGCATGGCAAATTTACAAATTGCATAAATCAACCATTGTGTAAAATGGATTTTAAAGGCCAAGGTATGTTGAATACATACCAAAACAATACATTGTGTTAAAATTTGTTAAATGTTATATATTAATACTGTTTTGAATTGTCCAAAAAGATAGAAATCCAGTGCAATGTGTTCATCTTATGTGGAGTAGAACTTCACCTTCTGCGTGTTTCTGCGATATGTCGTGTATGTTAGAATAAACTAGAAAGTGTGTATTAAAAGTTAGTAATAATCCTATTTGCGGATTTATGCGGCTCTTGCGCTACTTTAAATTTGTAGACCAGCTTAAATTCTGCAATGCAACTCTGCTGGACTTATAGATTGACTGCGGCCGCAACCGTACTGGCAAACTGGATATTAGGCCAATTGACAGAGTACTAGCTTAAAAGTGCAAATATAAGTGAGATTAAAAAGAAAATGAAAAGTTTTGATATTTGCGTTGCTTCAAATCTGCAAAGTTGAGATGCACAATTGGGTAGACCAAGGCTAAATTATGAAGAAGCAGGTACCCGTATTAAAAGAAAACTAGCTGGAGATGTAAAAATGATAAAAATTATAACAAACTTTTAATTCATGCAGCTACAATTTCAGCCACGAAAGAGTAGCTCTTCATAAGAAAAAAACCCTTCCGCGTGAAATCATAGAGCTCTTAGAAACACCCTATTTTAATTTCATCTCAGATATTCAACCTTCATCGGATGATTACAATTTTAATGCCGATTCTGATGACTCAGATATAGATGACATTAATCCGTATACATTTAAATTGGATGAAGAAAACAACTAAATGGTAGCATTACAATAAATTGTCAGAATTAGTTTAAAAGTCTAATGAATTAATTAATTACAAAAATTAATTAGTTATTAAGTATAATTTTGATCAAAACATGATTGCTTAATACACATGAAATATAAAAAAAAAAATATGCTATATTAAAAATTGTTGTACTTTATTTAAAGTTTTTACAATTTCTTTGAAAAATTTTGTTTACATACTAAAAATATAATAAGTTTCAGCTCGATATCTGCGTTATTCGATTTTATGACACTTATTTGGCAATTCCGCCCAGTGTGCATTGGGAGAAATATCGTTTTTAAATCGATGTATCAATTTTTCATATCGATGTTTTGTTTATTTTTTTATTCTATTTTTTATATAAACGTTTAAATGTTACTTCCAAGAGATACATTGGAGAATTAACTAAATTAAAAATAATCGTTTCAAATTTTTTTTAAGATATCTATTTGGAACACATGTTAAATTTGTATTGAACGCGGCCGTAATACATTATTTTTACGGTTAGATAAGTTATTTAACGTTTGAAAATCGAAAAATGGTAGCTCACCGGATTCACACAAAAAACAAATACTCGTAATCTTTTAATAAGATAAATAATTAAGTAGCGTCATACTGTAAATAAATACTATAAACTGTAAATAATTTGCAGACCTCGTTACTCAAAAAGATTACAGGGATCTTTTATGTTTGTCATTAGCGAATTAAGACTAAAAAAGCAGAAGGAGGCGTTTCTGACCCCATGACGAACTTATATTCTTAATTAGCGTTAACAGTCGAGTCGATATAGCAATGTCCGTCTTTCCGTCCGTACAAACACCTGAATCGCAAAAACTATAAGAGCTACAGATACAAAATTCCATAACTTCCATAGTACAAATCGGTCATAAATAAGAAATTTGTATTAAGACATGTAGTGTTATCTGAGCGATAATAACCAAAATCACACATTACATTCCAGCATTATTCCGCCAAAAGTTTGATCTGGATCAGATAACTATATCCTATAAATTATGTTGCGCAGAAAATTGCTTATTTATACGGAAAAATGTGCTTTAGATTGAGTACCGGGTCTTTTACAATCGGCCTGCTCGACTGTAAACTTTCTTACATGTTTTTGATAGCATTTAAATGCCTTACAAGTCTTATTTCTTTTTAATAATAATTTTGCAGAGGAAGTTATTTTAGCAGAAGAAAGGACAACTGAAGAAGAAAAAATGCACATTATGGAAGGTTTGTCAAGTTTTTAACCTGTCAATTCGCATTGTACATACTATTTTTTAACTTAGCTCGAAGACGAAATGCTGCAAAACGGAAAAAGTTGAAAAGCCTAGGAAAGTCAAAGTCAACGGACACCGAAGAAGAGGAAGCCGAGGAAGACTTTGGGGATGATGGTAAGAAAATTTGCAATAATGTCTAAAGCTTTCCACACCCTATCTTCTATGAATGCCTTCCATTGAAATTTTCTATATAGATAAACACCAAGGCTTTATCGCTTAGTCTAAGAACTTTCGCACGGATAAAGGGGAGTCTAAGAAGAAAACTTTTATACTTATTCGTAAAGTGAACAAGTTCGGTTTTGCTAGGGTTTACGCCTAGAACATTAATTTGATAGGAAGAGCAGCGAATAACACTTCCTATCTCAAAGGGTCTGTACGAATTCACCAGAGAATATAAATGCAACGTCGTCTGCTTAGGCGACAACCCGGTATCCTCCGCCATCCAGTGCGTGGAGAAGACCATTAACCTCCATAGATGAGCAGATGGAACATCCCCTTGGGGAGTACCTCTGGTCAGGAATTTCGGGGAGCTCACATTATCTGAGGAGGTTTCGATAACTCTACCTCATCGTAAGGATGTCAGGGCTCCTGTGATGGATTCTAGTAAGATTTTGCTAAAACCGCCCTCGACTTCAAGGAACGCCACGAGAGTGTATTCCTTGAGAGTGATTCTTATATAACGGAATCGATGTTATGTAGAGCAGTTTCTGTGGACATACCTTTGCGATAGGCGCGTTGTGCGGCCGAGAAACTTTCTCTTGGGATCTTGTCCTGTAGATGCAAACTCATTAGGCTTTCTAGTATCTTAAGAGGGAAGGAAGACAGACTTATAGGTCTGAAGTGATAACGGGACAGTTTCCCCGCCTTAAATACTACTTTACTCCGGAGCAAGGGCTTAGAAATAATTCCAGATAGGAGGATTCCTTTGTAGATTTGCTGGAGACAGTTTATTGGCAGATCCCCAGTATGAATGAGATGGACCGGGATAGTACCTCCCGGACGGATTTGAAGAGCTTGAAGTTTTTTATAGCCCCAGAGATATTTCTTTACTGATCAGCGACTAGGGCGGGCTAGTCCCGTCCCCGTATGTACGACAGTAGGGAAGGGAGGTATCAGAACAGCCCGGGAAATACATCTTCATCAGCAGCTCGAGCGACTCCTCGCTGGTAGAGGACCAGGAGTTGTCGCAGCGATTGCTAGGTGAAGTAAAAGAGCAGCAGCTGATGCTTTACAATAGTGGAGGTTTACCTGCAAGATGATTACTCCACTACTGTGACGTTAGTGACTGAGTCTTCCTTTTTTAATTCCTCCAACTCAGCCATACCGATCTTTCTTAGCTACTTGGCGGGGTCGCTCTACTCCGACACAAATCGGCCAAGTATGTCTCTTTCTAGATCGATCGAGTCTGACTGATCTACCAGCTCTTCCTCGGAGACTTTCATAGAGCCTCCTTTGCCCTTCGCATCCGCTTTGAAAATACCGATGTGAGTTCTTTTAAAGCCGTAAGCTACTGATCTACCCATCTTCGTTGGAAGCTCCGTTAAAGCCTCGCCAAGGGACTGTAAGACCTGAGTTGGTAGGCATACAGCTACTTCCACTTTGGTGACCTTCGAATTGACTGGATCGGATAAACCTTCACAAGGGAGGTAACCACCTCCTTATAGAGATCCACAGAGCCCGCATTCAGACAGCCGATGGATTTCACCCGGCCCTGATGCCACGGATCCTATTTCTTGCCCGTCAGCAAAGGACCTGGTGCGGAAGACTTTACTGCGCTTGGCTAGCGAGCCTTTTCCTTACGTGGAGCGTTGCATTTTATTATTCACCGCTCTCTACTTTTCACTCGTTTGATTCCTATGTGAGGATGAAAGAGGCCCTTCTTGTTCCCCCTCACCAACGTGATTGCGTGTGCTCTGGACTGGCTTGTCCTTTATCACAAATGAACAGGGATTGGCTTGTTCCTTCCGCCTTGTTGATGACGAGTCGGACTCCATTGTTTGTTTCTTAATTTTTGTGGTTGTTATTGTTGTTTTTTGTGTAAAGATTCCATTTTGACCCCACGAGTGTACGGAAGGTCCGCCACGCCATAGTAATCTAGCCTAAAGTGAGCCTAAGTGAAACGGCACGTACCCAGAGTCCGCATACTAGAGTCGCTCGACTGTGATATATTTGAGGCAGTACATTTTTTATTGGGAGTGTGTTCTCGATCTGTAATTTTATATATTGACTTGGTATTATCATTATTTTCGTGCGCAGTTTAATTAAAAAAAATTAAAAAAAAAAATTAAAAGTAGTGCTATAATGAAATATGTGTGTGCACAACTTTGAATGTGTTATTTCTATATGTCATAAATAAGATATTCTCTTTCTTGAATTATAACAAAACACTATTTCATTATGCTTTAAACTTAAATTCAGTTGTCTTTGATTCAGAATATTTCGTACGTATGTATATCATTTTAGTCACTTTAAAACGATACATCTGAATAGGGCCGGACTTAACATATTTATATCATGGGGAAGTCAATATATTATTTAATAAAAATCTTTTGAAAGAGAGAGAAAGAGATTATCAGCAGTGCCAGTCCGTTTACTTTATACTTTTTGTTAAAGTTTTCGAATCTGTATTAAACTTAATTCAACATTTAGTTTGTGCTAAGTACTACCCTTAATCTGGTTTGTACAAATTTAATTTTCAGTGTGCATTGTATCATAATATTTAACTTTATTTATTAATACAGCATCTCATCTGTGTTTTGTTTGTGCCCGGTAGACCACGTACTCTAAAAAAGAGTATAGCGGTCTTTAAAATTGTCAGAAGCGAAATGTGCTTAACAGGCAGAAGGATGATCAGCATCAACAGCCGAGTCGATATAGCTACATCCGTCTGTCCGTCCTTATGAACAATCAGATTTCAGAAATGGTAAGAGCTACAAGTTGGAGCTTGGTGTCAACCGATCACATATTTCGTCAGTCAATTCAATAATTTTTTTTTCGATGCCACGCCCAATTTGCCCACAATGAGCAAAAAACTACACACACCTCGGAAGAAATAGTTGTTTTCGGCGAATATCTCAGTAACCATGGCCCCTAGGATCCCCAATTTTTGTGTGGAGGTTCCTAGCGACAGCGTAAATGCATTGGCATTTAATTTTGGACTGCCACGCGCCTTTTCCCACAATACATAAAAATTATTATCAACTTTCGTTCTGGTTTTAGGCATTTGTTCATATTGTACAGCATTGCAATTGTATAATTCGAGTGGAGGCTAACTATATCAAACTATTTTAAAGACGAATTGAAATCGAACTATAAACAAGAAAATTAAAAGCGTTACAATAATGATAATTGAATGCAATATAACTTTACGAATGCAAGCGAGACAGAAACATACAAGCACATGTTCGAACGTTTTCGCATGTGCGACTGCAGCGCTGCCCGCTGCCGCGATGACCAGTGCTATACATACTTATACATACATATACATATATATGTGCGTACATACATATAATTTCAAACAAATTTGAGTGTGCATACAGATAAACAGCTTTAAGGTTGTTTCAACGTGTTCAAAACCAGGAGCTTTTCAAGGTTTCAGAGCCATTATTTTAATCAAAAGGTTATAAGTAGTTTCACTTAGAAGTTCCTCTCTAACGAAATTAGTAAAATCTTCAATATATGAGTGCAAGCGAGACAGAAACATACAAGCATATGTTCGAACGTTTTCGCTGCCTGTGTGGTGTGTTAGATTGCTTATGTTTCAACGTGTTTTAATGCATACTACCCATTGTGAGTTACCAATTTTATTAATTTATATAAAATATATATAAGTAACTATGACACTTAGGAGTACTAATTTTGGTACGCAGATTCCTAGCAACAGCATAAATGCTATGTCATTAAAATTTTTGTCCTGCCAACGTCCCCTTATGTCATAAGAACTAAAAAAAACTTTCAGCGTGGTGCAACTGATAAGATAAGATAATATAAAATTATTTGATTTGTATGCCCAATTTCGGAGTTCGTAATGCATTTATAAACAATTTACAGGTGAATGCGGTACCTCTGTCGAATACTTTACATTTTGGCAATCCAAGGTATCTCTAGATTTCGTTTAATACGTTAATAGTTGGTTGCGTCTTCGTACTCTTAAAACGTTTTACGATTAGGAATTTTGTAAACGAATCGGATATAGCAAGGACATGAGTTGTTTTACGTTTACTTTTGATGAATGGGCTCAAGTGATCGATATATATTTTCCTGATTGGGACAGGATTGATGTCGTTGTAGTGTAGACTTCACTCTGGTTTTCCTCCTTTGGACTTGAAGTATCAACAAATCATACATGAGAAAATTTATAACGTATTTCCTTATTTTTGGAAATTAAAATCTTTCTCGAATAAGTGCATGGTTTGCATGGTCAGATAAGTAATGGTTTTTTCCAATCCAAAATGTCCAACGTCATCATCGCACAATTTGGTAATGCGTCAACTCACATTTTTCGGCACTACAAAACCTAAATTTTCGTTTAATTTTCTGTAAAGGCAGTGATTTTCATTAACAAAGTCATGGCGTATCTGCTTTTCCTGGTTCGTTTAGCATGCACATACATGACAGCAAATTTTTTTACCAGGTCTAGATCTTGCAGTTGAATCGTCAATAGCCAATCGTTGTTTGTTGTGAGGCGAATAGTCTTCTCCAGGTTCGTCACATGAGTCTGACGCTCGGCTCATTACATCGACGTGAGCCATTTTTGTTCCTTCTCGATGAACAATTACGTAGTTATAACCCGGAATACCAAACCACCAACGAACTACTTTCGGTATAAACACCAAAATCATTAAATGCCAATACGGGTATACAGCAGAGTTTGTCGATAAGTTCCTCAAATGTGATGACGATGACGATGCTCCTTCGTCCACTCAAACTTGGCTTCTTCAGTTTTGCGTAACAATTTCGACAACGGTCTTAAGATTAGCGAGTAATTTTCAACGAACTTACGGAAAATCCAGTTAAAGTTTTTAATGACACTTATGTTGTCCTCTCCAGGCGTTATATCATCGTGATTTACAATGTCTCCAAGAAAAATGATTTCCGTCTGAAGAAATCTGCATTTCTCCAATCACAACTTTAGACCGTGCAAAATCATAAACATTCTTTCGAGACGCTCGATTCCTTCAGCAAATATCACTCAAAATTATCACATCATCCAAATAAGCAAGAACTTCTCCACGATTCATTTGACTGATTATCTTGTTCATAAACCATTAAAATACATCCGGGGCGTAGATTAATCCAAAGGAATTCTATTGAATTCATAATGTCCATCGGTGCTATCAAAGGCTGTAAACTTCCATGACAGTTCATCAAACTCGATTTGATGATATCCCATACATAAGTCCAATTTCGTGATTGCCAGCTTCCATTACTAGGATTTCATCAATCTATATTTTAGCATTCGACTTCCGGTTGCACAAAAATTTAACCTCCTCCGAATCCATTTAGAGTTATCCTGAAGCTTTTTGTTACGACTATCTGTTCAGCAAATGATTTCTGTAATAACGATCTTCTGATATTTAAAACATATGACATTGTTTTTGTCTTTCTCATCGTTTGTGTGCTTAGCCAATGATAGCTCATTACGTTTCTGTGTGAAAGTGTTAGAATCTCGTTTGTTACCATACGTTGACGAATGCTTAATTTCGTTATGAGTCGTGTACGTTTCCACCTACAGATCATTGCAAGAAGCATATTGATTTGATATCTTTCGTTTTATATCGTAGTCGTTGATTCCGTTTATAATATGTGAATCCTTATTTCGTAGTGAAAACATTTTGCAGAAGTACTCCAGCGGCGTTTCGTTTAGCTCCTCTATACATCTTAGACATTTTAATGTGAATATCAGCCGAATTTTCTATACATGGAAAATCACTTATGAACCTAGCTACAAACACATTCCATGACTGATAAACTACATCAATGGCATTATCTCCATAAATTGCAGCACCTTTCATCTTTTGATACGCATTTCGTAGGGAATCAACACTTTTAATAAACTGATGCGAATCCAAAAATTTGTCAGACGATGTGTCGAACTCTGGCATTAAATCTACCATTTCCCTGTCGCTTGGATACAGATTGAAGAAATTTGTATTGGGATACGAGTTGTACGGATATGTGTTAATTGTTGTTTTTTTTTTTTTTTTTGTAGAAATAGGCAGACTGAGGCGTGGCTGACCCCATATTCTTGAATAGCCGAGTGGATATAGAGATGTCGGATATATCCAACTACATGGGAATTGCGAAGTTTTCCGCAATCCCTAAGCTCTTCGAAAAGATAATTACTTCGACTTTGCAACATTTCTCCAAGTCTATTATCCTATTCCCTGCCCAACACGGATTCGATAAGAGTCGCTCGGCTTCGACCAATCTATTGGAATTTACCTCTTTTATAAACGAGGCATTCCTCAATATCTTATAAGGACCCTTCGGATCATGCTTTATTACAAGATGATTTAAACACAATGCACAACTGGTGCATAAATAACCACTTGTACCTAAATTTCTTTAAATACCTGTTTAATAAATAAATCTTTAAATAATTGTTAATAAAGGCAAGGGCACTCTTGGATTTATTAAACGCAGGTCTGAGGAATTTAATGATCCCTTCATCACTAAACTTCTTTATACATCCCTTGTCCGGCCACTTCTTGAATATTGCTCATGTGTCTGGTCTCCTCAACATGCTCATACTCAAGATTTAATTAAGTCGGTGCAGAAGCAGTTTTTACTCTTCGCACTTAGTAGACTTAATTGGGACCCTAACCTTCGTCTTTGTCCTAAACCAACAGGCTCTTCCTCCTCGATCTTCCGTCCCTTATTAATCGTAGGGGAGTCCTTGGAGTTATTTTTCTTCAGAAAATTATAGTTAACGATACCTGCTCCTCATCCCTCTTAGAACGCCTTAATTTTAATATTCCAACCAAGGCAACCAGGTATTTCATCCCTTTATTCTTCCTACATGCACTACTGACTACGCTTTGCATAATCGTTTTCGGGTATTATGTGCTAATTATAATCATTACTATAGTATAATTGATACATCTCTCTCTTTCCCATCTTAAAGCTTCACTTTTCAGCCAACTCCGTTAAAACTCTGTTTTCAATGGGTAGTAGCTTTGGATTCTCTGCCATTCATGCGTCCCTTTAAATCAGAGATCTTTTGTGATAGTTTTGGCACACATTCTTTATTGATCTGATTGGGTTTTTCTGGGTTTTTTCTAATCCTTGCAACAAACGTTGGATCAATTTCATTACTTTTTATTCCAAGATTAACTATTTACTATTAATTAATTTATCGATTTGATTAACAACATTTTTTTTTAATCCTTTTTAGTTAAAACAAGTAAGAAAGGCTACAGTCGAGTGAGCCGAACGTAATAGACCCTGTACTCTGTCGAATGCGAGGTTTTTCATACATATGAGCAATTTTTAACCGATTTGTTCTATGAGAGTTATAGGTTATAGTCGGCCGATCCAGATCAAATTCAGTGAGGATAGCTATATTGGTACTATACACATAATGTACCAGTTTGGTTGTGATAGCTCAACTTAAACTACTTGTCCTCACCAAATTTGATCCGAATTGGACGACTATAGCCTATAGCTCTCGAAGGACAAATTCGTTGAAAATTGCTTATATTTATTAAAAATTTCACACTAGAAGCAGAACGGGGTCTTTTACAGTCTGCTCGCTCGACAGTAGCCTTTCTTACTTGTTATGTTCATACTATTATTGATTAAGTTTTTTAAGTTAACAAAATGGAAAAACAAAAGTTACAACTTATTAACTAATATTTAAATCAAATTCAAAGTTTAATTAATTGTCGTCGTTTATATCAGCGTCGTTCTTCGTTTTCTCTTCAACATTGTTTTTACTTCTTTTCTTCACATTCAATTTTCGTCGTTTCTCTTCCCGAGTTAGCTTTGCACTGCTTCCCTTCTGTTGCTTATATCGTATGTCATATCGACTACGTCTGGGGACTACGCCGCCACACAGGCAGCGAAATTGTTCGAACATGTGCTTGTATGTTTCTGTCTCGCTTGCACTCATACGTTGATATTGCATGCAATTATAAATATTGTAACTATTCTATTTTTCTTGTGCATAGTGCGATTTTAATGGACCTTCCAGGATAGTTTGATATAGTTAGCCTCCACTCGAATTATAAAATTACAATGCTGTACTAAATGAACAAATGCCTAAAAACGGGACGAAAATTGAGAATTATTTTTATGTATTGTGGGAAAAAGGGGCGTGGCAGTCCAAAATTTTAAATGCAAATGCATTTACGCTGTCGCTTGGAACGCTCCATACCAAAATTGGTGATCCTAGTTACTGGGTTATTCGCCGAAAACACCGATTTTTTCCGAAGTGTGTCTAGTTTTTTGCTCATTGTGGGAAAATGGGGCGTGTCATCGAAAAAAAAATTCTTGTATTGACTGACTAAATATGTGATCGATTGACACCAAGCTCCAACTTGTAGGTCTTACCATCTCTTAAATCTGTTTGTTAATACGGACTAACAGACAGACAGACGGACATGGCTATATCGACTCGGCTTGTGATATTGATCAGGAAAATATATACTTTATGGGGTCAGCAACCTCTCCTTCTGCTTGTTACATACTTTGCACAAACCCAATATACTCTTGCGAGAGTACAACTAGGTGACACTGCATTTATATTGTTTTTCTGCTTTCGATAAACATATTTGAATGCAACCATGTGTTCTAAGAGTGTAATTAAAATCAAATATTTGAAATATCTGTAAATAGCGCTTGAAAGTTTCAACATGCCAAAAGAAAACTTAAAATAGATATTTAAAGAATCGTATTTTAGTGAACCTGGTTTAAAAAATTGGATGGCAGAGATCCTAAAGACCCTGATAAGGCGTACTGCAAATGCAGTATAAATTGATCAGGTCCGCGCATACGGCAATACAAAAAAGCACACAAAATGCAGTGCCTTTCTCGCAGACAAATAAAATTGCATTTCAGACTATTTTGACACTTGCACTTTGTCGTAAGAAGGCAGCACTTCCAGTGTTTTGGGCCCAACATGCTGCTATTACTACCTAAAAATGCATACATTTATAAATAAATTCAATGTATTCCTCTAGATTCAGATTACATAGAAACTATTTATTTTGCCATATTTACCCAGTTCAACTAATCGGAACATGTGCATCGTACGCCCAATGAAGTGATGAAGATAATATTTCTTTTTTCGTATTGAAAATTTGAAAATAAAGATTGAAAAAAAAAAAACTAAATTTTGTTCAAGAAAAATTGGTCCGTTCAGTTGTAGTTCAGCTATCCTTTTTAAGTGAAACCTGTGGCAACACTACTTCGGAATTAGATTTCGCATGCTAAGGCATCACTTGATAATGGCGTATGAAATCACAGCAACAAATTATTTTTCAATATTAGTGATGTCGAAGTCGACGAGACGAACCCAACTCTATACGTTCTTCAGAGGCGTCGAAAAACTTTCAGGCGTTGTTAACAGATCAAGAAGAGGAACAATGTTCCTATCGCAGGTCGAGAGGCGGAATTTATCTAGTATTTTTGATCGCAGTTCCCCCCAGCGTCCATAACGATGTTAAGCGCAAGCAATAATTGTATGTGTCTTTCTAGTTTTTGAATTTGTTGGAGTTCATGTAGCCGCATGAATTCCAGAGAGAATATAACCCTTAACCGTTTTACGAGCCAAGGGCTACGCAAATTAATTTTAAGGCTGTAACGATCGGAATCTGCTAACACAATACTAAATTAGTTAGCTTGACTAAGTTGAATATTATTAAAAATAACCGTGATGAAAATCTGAAATCAAACTACTTTCGTTGGAGTCGTAGTACCTTATCATGGAAAACTAATTTAATGTCTAAAAGGGCAAGTGCCTTAAGATTTAGTAAGCGCAAAAAATAGAAAATATTTACTTCGTTTAAATTGAAAACTACTTTGATTTTCAACAGTTGATTTTTTTATAAACGAATAATTTAAATACTGAGTCAACATTTCGGTATATTGATATCGATAAGCAAAATACTCAATTTTTTGTTACTGAATTTATCGATGGAGCACGGTTTTCCACAAACAACAAACCAAATACAATTGAAAATTAAACTAATAGTGGCTACTGGAGTTATTTACTCCAACGCACATGAGTAATAACGTAATAAAGTATATTATGTATTGTATGTGTTTAGGGCTGGTTAGGCCAAAGGGTAGAAGAGACTAAATATGTTTGAAGGCAAATAGGGGTATGTTGGCCTACTAGCCAGTGATCCGTGGAGTGGTCATTTTGTTGGAGTCCACATAGATTTGTTCAGAGAGCGAGGTGGCCAGGTGAGGCGCGAAATTCAGAATGTGTGTGTGGCTTTTAATCTTAGGTCAGATAAACGCTTGAAAAATTTTGCGAATTCAAACCTGCAAGTCACGAGAGGCATGCATAGTTATTCTCTCAGTATTCAGAGGGGAAACTTTACCCAGCCTTACGAGCTAATCCACAGTACAATCATTCTTAATGTAACTGTACCCAGGAACACAGATTAACTGAAACTGTAATTTTTCTGCCACCTCCATGAGAGATTCGCGACATTCGAATGTTTTAAAAGAATTGGTAGGAACAGGACCCAGAGATTTGAGGGCTTTCTGAATTTCCGATAGGATGATGATTTTGCATCTAAATGGGATCTTCCGCTGTAGGATGGTAACAGCTTCTTTATCACTTCTGCCTGAAGGACATTACAGAGGCCAGTAAGTCTGAATCAATTGACGGTTTAATGCTCCAACCGGTAGCCCCTCCTGTACGCCATTTCGTGCGAAAACCGATGCCGTCTTGAAGGAAAGGCAATCTTGAAAGATATGGTCGTAAATTCCTTTAGAGTACAGTAGTTTGTTGAAAGGGTGGGGTAGTTTTGACGGAATTTTGGAATAAATCGTCCCAAGCAGATTCCACAGACCCCCCACCAAACATTAACCCCGTACATACGGATTGATCGTATCGTGGCAGTATATAGTAATCGAGATGTATAAGGGTTAAGGCCCCTTTTCAGACCTATTGTATTTCTGCAAGTGAAGAGAGCAACGGAAACCTTCAGTGCTCTATCCTCAAGCATTCCACTTTTCACAGAAGGGAAGATAAGACACCACTCTAAGAAGTACCTCCAGTAACAAATTTACGTTACCGAGTAAGGTCGAAATGATCCTAAATTTTAGTAATTGATCAAAGAAATTTACAGTTTGGAGTTCAGCTCCCATTCAATATAGTGCAGCGGTTATAGCCCCACGAAGGATGTTATTGAAGGTTCCTCAATCATCAAGAAAGGCTTTGACGGAGTATTCTTATAAGGAAATAGATTTCTCGATTATGGAGTCTTTAGGGCCACAGTGCGATGGCTTGCACGTTTTAGGTATGAAAATGACTTTGGAGTGTAGCCATGGTTTGGGTATGATGCTCGGCAAGAAAATACCCCTGTAAATCAACTGGAGCCAAAATACTACATAGTCTCCATGTTTAATGTCCATGTCTCCATGTTGGGCTGGTATTAATTTATTTCATTTATTGACTCAAACTGAAAGCAGTCGCGAGTATTAACCAAATAAAAGAGTTATACGTAGAAGGAAAATTAATATTAATGACTAGCACGCCCAACCGTATAATACAATATCTAGTACTTGAATTTAAACACATTGAAACAAAAACAATCTAAGCATAATCACACATGCATCTGTTTGTTTGTATGCGAATACACATACGTTTGACAATAAATAATACATATATGTATGTATGTGTGTATTCGGGGGGGCCAGCGCTTGCACTCATATGTTGATATTGCATTCAATTATCAATATTGTAACTATTCTAGTTTTCTTGTTTATAGTCCGATTTTAATGCACCTTTCAGGAATAGTTTTATATAGTTAGCCTCTACTCGAATTATAAAATTACAATGCTGTACTATATGAACAAATGGCTAAAAACGGAACGAAAATTGAGAATTATTTTTATGTATTGTGAGAAAAAGGTGCGTGGCAGTCTAAAATTTTAAATGCCAATGCATTTACGCTGTCGCTAGGAACGCTCCATACCAAAATTGAAGATCCTAGGTGCCATAGTGACTGAGATATTTGCCGAAAACAACGATTTTTTTTCGAGGTGTGACTAGTTTTATTCTCATTGTAGGCAAATGGGGCGTGGCATCGAAAAAAAAAAGACTCTTGAACTGATTGACTAAATATGCGATCGATTGAGACCATGCTCGAACTTGCAGCTCTTACCATCTCTGAAATCTGTTTGTTCACTCGGCTATTGATGCTGATCAAGAATATATATACTTAATGGGGTTTGCCACACCTCCTTCTGCCTGTTACATACTTTTGTACAAACCCAATATACTCTTACAGAGAGTATAAAAATTTGTAAATTAAATTGATCAATTTATTATTTGATTAATATGGGAATAGGAAGTGAAGAAATTGATTCAACATTTTTGCGAGTATTGCGAAAACCCAACCAGATCAATAATCAACACAATTGACGTCTAAGCCAGAAGATTTGAAAGGCTTTAAGCTTGATGGACCATAATATATTCATTTTACTAAAGGGGGTTAGTGGTGGACCTTCATCTGCTTATTTTTTCATAGGAGGTGGTAGGTGTGGACTGTTGGAGCATCCCGGAAGTATGTATCTAACAGTAGTTCGAGTGATTCCTTCCCGGACGTGGTTCATGAATTTTCACTATTTTAAAGGAGGCTCTGAGCGGGGGTAGAGTGGACCTTTTTGAGCTTTGCTGCCTCAGAGGTGGATTCGATATCAGAGCAAAAATTTCATTATTGGCTTTCCACATTTCCTTGTTATACCACGAGAGCAAACATTTATAGTCGTTCGTTTCTGGCTCTTAATAATAATAATAACTGCCCATAACACCCCAATGTGGCACAGCCTGATGCAGTTGGTTACACCAAGTGTTGTTAGGATTGCACCCATCTGGTCCTTCCAACGTGCGCGTGGCCTTCATCTCCTCCGTTGTCCGCGAACTACCGCATCAAAAACTGAGCGAGCTGTAGAAGATCTTGCGTAGAATCTTTCTCTCGAAGTCACCAAGAACAGCTACATCTAACAGCGACATTGTCCAGGCTTCCGCACCATACAGCAACACTGGAGTGATGACCGTTTTGTATAGTGCAACCTTTGCCTTCCGAGAGAGGGCTCTATTATTAAAATGCCTACTGAGCCCAAAGTAACACCTGTTGGCAAGTGTGATCCTCCGCGTGATCTCTAGGCTGACATCATTGTTATTGGTCACTGCTGTTCCCAAGTAGACAAATTCCTTGACAGACTCGAAGTTATATTCGCCAACAGTATGGTGAGAGTCAAGACGCCGCGACTCTCTGCTACTGCACACCATAAACTTCGTTTTGTCAATGTTCACTGCAAGTCCAACTCTCGCTGATTGCTTTTCGATAGCTCCAAAAGCCGCAGTAACATCACGCTTGGTACGACCAATAATATCAATATCATCGGCGTAACCAAGAAGCTGGACACATTTGTTTCCCAGTATTGTGTCCGTCCGATGCACTCCAGCTTTCCTTATTATACTCTCCATCAGTAGATTGAAGAGCAAACATGACAGCGAGTCGCCCTGTCTGAGACCCCACTTGGTAACGAAGGTTTCGGAATGGTCATGTCCTACCTTGACAGAGCTGATGGTGTTGCTCAATGTCATTCTGCAAAGCCGTATTAGCTTTGCAGGTACACCAAGCGATTTCGCTGTGGGCTATCGAAGGCAGCTTTAAAATCGACAAACAAGTGGTAGGTGTCGATATGGTTCTCGAGTGCTTTCTCCTTGATCTGGCTCAGTGTGAAGATCTGGTCGACTGTGGACGAAAGCCGCAGTGATACGGTCCGATCAATGCTCCAGCATATAGTCTCTAACACATCACACTCGTGAGAACCTTGTATGCGACGAGAAGAGGGCTAATGCCACGGTAATTGGTGCGCTGTGTAGCATCACCCTTCTTCAGGGACAGATTATACTGAGGTTCCAATTAACCGGCCCGCTTTCCGATAAGCATACGCTGCTGATGAGCATGCACCCTACCAACTCAGCGCCTCCGGCCTTAAACAATTCAGCCGTGAGCCCATCAGATCCAGCGGCTTTATTCGATCTCCGTATGGCTAGGGATGGGAGCATTAACACCATCATCTCTGATTGGGGTTAGTTGATCAACTTCGTCAGGTTCGTCTTCACCTCACCTCACTTAACTCAACGGGTGCTGAGTTACAGTCCAGGAGGAACTACGTGGAGGTAGTGTGTTGACTTGAAGTCAGTAGTTTTACCTTGTATTCTCCCCCTCTCCTCCTGGAAAGCATACCTTGAAGAATACGATTACGATTTAATATATAAACCAGGTAAGTGTAATGTCGTAGCAGATGCTCTATCAAGACCTAGCCAAATTAACTCAGTTACATCCAAACAACATAGTTCTGAAAGCTCAACAGAAAATTTAATTTACAGTATAGACTTTAGTACCTCGAATACCTTTTATAAAAGAATTTAAATACTCTGCCAACAATGAATGCAGTTTTATTTTGTCTTGACCATCAAGTTCTGTATCAATATCGGTCGGCTCACTGCCGATACATGAATTAATTATTTTGATTCTTGAGATTTTAATTTGGTTTGATGAAACAACAATATCGAAACCCTGATTTAGTATTTCCCGGCCAATGACATTATTGTTTTCCATGTGATGATCACATTATATTATATTATGATGATCTTATTATATAAAACAGAATTTCAATGCAATTGTCATCAATTTTTACATTACTTAATATCTGTACAGTACTACAAATTCCACCACTACCTATGCCTTTCAGCATAACCACATTATTGAATCTTTTGCCAGAAAATTTAGTACTTAGCTTTTCTTTCATCAACGAACATTTTGCTCCAGAATCGAAGGTGATTTAAAAAATTTGTTCTGTATGGTCCATGTCTCCCTTTGGTACTGCAACGCTGCACTGCTCCACTCGCTTTTCTTGGCTGAATGTCTTGTTCTTATTAGCTTCCTTCCTTAAGCATTGGGTAGATGTTTCACGGTGTTTCACGCTTGATGTTTCACGGTGATGACCTTCTTGTCTGCCACGCGTTCATTACCACTTGCAAAATGATTTTGTTGTTTCTTGAGTCGGCATTCAATCATTTTATGGCCCAATTTGCCGCAGAAGTGACACTCTATCGATGATTGTATTTGCCGTTTAGGAAAAGTTTCGGATTGATGCTCCATAAAGCCACTTTCCCTTTTATTAAAAGTGAACGTTTTTAATTTGGACTACAAATAGCATCTTGTTTGAACATTCCACGTGAAGCTTAAACGCTGCAATCGATAATCAAAACTTGCTAGCAATGCAAGAGTGACAGACACAGCAATCTCTTCAATTCCCATTTGGCGCGATTCGACAGCATACTTAGAAACATTGCGGCTAGTGTTTCTACGGTATCAAAGCGCTATATGAACAGTTCTTTAAACTCGGCCCAGGTAATTTCGGCGTAACACACTTGCGAAAGCCATTGCGAAGCATTTGCCTCTAATGCTGAGCTTAAGACCATGACCAACCCCCTGCCTTTTAATGCATTTTCTTGAAGAATAATTTCAACGGTAGTACACCACGATGAAGCGTTGGCGCCCGACTTGTCTGGGTTGAATTTGGGTAGTTGCACTGATTTATGCTGCACTGCCTGATGCCATTGCTTGGCCCGAACCAGTTCAATAAAATTTGTATTTTGCAACTCCATTATGGTTGTCCAAGATGCATCAACTGTTGAAGGTAGAGGGCCAGATCCCAGTTCTGATGTCGGGTCGCTATTATTTTCGTCCATTGTAGCGCAGCGAGTTTCGATCGCACTCGAGTTCAGAACTGTACCGACTTGAGTCCTTCTTTCTTGTTCGTACCATTGAACCACACTCGGCGACAGCTTCTGCAGCGGTCGCCTCGCCAAACGGGACTTTCCCAAACTACAAAACACATGCGACTAATAGCAACGCATAGAAAAGATGATGCAACATCAGACACATCGTGGAATTATGATTCTGAAGAAAATACTCGAAGACACACAATACACACCTAGTGCTACTCTCACACATATTACCAGCACGCGCCGGCATTAAAACACATTAAAACAAAAACAATCTAAGCATAATCACACAAACATCTGTTTGTTTGTATGCGAACACACATACGTTTGACATCATATGTGTTCACACATGTATGTGTGTATGTATTCGGAGCGGCCAGCGCTGCCGCCACACAGGCAGCAAAAACGTTTCTGTCTCGCTTGCACTCAGTAGTGCTATTGCATTCAATTATCAATATTGTAACGCTTCTAGTTTTCTTGTTTATAGTCCGATTTGAATGCAACTTTCAGGAAATTTTTATATAGTTAGCCTCCACTCGAAGTATACAATTACAAATGGCTACAATCTACAAATGGCTAAAAACGGAACGAAAGTTGAGAATTATTTGTATTATTTTTTAATATATATATATATTTAATGCCATATTTATATTTGAGGTTGTGTGCACTTAGCATTTAGCAACTAGGCTTATTAGACTTTCACAATTTTGCAGCAACGCGTTTATCTTTTTTCGGGTCAGCAAACCAAGTGAACGAGAAGATTTTCTATGATGGCCTACTTGCCAAATTTTATTTCACTTTGTGCAACGTGACGAGTAATTAACAGCCGAGTCAATATAGCAATGTCCGTCTGTCCGTCAGTCCGCATGAACACCTGGATCTTTTAAACTACTAGGGCTAGAGCCACCAAATTTGGAATGAAAGTCCGTCATCTTCGCGAGCATGAGCAAAAAACCAGGCACACCTCAGAATAATCTGTGTTTTAGGCGAATGTCTCATTAACTATGGCACTTGGGAGCATCAATTTTGGTATGCAGGTTCCTAGAGACAGCCTTAATGCAATGGCATTAAACATTTTAAACTGCCACTGCAACTTTTTTCAACGAACGCGCTTGGTAGTCGGAAGTTGTCCACAAGAGAGTCCTGTGAAAATTGGCTCTCCGAGTTTTTTGACTATAGGGAATCGAGTTTTTATAAGAGGGGCATTATGAAGTTGGTATCTCGTTGGGAACTCGTCATCGAACAAAACGGCGAATATTTGACTTAAATCGCATTATTATAACCAATTTTATGAACAATTGAAAATTCAATAAAAAAAACCGCAAGACATTTTTGACAACCTTATATCATATTAAACTATACCGAAAGTGGCATAAAAATTGTACTATTAATAAGTGAGCTATCACGTACCAAAGTTTATGTTCTTTAACTGCAATATTACTGTAAGCGAGACAGAAATATACAAACATACGTTCGAATGTTTTCGTTGCATGTGTGGCGGCAGCGCTGCCGAAGACGCTAGCCGTGCCGATGTGCCGTGTATATGTGCATACATACATATAATTTTAAACGAATTTCTTTTTTCTTCAACGTGTACAAGTACTATCCATTTTAAGACCTAGATACCGATTTAATTCATTTAATATAAATACGAATGTGCACTACTATAGGAGTACGTGGTCTTTTACAGTCGGCTCGATCGACTGTAGCCTTTCTTACTTGTTTATAGTCGGCTCGCTCGACTGTAACCTTTCTTACTTGTATATAAACTTACTTGTCTGTATAAAAAATCTTAATAACCTTGTATGACATTTAATCAACCAATGTTTAATGAAACAATCTTAATTTAAGAGAAAATTTTATTTTGTGCTTTTAACAGGATATTTAAAGACTCGATCTAAACCCCAAGGCAGTTGCACAGGATTTTGGCGAGCAGAGAAAAGATTTCGCTTTTGGATACGACACACAGTTAAAACACAGTGGTTCTATTGGTTCGTAATAGTTCTTGTGTTTCTGAACACAGTTTGCGTTGCTGTTGAACATTATGGTCAGCCAACATTTCTAACAGAATTTCTGTGTAAGTTGAAAATTCAGATACATGTAAATCTGTCTAAAAATAATATTGTTTTCAGATTACGCGGAATTCATATTTCTTGGCCTATTTATGTCGGAAATGTTCATCAAGATGTATGCGCTAGGACCTAGAATTTACTTCGAATCGTCCTTTAACCGATTTGATTGTGTCGTCATTAGTGGTTCGATATTCGAGGTGATCTGGTCAGAAGTTAAAGGTGGCTCATTTGGGTTGTCTGTCTTACGTGCGCTTCGGCTGTTGCGCATCTTCAAAGTTACCAAATATTGGTCATCTCTGCGCAATCTAGTGATTTCATTACTGAACTCGATGAGATCAATTATCTCTTTGCTGTTTCTGCTGTTTCTTTTCATCTTAATATTTGCACTGCTCGGAATGCAATTATTTGGTGGCCAGTTCAATTTGCCTGGAGGCACTCCCGAAACAAATTTTAACACCTTTCCAATAGCACTTTTAACCGTATTTCAAATCCTAACTGGTGAAGATTGGAATGAAGTTATGTATCAGGGTATTATATCGCAAGGTGGTGCGAAAAAAGGAATGATTTACTCTATGTAAGTTTATATTTCCTTTTTTGTTTTTTACATTACATATAAAATATTTGACCATATTAAATTCTAAAGTAAAACTTTTTTGTACTAAATTGACATTTTCTGAGTATTCGAGCTTGTTTATGAAAATCCATTTTGTATTTCATTTATTTTTCACCCATTTATTACTTTTATAACATATACACAAATTTATTAATAGAAAATACCCGTGAAAATTATAAGTTGCGTGGCTTAAAAGTAATTTATTTATTTTAAACTTGGAATTCATTGAACGTCGAACCATTAATGTGTGCAATCGACTAGAAAACTTAAAACGGGCATGGCTTTATTATGTACGTGCTCGACTGGACTTTAAAGTTTGAAGAATTTAACTCATTTTAATTTAAAATTCTTCAAGCAAAGTCCTTTTAATTGATTAACCCTGAGCGGCATTTCTTGTACTTAAGTAACGTAAGTGTCATAATTAAGCTCACAATTTCTAGACTGACATGTTTTGTTACTATTTTTTTCAGAAATATTGATTTGTTGCATATGTTTTAGCTATTTATATAATCTGTGACATGTCGCATTTATATATGTGATGTATGTATATGTCCAAAAAGGAATATAATGGGAAAATCAACTATTGCTTATTATTTCAAATTTTAGTAAAGCCATTTATTAAATTTTTGTAAAGTAAATCCTACATAGGCATTACCAATCACTTCAATTATAAATTTTAATTTAGTTGTTAGAGATGCGATGTCTCATCTTATACATTTAATTTAAAGTCCAAATGTCCCTTGTCCCAAGTGTCGAAACCAAAATAGTTCAATTTGTTTGAAGCATAGTTATATATGTTTATTTTTTGAATACACATTAACGCATCAATTTGTTTATTTTGCTGAAATATAAACAAGGCTTTATCAATAGAACGGAACCCGAGTAACATATGGCAACGATTTCTTTTATGTATATAATGTTACATGGCATTTTGGTAGCGAAATATCACATAATTTGTATACCCTGTAAGGGCATATTGGGTTTGTGCGAATAAGTCTGTCGGTCCGTATGAACGCCGAGATATCCGAAATTTCGGTGGCTGTTAATGGAGTTAAGGCTACGAGTAAAAACTCGAAGAGTCTCCCTATTCGATGTAACAGTCGATCTACTGCCACCTACGCAGTTCCCTCTTCACTCCCTAATATAATTGTGGTACCTGGCAATTCCTCTAATGTTGCGAATTCAAGCTCATTGCTCAAAACTTCTGGTAGCGATTCCATTTCAAAATTTAATTTCTCTGCGCATAGAGGGATCTCCTCCTTTAAAGTTAGTGTGTCCCCTGATCTGTTTCCTGTCATATGTGATCCAAAGTTTTAACCTCCTCATATGTTTGTTCACGAATTTAAACAGAAGAATATAACGTTTAATTCCTGTCACCCTACCGACTAGTGGTCTGTCTCAAGCGGGCCCAGTTATATCCACAAAAAACTGGACTCTGACCAACTCGTCATTTGCGCTAAATGTAACTTGTTCCTATATTCCTCCATCGTCTAAAATGTTGATTTATTTGCAGCATTTCAATTTCATCAACGAAATATTTAGTCACAGTCGTGATTGTTATTTCTTTGTGCCTCTTGGTGATTTTAACTTGCCAAACGTTTCCTGGACGTTTTTCATTAAGTTTAATTACATACCCTCACCCAATAATGACTTTTAAGATAGTTTGATTGATCTTCCATTTTTTCAAATGAATCATGTATCTAATGATCTAAGGTGGATCTTGGATTTCATCTTCGTAAATGATTAAGTGTAAATTTGTTTGTTTGCATGCGAATACACATACGAATGAAAATATATGATGCATATATGTATGCATATGGGTATTTGGCGCGGCTGGCGTCTGCGGGCAGCGCTGCCGCCACACAATCAGCGAAAACGTTCGAACATGTGCTTGTATGTTTCTGTCTCGGTTGCACTCACACCTTAATATTGCATTCAATTATCAATATTGTAACGCTTCTAGTTTTCTTGTTTATAGTCCGATTTCAATGCGCTTTTCAGGATAGCTTGATATATGTATGTTGTCTTCACTTGAATTATACAATTACAATGCTGTACTAAATGAACAAATGTCTAAAAACGGAACGAAAGTTGAGAATTATTTTTATTTATTGTGGGAAAAGGGGGCGTGGCAGTCCAAAATTTTAAATGCATTAACGCTGTCGCTAGGAACCTCCATACCAGAATTGGTGATCCTAGTTGCCATGGTTACTGAGATTTTCGCCAAAAACACCAATTTTGTTCGAGGTGTGTCTGGTTTTTTGCTCATTGTGTGCGAATGGGGCGTGGCATCGAAAAAAAAAAAATTTTTGTATTGACTGACTAAATATGTGATCGATTGACACCAAACTCGAACTTGTAGCTCTTACCATTTCTGAAATCTATTTGTTCATACGGACGGACAGACAGACAGACAGACGGAGAGACCTACAGTCGGAAGATACAGACTCGGCTGTTGATGCTGATCAAGAAAATTTATACTTTACGGGGTCTGCCACGCCTCCTTCTGCCTGTTACATACTTTGCACAAACCCAATATACTCCAATATACTCTTCAATAGAGTATAAAAATCTAAATATTTTAAAAAGTATCAGCAGACAGGTTCTAGCTAAGACTTTGAAATTATTCGTAAGTAAAATCGGCCTTTGCCCTTCTTAACTCTCAATGCTATGAAAATCATCTCGTTTGTAGCAAGACTCAATTTGTGCGTGATCCTAAACAATTCTATATCTTTTATTCTAAACGTTAATCTAGTACTTTACCCTATTCTTTCTTTTTTAATTTTAGTAAAGTAAGTAAGGACTCGGCTGCTTCCGATCACTTTGCTAACTTTTTTCAATCTACTTACACCTCTAGTTTGACTACTAATTTATCTTACCCCTATAAACTCCCATCCTCTAATTCTATTTTTTTGCCACCTATTACCGACATTTGCATGCTCTCTTCAATTAAAATCTTAAAGTCTTCCTTTTTCCTTGGCCTGACAACATTTCAAGTTGTGTGCTTAAGGAGTGCTTTTCATCTATAGTAAAACCTCTCTTAATTCTTTTTAGCCTTTCTTTATAATCTTCCGTCCTTCCTAATCTATAGAAAGAATCTTACATTATCACACCGCGTAATAAAGGGTGCAATTCGGATATATCCAATTACAGCAGAATTGCGAATTTATCCAAACTGCCTAAGCTCTTCGAAAAGATAATTACATCGACTTTGCAACACCTCTGCAAGCCAATTATCTCCCCTGCCCAACACGGGTTTGTTAAGAGTCGGTCGATTTCACCCAATCTATTGGAATTTACCTCTTGTATAAATGGGGCATTCCTTGATAGAATGCAAACTGATGTCATTTATACTTACTTTAGTAATGCGTTTGACTCTGTTAGTCATAGCCTTCTTTTACATAAACTTAGTATTATAGGTTTTCCATCTTTACTTCTTCTGTGGGTATAATCAAATCTATCAGGGTAATCACCTAGGCCCATTATTTTTATACCCTGTGAGGGTATATTGGGTTTGTGCGAACAAGTTTTGACCGTCTTTTCGTCCGTATGAACGCCGAGCTATCGAAGCTTTATTAGTTTTCACGTTTTCAACATGTTTTTTACAATTTGCGGGGGCGTGGCAAAAATTTAAATTAAGCATGATCTACCTGAACATTAAAGTAGTCTATGTACCAAATTTGGTATTTCTAGCTTTTACCATATGGGATATCTCTATCCCATTGTCGCATATTTAAATGCAGATGATGTAAAATTATAATTATGATTTAAGGACTCCCCCGGATCATGCGTTAGGTTAAATTAGGTTAGGTGGTTGCTGGTGTCGAGAACACCAGCGCACACGAGCCGAGAGTCGGCCCGTTGTGATAGAGGGGATCTACGAGGAGGGGTAAAAACAAAGCTGAGAGAAGTTAAAAGCAACCGTAAGAAGCCGATGTCTGTTGAGCTTCATCCAGAGGCGAGGATGAACCGAGAGAGTAGATTTGGCTCAAATTGGGATAGTTCCGACAGATCGTTGAAGAGGTAGGCAACGAGATAGCGGACAAAAGTCATGGTAATTTGCCGACAGTCTAGAGGCATGTATGCCCACAAACCAGTGTCCAGTGACTGCACGGAAGACAGCGGAGCAGTTTGCCCGGGTCAGCCTGCAAAGCCTATAGGATCGGTGTTTTGATAGGGTGGACCAAATAAGAGACTGTGCCCATCCAAGCGAGCTCGTCTGCAGCGCAATTTCCCTCATTGTCACTATGGCCAGGGACCCAAATTAGTTGGATTTCGAATTGTTCCGCCATCTCCCTCAGAGATCTGCGACATTCGTTAGTGATTTTGTAGTTGGAGGAAACAGACCTAAATGATTTAAGCGCTGCCTGACTGTCTGATAGAATGCAGATCCTGCATCCATACGGTATGCTTTGTTTTACGGTCTCGTGCGCTTCTTTGATGGCGAACATTTCCTCCTGGAATGCGCTGCAGTAATTTGGTGGTCTTGGAGCTTGCAATGCCGAGCTCAGAGCAGTAGTTTCCTCCACCCGTGCTGCCCTCCGCTCTTGAGCCGTCGGTGTAGAAATGGATGGAGGAAATAAGGCGAGGGGGGCCATAGGTCCACCCCTCCCTCGAGGGGAAAACCACATTCAATGGGGTGTTCATATACTCCGTTGAAGTACAATAGTCCAATAGGATTACTCATCCCGTCGAAGAGAGTCTGTGGGAATTTATCCGTGAAAATTACTGCAACGTCATCTGCATAGGCAACAACCCTGCATCCTCCGCCTTCCAGAGAGCGGAGGTCATTTACATTTACGATTGGGTTATATTAAATCAGTCTCCTTTATATTAAAGCAGATGTTAAAGTGGGGCCTAGTTTTAAAACTGTGCAAGCAATATGAACTTTGTCAGAAACGAAATCAGCGTTAAAAGCAAAATACAGGCGTCGCCTCTGACTGATATATAAATAAAAACTGTAGAGGTTGGTGCAATTCACATGAATGTTAATTCGGCGGTTAATACTTATCAGGAATATCAAGAACATAAGTCCACTGTCGGTAACATCTCAAATCTCTGGGTTTTATTTGATTCTGTTTTGAACAACAACGACTTTAAAGTTTTTAAAATTTGACATATGTTTATGGGTATTGACACTCCTATTGTAGGATTTTCTATTTGTAGCTTTTGGGACGGCGTACTCAAAAAGATTTCAGTGGTCTTTAAAAATCGAAAACTTATTTAACAAGTAGGAAAGGCTACAGTCGATCGAGCCGACTGTAAAAGACCCCGTACTCCCATGATAATGCGCATTTGTATTTAATTTGAATTAAAATTTTATAACGAAATTTAAAAATTAAAATTTATATGTATATTTTAAATTGATATTTAAAAAAAAATTAAATTAGCAATTCTCATTGCCAGCATTCGAACCCACGACCCTCAGGCAACGATTTCACATCGCGCCGTAACTCTACCATTCGCACCACGCGCTACTTTCAAGCATGTTCCGCTTATTCGCATTTACATGTTATACATACAAGTACACACTCGTTTGAAATTATGTGTATGCACATATGTATGTATGCGTGCCTAGCACTGGTCGGCACGGCGGCGTCGCAGCGACGCAGCGTCTGCGAGCAGCGGCGCAGCGTCTGCGAGCAGCGCTGACGTCACACAGGCGGCGAAATTGCAGCTAAATTACATAAACTTTCTAACCTAATAACTTTTTTGTTAATTGACGGATTTTAACGCGGCTTGGAATATAGTTTGATATGATATTCCTCTCTTCGAATAATTAATTATAAACACTGTACTATTTGACTAAATGCCCTAATACCTGCAAATTTTGAGCTTCAAATTTTGAAAGTTTTTTAGCTTTTATGAGAAAAGGGGGCGTGGCAGGCCAAAATTTTGAATGGCATTGCATTAAGGCTGTCTCTAGCAACTCTAGCAACCAGAAATGGTGTTCCTAAGTGCCATATTTACTGAGTTATTGGCCTAAAACTACATTTTTTTTCGAGGTGTGTCTGGTTTTTTGCTTATTGCGGGGGCGGTGAGGGGCGTGGCAAAAATTTGAAATAAACTTAACCTGCGTAAGATAATAACGGACTTTCATTATAAATTTGGTGGCTCTAGCTTTTGTAGTTTAAAAGATCCAGGTGTTCATACGGACGGACGGACGGACAGACGGACAGACGGACATGGCTATATCGACTCGGCTGTTGATGCTGATCAAGAATATATATACTTTATGGGGTCGGCCACGCCTCCTTCTGCCTGTTACGCACATTTCGCTTCTGACAAACCTAATAGACCCCTCTACTCTTTTTTAGAGTACGGGGTCTAATAAAAAACAAGTTGCAAGTTCAGAAACGTTACAATTTATTGTTTGACAGGCAATTGCGGAAAGGCTCGGCAGCGTGAATGTGCTTACAACGAAACGAAAACACGAACTGTTTATTTTCCTTAATGCTTATGATCCAACAGGTCTATTAGGCTTTTCAGAAGCTTAGTGTGCGTAACAGGCAGAAGGAGCCTTCTCTGTAAATTCTCTTCATCAAAATCAACAGCTAAATTTATCTGCCAGTCCGTAAGAACACCAATACCTCAAAGACTATTAAATTGGAAAGAATTTCCGTTTCATTCGTGAGCACAGCATGTTTATTTCGATTTGTTGACATGTCCACTACTGTCCCCGCTTATTGTAAAACATCATTTTCATAACATCATAACTTGATAACGACTATAGCTATCGGTACAAAACTCACACATTATATGCATGTAATGCATACTATATATGAACTCACAAATAAGTTCACGGTCGCAAATAGAAAATTTATATGGAGACTTGTGCATGTAAATATTTAAAAAAAAAAATCGTTCGAAAATATGAAATTTGTTAGAAGACATGTAGGTTAACACCAGAGAACTGCAGCAATACACCGCATGTAAAAATACCCAAAACACATGCAGAGTATCTTTCGTCTCGAATCATTTTTTATTGTACCCTAAAAGTTTCGGATATTTTTTTACTTCTTTTCGTTTGAGTATTTTCAGAAAATATATTTTTTTACCCACTCATTTTTTTACCAACTCATTTTTTACTTACTCGCGTACACACCGCATCAAATAAAAAGAAGTAAAGCAAATTGCATTAGAAAATTATTTTCATCAAAATTTTACATAAAATATAACAAACGTAATTTGTGTATTTAAATATTCACATTAATAAGAATCGAGATGAGCAATTGATTACAGGTTGATTATGGGACACCTGTTTTATTATTTGTTGCCTGGGTTTTCTTAGTCACAATTTGGCATGAAGAAACCTTATATCTAAAAAATGTCAATTCTCAAAATGCATATTGTAAAAATGTTGGCTATTTGGTTTCTTGGGCAAAACTGAAAACTGTTATTATCTACCTGTTACATACATTCTCCCTAATACAAAAACCCTTTTTATAATCTAACGCGCACTGGTCAATTTCCCGACGGCAAGCCGTCGCTCAAGTACACACATATTATGTGTAAGTATTTTTCATATTCTGTATTTGCCTGTATATTCATTTTCTGATGCTTCAAAAAATGGAACGGCGCAAACGACACCCTTTTCCAAGAGAGTATTGACGATACTCGTCATTTCTGCTACAAGTAAAAAAATACCTGAGCCATTTAACCCGATCACATTTTAACTCTAAATTTTGGGAATGAGTAAGACCGGCACCGCATTTTCTGTGTGTATGACTCGAGTACAAAACAAGAATGAAAAGTACAGTCGAGCACGCCCGCCCGCATAATACTCTTTGCATTTTTTTCCCGGTTAAATTATTAAAATCGGTATAGAGATATTATAATGTATAGTACTTGCAATAAAACACATTGAAACAAAAACATTCATCTGTTTGTTTGTATGCAAATACACATATGTTTGTCAATAAAAAATGCATATAAGTATGTATGTGTGTATTCGGCGGGGCCAGCGCTTGCACTCATATGTTGATATTGCATTCAATTATCAATATTGTAACGATTCTAGTTTTCTTGTTCATAGTCCGATTTTAATGCACCTTAAAGGATAGTTTGACATAGTTAGCCTCCACTCGCATTATACAATTACAATTCTGTACTATATGAACAAATGCCTAAAAACAGAACAATAAAGAAAAGTACAGTCGAGCTCGCCCGACCGTATAATACTCTCTGCTTTTTAATCGCGATTAAATTATTAAAATCGGCATCGAGATATTACAATGTGCAATACTTCCATTAAAACACCGTGAAACAAAAACAATCTAAGCTAAATCAAACATCTGTTTGTATGCGAATATACATACGTTTGACATTATATGTATGTATGAGTGTATTCGGCGCAGACAGCGTCTGCGGGTAGCGCTGCCCCACACAGGCAGCGAAAACGTTTATGGCTCTCTTGCACTCATATGTTTATATTGCATTCAATTATCAATATTGTAACGCTTCTAGGTTTTTTGTTTTTAGTCCGATTTTAATGCGTTTTTTAAGAATAGTTTGATATAGTTAGCCTCAACTCTAATTATACAATTACAATGCTGTGCTATATAATGCCTAAAAGGGAACGAAAGTTGAGAATTATTTTTCTGTATTGTGGGAAAAAAGGGGCGTGGCAGTACAAAAATTTAAATGATAATGCATAATGTCGTTAGGAACGCTCCATACCAGAATTGGTGATCCTAGGTGCCATAGTTACTGAGATATTCGCCGAAAACACCGAATTTTTCCGAGGTGTGTCTAGTTTTTTGCTCATTGTGGGCGAATGGGGCGTGGGATCGTAACAAAAAAAGATTTTTGTATTGCCTGACTAAATATGTGATCGATTGACACAAAACTCGAAATTGTAGCTCTTACCATCTCTGAAATCTGTTTGTTCATACGGACAGACAGACAGACAGACGGACATGGCTATATAGACTCGGCTTGTGATCCTGATCAAGAATATATATACTTTATGGGGTCTGCCACGCCTCCTTCTGCCTGTTACATACATTTGCACAAACCCAATATACTCTTGCAGAGAGTATAACAAAAGTCGAGAATTAATTTTATATATTGTGGGAAAAAGTGGCTTGGCAGTCCAAAATTTTAAATGGTAATGCATTAACGCTGTCGCTGGGAACCTCCATGCCAAAATTGGTGATCCTAGTTGCTATGGTTACTGAGATTTTCGCCAAAAACACCGATTTTTTCCGAGGTGTGTCAAGTTTTTTGCTTATTGTGGGCGAATGGGGCGTGGCATCGAAAAAAAAAAAAGATTTTTGTATTGCCTGACTAAATGTGTGATCGATTGACACCAAGCTCGAAATTGTAGCTCATACCATCTCTGAAATCTGTTTGTTCATACGGACAGACAGACGGACATGGCTATATCGACTCGGCTTGTGATGCTGATCAAGAATATATATACTTTATGGGGTCTAACACGCCTCCTTCTGCCTGTTACATACTTTGCACAAACCCAATATACTCTCGCAGAGAGTATAAATATGTTATTCCATTAATTTAAGTATTATAACCAACTACATTTACTATGTTCATACATATATCTTAAAAGTGTTATATAATCCTCTTAGCAACATAAAGCACATTGTTAAAATGAAATAAAATGCATAATTAAAATAATTCCGTCGCATATATTTAAAAACAAATTCGCAAAATGAGTTAAATTTTAATTGACTCGCCTATGCTCTGTCCCACGAAGACATCCGGCTAAACCTAACCTAACCTAGCTGACATTTTTTTTGAAATTTTTTTAAACAACTGACATTGAACAATAAGCCAAGTGACCTTTAAGTGAATGTAGAGGGTCAAAAAAGTTTCAACATTGTTTTAGTATTATAACATTAAAATTATCTTTAAAATTATTATAATTCTATTACTTTTCCAACAGATACTTTATAGTTTTGGTACTCTTCGGTAATTATACACTTTTAAATGTGTTCTTGGCTATCGCCGTCGATAACTTAGCAAATGCTCAAGAACTTACGGCAGCTGAAGAGGAACAAGTTGAAGAGGATAAAGAGAAACAACTACAAGAGCTAGAAAAGGAAATGGAAGCACTTCAAGGGGATGGTGTGCACTTGGATAATACTGAAAGCGCATTAACCACATGCAAAGGGAAAGGCAAAAAGAAAGTGGAGGAAAAAAAGGAAGACGACGAAGTAACGGAAGGACCAAAGCCAATGTTACCATATTCTTCAATGTTTATACTGTCTCCAACAAATCCGTAATTATTAATCAAATTTAAATTCTATATTTGAAATATAAATATAATTAATGTGTCTCAGTAAAGTATCTCCGTATCAACAGTCGTGTCGGTATAGCCATACTCTAGAACGAACCGCAACAGCCCCACCCCCGTGAATCGACTGCATCACATCTAGTACCGCCAGGTTTTAGAAGGGTCGTGAGGTCACATGTTTTCGGTCGTCATCTAAGACTCTCACGTCTGCTCTACGTGGTATTCCGTTCACTCCTGTGTATATCTTCTCTACCATGCGCAGGTCCTTGCGTGGGACGGACGGATAACAGATAAATCCGTCTCCTCCACCAACCGGCTGAGAAACGCTCACCATTTCTGGGAATCGGCTGGCCCCATTGTTAGCACCGACGAAGTTGACTTTTCGGCTCATAAAATTCCTGATCGCCAATGTGCTGGAATGTAATGTTTACAGACGTTGCAATTCTACATTGCTCTCTGCAGCACTCGGCGTAGCCTCGTTATCCAGTACTTAATTCGTAATTGTGTGATCGTTACATTTTTCTTCTGGTGTTTCCTCTTCACGTGGTAGTTGCGCATGATCGACTCCGTCAGCTTGTGGATAGGAGGACTCCAAGATCTCGGCAACCCTGTTGCCGACATTCTGCTTGTACCGACGATCATCACAGTATCGGCATGGTATCTGTCCAAAGTATTGTCTGTTTCGTCTTCACGCTGTGTACTTGATTGACAGCGTTTATGAACCGCGTACCCAGCACTACGGCTTCCAGCTCCAGACGTGGGAGGGTCATCGTCTTTATTGAGGCAGATTTGAACTGATCCACTCTTTGCAGCTCTTTTCCTCTGGTAATGTTTCACCCCAGAAGGTATTCTATCGCCAAGTGTTTTTCAACAAAAGCTTTGCTGTAACGTGGATATCATCAGACTTAGGAAGTGTCTCTTGGTAGGCAACGCTTCCCTTATCGTTTCAGTTTTTATTTTGAGTATAAAATTCTGCGGTGGCTGGCTGCCAAAATATCCCGATAATTTTACTTCAGCTTCATCCCACCTGACAGTATCGTCGGCTCCTTCCGACCTTAAAGCTTCGATTACTTTTGCCGATCTTATAGTAAACCAGAGTAGTTAAATTCCTCTCGACGCATGTATCATTCAGCGCGTTTAGCGTCATCAGTAATGTCCAGTAATGGGCGATAAGGCGGCTCAAAACTACATTACTTGCATCTTGTAGATGTCCATATATGTTGTTTCCAAATCGTCACAGGAATCGTTGGGCCATCTGTCCTGAGGTTGTACTTGTACTTGATGGAACATCTTTCTAGTGCCTCTGCTTACTGCGAAGTACCGTTCTCTCTCTCTCTCTCTCCAGTCGAGAGCGTACGCTTTGTTGATGTACTCGTCGATCATACCCTTGTACGCCTGCGCAAAAGGATCGTAACTTATCTTATCCGCTGCAAGAACAGACGGTGCTGGCTTTACACCGAAGTTCTCCAAATCGAAGTGTCCTCTCACCAGCCGATGAACCTCATCCTCCAGTGGTATCGTTAGTAGGCATGGCTTTGGCATTTTGGCGGCATATGGGCCATGGTTGCTGATCCACGGAGTGTATTTCGGCAAACCAAGATCCACATGATACAATCCAATTAGGATCTGTAATACCGCATTGCAATATGGCTTCATTGGGAGACATCCTTGTAGATTCGGTCCTACCAACTCCTCCTTATCCAAGCTTGACATCGCACAAACATTTCATAAGGTGTGGCGCTTGTGTATATCTACTCCACTGAGTAGCTTGAGAAGCGCTTCATCGATCATTGTTACCGATGACCCTTCGTCAACCAGTGCATAAGTATTGGCGCTTTATCCCGTAAAGCGTGATTGGCAGGATGCGAAACAGCAAACGTTTCGTATTGGTGTCGACCCAGCTTAGGTTCCTTTCTGTCGTTTATTTATTGTCGTTTATTTATTGTTGGCCGCTGGATTTGGTTTTACGGGGTCCTATAGACATCCGCTGGCTGCTGTGTTCGTTGAGGGCATTAAACGCTCGAGCCATGTGCATAAAGCATAAAGGATGTCTCATCACCAAATTCCATTTGCGGGATATGGAAGAACGGCCAAATTCATTGCATTTTGTGTTCCTTGGTATTGGAATCCATAATGGAACAGACTACGTTGGCCAGCTCAGTAAATCAGGTGCTAAAGTCGACGAGTGTCGGGCAACGATACATTCAAACATGGCTTCGGTACTGTACTTCTTGCTAGCTGCAACTGCACATGCAGCGTTGTCGGTTCTGTACTTTTCGGCAGCTACAGACGCTGACATTATAGATGGAGTTTCTAGCTGCCCATATGTTCTTTCTTTTATGGCTTTCCTTTTATGGCCAATCCCCCCAACGCGTGCAAATTAAAATGCCCATCAAGCACGATTAATACTGTACCATCGACGGTCTGCTCTCTGCAATAGAGAGCGAACAAATTTCAAAGAAAAACAACTGAAATTAAAAAATAAATCATATAAAATATGTACATAAATAGGAAATATCTCATAGCGGTTATTGCAACAAATAAGACGCCCTTTTTGAATGCATGCTGGATAAGTATCTTAACTAATTTGTGTACTTTACTGTCCATTGAAATTACTTTAAATATCATTACTTATATTTATATTTCAATTTAAAATGAATACTTAAATTTTATACTAATTGCAATGTATTTTTTTTTTTTTTTCATTTCCAATAATTGTATTTATTTGTCGTCATCAACAATCTAATCAACTCAACCGACTTCAATTAACAAACAACTAAATATAAACCAATTTTAAATTTATTTTCATTCATAATTTTAAAAAATTAACATAAATAAAATGTAACCATCTACTGGTATTAATCCAAAATATTTCTGCAGCATACGGCGTGGTGCCCATTGGGTTGTTAATTTGCCATATTTTGATTTCTTCATAATGGTCGTAATTTCCATGTCATCAATAGCATTAGCCGCCGAAGATCCTGTTCGTGAGAACTCGAGGCGGAACGAAATATTAAATTACTTTGATTATGCATTTACTGGCGTATTCACAATAGAAATGCTACTTAAAATTGTAGACTTGGGTGTTATACTACATCCTGGCAGCTATTTAAGAGAATTCTGGAATATTATGGATGCTGTGGTCGTTATATGCGCTGCTGTTAGTTTCGGTTTCGACATGAGTGGTAGCAGCGCTGGACAAAATTTGTCAACTATTAAATCGCTACGAGTACTTCGTGTACTGCGTCCATTGAAGACCATTAAACGTGTTCCAAAATTGAAAGCAGTTTTCGATTGCGTCGTGAACTCATTAAAAAATGTTGTTAACATTCTAATCGTGTACATATTGTTTCAATTTATATTTTCTGTTATTGGCGTACAATTGTTCAATGGAAAATTTTTTTATTGTACGGACGAAAGTAAACATACTTCTGAAGAGTGCCAGTAAGTAAAGTTTATTTCCAAAAAATTTAAACTTATTTATTTGTAATACTGAAGTATAATTTATTTCTTAAAGTTTTACTATTATGTTTTATAGTAATTATTATATGTATATTCAGCTACAAACATAATATGTATTTATGTATCAGACCCTCTTGATTTCTTACTAGATATATAAAGCATATCTGTTTATTTTAGTTTATTATCCAATTTTAAACAAACTAAATTTATTATACAGAAATAGGTCGAAGTCTATGTTTATAGGGTGCTTAATGGCGAGATTACAATTAATTGTTTGCATTAGAACACAACAACTACAGAATTGACCTTTTTTAAAAGTTACATTTGTTCTTTTTCCGTATAGATTACTAAAGATAAAAAACATACCTATCTATCAGTACCAGATTTTTAATATGTATTATCTTTGCTTCTCTTTTACATGGAGTATAAAGTACATATGTATATTCACTAACATCAGTGGTCCACAAGGCCTAACAATGTGAAATGTTTAGCTCAGGGTGCAGCGACCATATCTACGGGTTTTGGGTCGGCAAATTGTTGGCCTTGAAAACTACGAAAATTTGCTCCTTTAGACACCATTAAAGCTCAATAAAGGTGTCTCAACAGTAACAAAGTCAGACAATTTTAACGACGAGATGAGATGGCATTGCTTAGTCCATATGTACTACATATATGTATACATATGTATGTACATATGTCATAACTAAAACGTAAGCTCGGCGAAAATAAAGATTACTGTGAATAGTCCGTGATATGGGATTTTGACTAGTAAATATGATATATCCCATTGAAGAGGGTGTTTTATATTATTCATCATGCTTACTAATGGATGCTTAGTTGGACTCAAAAAACTAAATACTGGGCCGTCTAATTTCGACCAACGTTCCTTTATTATTGAGAATTAATCTACAGCTTCATTTAGCCGTCATAAGAAAAATAAAACGAAAATACCTACCTACTTCATATGAAAAATACAAATTAAGTTTTAACATGTACATACTTAATATATATGTATAATATGTACTTGTACTTGCACTAAATGTTAAATGAATAATGTTATCTGGAATTAGGAGGAAAAATACCAAATCTTTGGTTTGCCAATATATTCTTTTATTACTTCCAGCTGTCCTATCACCCAAAAGTGTTTTTTCATTCGAAAAACTTATAATATGACAACAAAGAACTGACTAAAAATATAATACTTGATTTGGTAGGCAATGTGCTCGTCTCGTCAAAAAAAAATGTTTTATTTGGAAAGATTGTGAATCAATTGGGCATTTCAACAGAAATGTGTCCCGTGGCAATATAAACATCCTAGTTGATATGACAATAAAAACCAGTTTACAAATTGCAAAACAATTTTAACTATATTAAACATGAATTTTCAGTTGTGTACTGCTTTATATCCGATCGAATTTCGAATGGAAAAAATAAAGCAGTTAACTAGCCTTGAAATATTTGGTCTAGAATCAGTAATTATAATGAAAAATTAATAGAACAACGAAAAAGTTTTGTATGAAGACAAATATTTTAATTAAACATTTTTGGGAGCATCCACGTCGATTTTGCAGGGTCAATACTTTACTAGGCCAATACTTTAAAAAAAAACCTAGAATTAAAAATTGTTTCCATATTTGCTTTCGAATGACCTATTATGTATTATAGGCTTGTATTGTACATTCTTACATATTATTTTTTCAGTTTGTTAATTAACTGTTTTTCGTTATAAAAAAAAAAAACATTGTGCACTGATTCTAAAGAATGTAAGAGTAGCATTTTAAAGTCTCTCGTCTAGTTTTTCTTGCCTGATTTGTTTAAAACAATCATGCAAGCAAACGGACCAAAATAAAAGCGAACAAAGCAAGATAATTCGATCACAATCAACATACTTACATATCTAAAAATTAATAACTTATTTAACAATCAATTATCAAACTGTGCGCATAAATTATAATCGCTGTGTAAAACCAAATAGATAGGAACTGACCTGCAAAAATTCTATTTCTGATATTCACTTAACACTTGGCAATTGCAAAAATTAATTTTAATTTAAAACATCAAAATCAATTATTTTTGTAAAACTATTTTTACCAAGGAACATTAGCATACATATGTATTAATCATTAACATAATCACTTTATTAATTTAAAATTGGGTATTTTAATACCAAAGAGTCCATATTACTACCAGAAGATTTCTTAATAAGTCTGTATACCCGAGCCCACTTTTCGTACTTAAAATGACAAACAGATCTCTAATTTTGTCATGCATCTGGAAATAATAATTATTTAATTACTATAATTTCAACTACTATATAAGAGCAGGGGAACTGCAGCAGTGGTGGTTGTCTAAGCCGTTCTCTTATTCATAGACAATAGCGCGTTGGAGTTATAGACCGGAGTATTTTTAAACAGTGTACTGATTGAGTGCAGGGATATCTTCAAGTTAAAGTATATATTTTATCAAACAATATCAATAGTGAAACCATTATAGCAATCTCGGTCCGTCTGTCCAATAAACAGCTGGTTCTGAGAGTTAATGTGTCAATGTGTCACACAAATTAAGTTTATTTCAGATTTCCACATACGTATTTTGCTGTTGCTATATAGAAACTAAAAAAATTGTATTTTTTGATTCAAGACAGAAATTAAGGAGTTTACGGCCATAGACCCATTAGAGAAAAAGACGTCTTCGGCGAAATGCTGGACCAGAGCCATTCTGAAATTTATTCAAATAGAAAATTTTGCATTTGTACGATGAAACCTATATTATTAAACTTTTTCACAGATTTTCATGACAAGCTTCCCCCAAATTACACGATAGCTTGATATATTTGAACAAAAGCCTTACAAACGGCATGCTAGTTTCAAAATTTTTGTCATTGATTGTGCCTTTAATACCAAAATTGGAGTTCGCCAAAAATTTCGATTTGTTCCTAGGCGTGTATAGTTTTTATCTCATTGTGGACGAAATGGGCGTGGTATCAAAAAAAATTATTTCTGTATTGACTGACTATAAATGGAGTCGATTCTGGTATATCGGAATTCTCTGACGGAATTCTCACATGCGAATGGTACGATTAAAAGTTTGATTATTGGAGAACTATTTAAAAAAAAATAACAAGTCGGTTTATTGGTTAATCAATAGTTGGTTATATCCATATTAAAGTCTTTTGGTTATTGAGCTATCTTATTTAAGCTTAAACCGTATGTTCTCATCTTAATTCTATAAAATCTATATCACACAACAAAATATCTTTTTATGATGTACCTAAATTCAGTACATTTATAAATGTGCTTTAGAACAATTTTGCAACTTTTTAAAGGTTGTTCAACAAAAAGGTTACTCTTGAAGAAGGATGTTTTACCGAGTACATATGTAGTTTCGTCTTCGATTATTTTGTCAAAGAAACACACGATTTAAAAAAAACGCAGAACCTTTTAAGCAATGTGATATGTGACTAATTCATTATGTAAAAAAAATCCGAAATATTGGCAGTCTCATTTTTTGGCTTCCCTAAATCAATATTGAATTGTACATACCTAAAATAAAAAAATACTTACCGTTATAGAAAAATTGTGCAAATTCACCATATCAAGTTGGTGCGCATTTAAAATCAGTTGATTTAATGCAAGCTGCAGTTATCGATATACAAACATCAGTGTAATTTAACTTTGTAATTGTTGTGTGGTTGATTGATCAGAAATTAACAAATTTGTGAAAATGGAAAATCTTCAAAAAGTCATTTAGAATTTACAATGTTAGTTTGTAAAGATTTTGTATATTTAGTTGTGTAAGTGAATTTCTTGTTGCTACCTTTTTGCAGTTACTATCGTGTTTCGCGAAGTATTATTTGATCTTAACTCGCCTTTAAAACGGTTCTTTGTAAAAGTGGAATATGCGCTTGGCCTTATTTTGTTTCTGTAGGTTTGAGGACACAGAAATCGCTACGAGTCTGGTCAAGTAGACATAAAAATAAAAGTATCTTACCGTTTGATCATTTAGTTCGATTTTTTATACTCTCTTTTTCATTTTAATTTTCAATAACCACGCTAAAAGTACAAATGAATCTGCAAAGATTTAAAGTTAGTCACTCAAGGTGATTTGCGTAAATTAGTCGAACACATTCGACATGTAATTAGTTGATTTATATTTAAAAATGTATGTCATTTTGTTATCATATTTAAATACATATTCCTGGTACCCAATGTTACCGTCGCGACGGCTCAGAAAATGTTAATTCGCGACTGCAAAATAATGAACTCGTCTATAGCTTCGGTTTTCTGTCTAAAATAAATTGCTTTAGAAAACGCAAAACAAGAAAGAACGGTTATCTTCAGTTTCAGAAGAATAAAAGTCCGAGGGCGGTCCAATAAGTACATAGACTAAAAAAACGAAAATTTTAAATATTGTCGATTTATTTTTCAACATAGTCTCTTTTAGCTCGATACACAGCGATGCCCCAACTTTTTTAGCTCTTCTAAAAAACAAATTTTCTTGAGGTCTGCGTATTTTACGCAAATTTTTGACCAAGTTAGATTTCGAAACAAAAAGAAATCGCACGGGTCCTAGTCAAGGGAATATTGTGGATGGGACAGCAGTTCATTGCCCAATTTAAACTGCTAAAAAGTGCACTTATTATTGCGATTTTTATCCGGAGCGAGCAAATGCGGTATCCATCGTCCCGAACGCTTTCTCATGCCCAAAAATTTAAAGCAGAATGTAGTTTAGAGCACATGGTCGTGGCATATTAAACACCGTTGTTGCGACCACGTTGAAACTTGTTGAACCGATTTTGACGGTTGGCATGGAAGGAGAAGAGTCAGAGTATACAGCATCAAAGAAGTTTTAATTTCGCGATTTTATTTGTTTTATTTTTCAAAAAACAAGAACCGAATCACAGACCGGTTTTCTTTTTCTACATTTCAAAAATAAGCGGATACTCTAGTTTTAATACGCGATTCGTATATTTGTATAGTAAAATGCGCACTAAAATAAGAATGGGGTTTTTTACATTCAGCTCGCTCGTCTGTAGCTTTTCTTATTTGTTTTAAAATTATTGAGTATAGACTTGTTATTTTAATTTGAATTCAATATTGACTTTAATTGTTGCGCTAGTTATTAATTGTTATGAAAACTGAAAGCCATATTCATTCCCATTTTTTCAAGTTCATGTACATCGAAATTTGAAAATTAAAATATATTTCATTTCAAAACATTTTTATTTCGTATTTGGTTAAATTTTGTTGACACTTTTGTTTCTCAGATTTGAATATAAGTTTCAAAAATCAGTTACTCATAATTCAGAAATAAGCGCAATTATACAAAAAATATAACCAAACTATAGTATAAAAAAGTAAATATAATAATTATAAATGCAACCAACCTGAAGGGGCTCATATTTCAAATACGAGGAGGACGAGCTGCTCCCCAAACAAGAAAGGCGCGTATGGAAACCTCGTAGCTTTCATTATGATAACGTTGCAGCCGCTATGCTGACACTGTTTGCTGTACAGACAGGCGAAGGATGGCCACAGTAAGATTATTGCTTTCTTTATTTAACTATAAATTATAAAATAAATTTAACAAATACATAATTAATTGGTTATTTTTTCTCCCTTTTACTCTTTTTATGATTATGAACTCGATAATCATTGAATAGGGTCTTGCAACACTCGATGGCTGCCACTTACGAAGATAGGGGCCCAATCCAAAATTTCCGGATCGAAATGTCAATCTTTTATATAGTGTATTTTATTGTATTTCCATTTTTCTTCGTTAATATATTTGTGGCACTGATAATAATAACATTTCAAGAACAAGGTGAAGCTGAATTACAAGATGGCGAAATTGACAAAAACCAGGTAAGCTAGTCAATATACTGTATGCCCTGAAAATAGTGATGCTAGTCTTTTAGGTTTGAGCCAGATTGGTCGAAAATTTCTCATAATTAGTAGAACAATTGTTTTTTCTATCATTAACATAGACTGCTGATAGTGTTCTCTTTCCTCGTGTATACTACTCGGTACTAAGTAAGGCCACAGTTGAGGATGACGAATCTTGGGGTATTTAAGAGTCGTCACCCTCAAATGTGGCCTTACTTAGTAGCGAGTAGTATACAAGAGGAAAGAGAACACTATCAGCTTCTTGTATACTACTCGCTACTAAGTAAGGCCACAGTTGAGGGTGACGAGTAATATAAAAGAGGAAAGAGAACACTATCAGCAGTCTATGTTAATTATTGAAAAACAAGAAAGAAAAGTACAGTCGAGCTCGTCCGACCGTATAATACTATCTGCTTTTTAATCGCGATTAAATTATTAAAATCGGCATCGAGATATTACAATGTGCAATACTTCCATTAAAACACCGTGAAACAAAAACAATCTAAGCTAAATCAAACATCTGTTTGTATGCGAATATACATACGTTTGACATTGTATGTATGTATGAGTGTATTCGGCGCAGACAGCGTCTGCGGGTAGCGCTGCCGCCACACAGGCAGCGAAAACGTTTATGGCTCTCTTGCACTCATATGTTTATATTGCATTCAATTATCAATATTGTAACGCTTCTGGGTTTTTTGTTTTTAGTCCGATTTTAATGCGTCTTTTTAGGATAGTTTGATATAGTTAGCCTCCACTCTAATTATACAATTACAATGCTGTACTATATGAACAAATGCCTAAAACGGAACGAAAGTTGAGAATTATTTTTTTGTATTGTGGGAAAAAAGAGGCGTGGCGGTACAAAAATTTAAATGATAATGCTTTTAGGCTGTCGTTAGGAACGCTCCATACCAGAGTTGGTGATCCTAGGTGCCATAGTTACTGAGATATTCGCCGAAAACACCGAATTTTTCCGAGGTGTGTCTAGTTTTTTGCTCATTGTGGGCGAATGGGGCGTGGCATCGAAAAAAAAGATTCTTGTATTGCCTGACGAAATATGTGATCGATTGACACCAAACTCGAACTTGTAGCTCTTACCATCTCTGAAATCTGTTTGTTTATACGGAAGGACAGACAGACAGACAGACAGACGGACATGGCTATATAGGCTCGGCTTGTGATCCTGATCAAGAATATATATACTTTATGGGGTCTGCCACGCCTCCTTCTGCCTGTTACATACATTTGCACAAACCCAATATACTCTTGCAGAGAGTATAAAAATAAGAATTATATTTTACTAACGCGGCGATCAGTTGAAAAGATTAATTTAGTTAGTACACAAGATATGAAACGGATTATGTAAAGAGTAAAGAACGGATGTATCTAGTAGGCTGGATTGCAACTATGAAGATAATCTGGATAATTAGATAAGACGAATCTATTTTTCCATTAATTGTTTTGTGTAAGAAAATTACACCAAGCATAGTTCTGTGATCCGAAAGAGATGGAAGGTTTATACTCAAAAATCTACTAGGACACGAAAGTTATCGAATGTTAGTATTCCAGTTAAGTGCAGAAAGAAGAAATGATTTTTCTGTCCTAATGTATCATGTGTCATCATCATCCCAGGGCGTTCAAATGTTGTATAAATAGTTTTTGTTAGGTAGGGAAATCAAATTTCTTTTAGCGGGAGCCATTTGCCTATTAAAGGGCATTACGTTCACCTGTTTTAAAAGCTGTCAATATCACTTTATAGCCCGGGACTCAGGCAAAACTTATGCAAAGTTGTAAATAAATTGCAATTGAATTTACCAAATTTAAAATATAATTAAGCGGGAAAGTGAAGTGTTCCTGTCTCGCTTGCGCACATTGGGTGATATTGCAGCTATATTACACAAACTTTGTAACGTGATAGCTCTTTTGTTAAAAGTAGAATTTAAATGGCACTTAAACGAATGTTATAATTACAACACTGTACTATTTGAATAAATGCCTTAAAAAGGTCATCGAAGTTTGAAAGCTATTTAGTTCTTGCGAGAAAAGGGGGGGTGGCAGCTCATAATTTTTAATGACATTGCATTAATGCTGTCCCTGGGAACCTGCATACCAGAATTGGTGCCCCTAAGTGCTATACTTACTTAGACATTTGCCTAAATCATAGATTTTTCACGAGGTGTGACTGGTTTTTTTTCACTTTGAAATTCTTAATAAAATTAAAACAAACATTTTTTTTTCGGGATTCAAGTTTAACGCATAGCAAATTAAGATCCTTTTCATTAAGTAGTGAATAAAGTAAATCGGCTGGACAGAGCGAGCCCTACACATAAAGTTCGGTTGGAAAACAGTGTTTTCAGAAAAACGCGCTCAAAGTTTTTTAGCCGCCTTCATGTGCGTGGAAGGTAGGTGCGTTCAAGTCGTGGTAATTTCGGAAATAATGGTCCGATCGGAAAATTCTTTTAGCGCACATATACTTATACTTATCTTTCTAAAATCCATCTAATAATCTATTTGGCCGACCCAAACCATGAGGAAGTAAACTTAATTTATATAGACCCCAGCTATGTAAAATTCCTGAAAAGGTGGTTATTAAATCATATTTGTCTATCAAATGTATGTTTGTTTGAAATAACATAATGCCATCAGGTTGTTAAAAAAGTCTTGCGGTATTTCCGCAAGTTTGTCTTTGCAAGCGCGTAGTTCTAGTTGTATTCGTCGCATCGGTTCACGCTAACGCTTTTTGGAAAACTCTTTTCACGCGCTAACACGTGTTTGATTAATTGTTGTTTATTTTTAATCGTTCGTGAGTTATAGCGTCGCAAACATGGAGCAAAATAAAGAGAAAATACGGCATATTTTACAGTACTACTACGATAAAGGCATAAATGCATCTCATGCAGCTAATAAAATTTGTGCAGTTTATGGACCCGATACAGTTTCCATATCCACCGCACAACGATGGTTTCAACGTTTTCGTTCTGGTGCAGAGGTGATCGAAGATGCGCCACGGTCCGGAAGGTGTGTCGTCGAAAATTGCGATAAAATCGCTGAATTAATCGAAAGAGACCGGCATAGTAGCAGTCGTAGCATCGCCCAAGAGCTGGGCATGAGTCATCAAACCGTTATAATCCATTTGAAGAAGCTTGGATTCAAAAAGAAGCTCGATGTATGGGTGCCACACGACTTGACGCAAAAAAATATTTTTGCCCGTATGGATGCATGCGAATCGCTTCTGAATCGCAACAAAATCGACCCGTTTTTGAAGCGGATGGTGACTGGCGATGAAAAGTGGGTCACTTACGACAACGCGAAGCGCAAACGGTCGTGGTCGAAAAGCGGTGAAGCTGCCCAGACGGTGTCCAAGCCCGGATTGACGGCCAGGAAGGTTCTTCTGTGTGTTTGGTGGGATTGGCAGGGAATCAGCCACTATGAGCTGCTCCCCTATAGCCAAACGCTCAATTCGGACCTGTACTGCCATCAACTGGACCGCTTGAATGCAACACTCAAGCAAAAGAGGCCATCTTTGATCAACAGCGGCCGAATTGTCTTTCATCAGGACATCTCCTGGCCACACACATCTTTGGTGACGCGCCAGAAGCTCCGGGAGCTCGGATGGGAGGTTCTTTTGCATCCACCGTATAGTCCGGATCTCGCACCAAGTGATTACCACCTATTTCTGTCCATGGCGAACGCGCTTGGTAGTCGGAAGTTGTCCACAAGAGAGTCCTGTGAAAATTGGCTCTCCGAGTTTTTTGACAATAGGGAATCGAGTTTCTATAAGAGGGGCATTATGAAGTTGGTATCTCGTAGGGAACTCGTCATCGAACAAAACGGCGCATATTTGACTTAAATCGCATTATTATAACCAATTTTATGAACAATTGAAAATTCAATAAAAAAAGCCACGCGGGAAACGAAATACGCGTGAACGCATGCTTGTTAAGGCATATAAAAAAAAAGAATACTAAAAGAATACTACGCTATACCTTGTTAATGAAAATAATATTATGTAGATTGGTTAGATAAGTAAGAGAGAAGTAATATTCTGAGTTAAGACAAAGAAGTGGCTCCACACACTACACGAGAAAGATTATTATAGTTAGCACATAAGATTCGAATCTGAATCATCCAGGCGCGCCTGAGTAAAATAGTTTCGGGCTGCGACTCTGTCTCTCTCAGAAAAAACTTTTACTCGATCCTTGCCTTCTTGGTAATTCTTTTCGTTTTATGGTAAAATTAGTTATAACCGAGATTGTATCTGGCTTCCAAACATTAGGGTAATTTCCAGTAGCTGAATGTATTTCTTGACGATACGCCATTAGGATTCTTGGAAGATGTTCAGCAATGTTACTTCAGGTGCAATTGGCCACTTTAAGCTTGTTCTTAAAATATATATAGAGGTACATGTTATTCCAAACAACAATTGAAAAATGTAAAGAAATATTTTCCATTTTTGTAAACTATACCATTTTGATTTAAGAAATTCCTAAACATCTCCGAATTGAACTGTGTTCCGTGATCACTGACTAAAACGTCTTGTTTACTAAAATTGCAAATATATCTTTACATTTTTCAATTGTTGTTTGTGTTGTTATATTTGGCATAACATGTGCCTCTGAACACTTTGAATATGTGACAACCATCACCAACAAATATGGTCCCGCGAAGTCAACATGCACTCTCTCAAATGGACGTTAAGCTAGCTTCCATATTTGTGTAGATAATTTGTCTAGGCTCTGGGCGTTTAATTTGGTATGCACCACAGTTTGTGACAAGATCCTCGATGTCTTTGTCCAACTGGTACCACCAACAGTACCCTCGTACAAGCGATATCATTTTGGTCATCCCCAGATGTGTAGTATGTATTTCGTCAAGCATTTTCTTCCGCAATAGCTTTGGAATGTAACCAACCAAAAACCATAGGAATTCCAAATCGATCTTTACTTTTTCCATCTTGACCATACTTTCACCTCGTTATCATTCTTGGTTGCCTCTCGTAGCTCAATTACTGTTACTGGTAAGTTTTCTATTAACTCATCTTCTATGATGTCAATCTCTTCGGTGAGCTTCTCACTGTCCTCTATGGTCAATTTTGACAATGCATCTGCGTCCGCATTTTCAAAATACTCCAAAAATATAGCGTAATGCTGCATTCGGGTCGCTGAGAGTATAGGTAATCATTTGTGTGGTCAAAATATTTGAACAATCGTTTTGTTGTATGTTACAAGTGTAAAATTTCACCCATATATTGGTAATTCTTTGGAAAACTAAAATTTACAGCTTACGCTTCCTTATCTACCTAACTTTAACTCTGCTGCACCTTGCTCAACGTCTGCGATACGAACTGTATTGGTTTCTCGGTGCCATCTTCGTACTAATGACTCAAAACAGCTCCGACGACTATTGGGCTAGCGTCAACAACCCAGATTAGTTTAACCCTAGGATCGTAGTATGTTAAAACAGTATTTGTTTGCATTTGGCGTTTCACTTCGGCGAATATTTCCCTGCAATTTTGATCAAAATCGAATTCCACGCCTTCTTGAAATAACTGATTTAAGGGCTTCGTAAAGGTGCTTAGATTTAGTACACATCTAGAGTAGTAATTTATCAGACCCAAAAATGCTAGATCGTCTTCTTTATTACTTGGCATCTTTATCTCTTGAATTGTGTTTACCTTGCTTTGAAGTCGAATTGCGATTGCCTTGCTTAGGAGTCAATGAATCCCTTCTTTGTCTAGCAAGTATCCTCAATATTCGATAGAGTCCTTCATGATCTCGAAGTTCTTAAAGTTCACACGCATGTTATATTTTTTCAATCGATTGAAAACTTTTTATAATCTCTGCACATGAATCTCAAAAATTCGGATTCTCCTGGTATGTCTCCAAACACTTGTTCCATCAGTCTTTGTCACTTTGCTGGATCGCTAGCAAGATAAAGGTTGATAAAGCTCCTTATGTATATTTAGCGTCATCAAATGCCTGTATTCTGGATACACTTCCAGAAGTTGTTCTCTCCTGCTATTTGGTTGAAAAGCTCTTTTATTGTGGGAATCGGGTGTTTGTCTACTAACAGCTCTGGATTTAACGTGACCTCGTTATCTCCGCATATGCGTACTGCTCCATTTCGTTTACGCACTACAACAATTAGCGTAGCCCATTCGGTATGACCTAATTTTTTCAATAATCCAGCCTCCACGTGGCTATTTAATTCCTCTTCCACAGCCTCCTGCAGTGGAAATGCAACTCGTCGTGGTTTCAAAATTTCGGCTGGGCTGTAGGCTTAAGAAAAAGTGTGCGTTTGAATGTCCCGGCGTTGAAGCAAATACAGACAGTCGTTTCGCAATCTTCCTTCTTTACTTCTAGGTGTTGCATCATCCTTTGTCCAGTCTATTTGTATGTCACGTAACAATTCTCGTCTAAGCAGTGGCTTACAATTAGAATGCACAATGGACTTTGGGTCAAAAGCCCGATTTTTAGGAATAATTAATATCTTAAGAACCAAACAAAATATTTTAATTGGGTTTTTTGTGTTTGACCTTTGATATCAAGACGCGTTTTGGAAAAAAATGGGCGTGGCACCGTCCCTCCATCATATTGTTAGCTGCCATAATTTCTTTGTTCTTCATGTTATTAACACCAAATCTACATTACAGGTGAGTTTTCATGTTCTGAAGACCCTGTGAAAAGTTTTCTTATTCAATGTTGCTATAAAACTCAATATTCGGCCATTGCAAGCTTTGAAAACATTAAAAACGGTGTCTTGTTTGCTTTGGGACATTAAAAAAATAAATTTAGCAAAAAGTGCGCAAAAGTCTATATCATGCTTTTAGGTTTAAACTCGTAATTTATTACTATACAAAATTTATAAAGTTTCATTTGTATAAAGTTCTACAAACATAAGTTTTCTATTCTCAAAGATGAAATTATACCACAAAATCTTTGTTTGAGGTTAGTTTTTGGTTAACTTAAAACTCTACATAGCACGCAGATTTTGGATAGAACAAACACATTAACACAAAGTAAAAACCTCATTCTTTGCTATCCACTACAATTTTTAACTTATTTTCCTTTATTTATTAAAAGTTGTTTTAAATTTACGTATGGTTTGCCTTCAAATGTTGCTTACACATGTTAGTGCGCGTTTCATATAACAGCTGTTTAGGAGCTGTTATCACAACAGAATGCGTCCATGTTAAGATTCTGGGTATGTAACATTTACATTTCGTGTATTGCTAATGGATTGTGATTAAAATTATGTAAATTTAATCAACTTGAAAATAAGACTTTATTCCAAAAAATCGGGCGTTTGAGCCGTAGTGCAAGGTACAGTTAGGCATACATTGATCCCTTATCGGTTTTACCGATGTTTTACTTTTACCATTGTAAGGCAGAAGCAATCCAGCGCTGTGCCGCATAAGTTTATTAATTCCGTGTCTGACTTTTTTACTTTATTATGAGGTAGATACTTCTATGCGTCATGTAAACTAATTATCTATACCGGTGGCAATCTTAAACTGTATACTTTTGTTGTTGAGCGTACATACGTATGTCAACTTTGCTCTTTTTGAATTTACATCCGATTTATTATTTATGTGGAACATCTCTTGAACCTCTGATTCTGAATTTCCGTCAATTTGATTAACTTGTTTTTCTCTTTCAAGCAAGATTTCTTTAAATGTCAAATTTTTCCACAGGAATGGCATTTGTAGTCTTTAAATTTTCAGTCGTTTGCCATATGATTATTTTAAATTTTTCTTTGTGCGCCCTTCTTGCTTTGTTTGATAATTCACACTCTTATTTTCTTTCCGTTTCACGTTAATAGTAGATGTCTGCTTTTCGATATGCGACCGCCATGGTGGCCGGCTCCCAACGTCAAAGTTTTTTCCAGCATTCTGCTCTGCAATCATTGATTGGCCAATCCAAAAATAAATTGATTACACAATGCTGTATTTAAGTAGTCTCCAAACTTTCAATTTGAAGACTTGCGTCGTTGAGCTATTAACAAATCGGAATACGTCTCTCCCACCTTCTGCATTCGCATATTAATCCTGTAGTTCTCCAGAATTTCATTTGGTTTTGGATCGAAATGTTCAGATATTATATGCGAAATGCCGTTAAAATCCATTTCTTCCGGAGTCACTGGTGCTAATTTATCTCATAGCACGTTAGTGCTATGCAACATATTGCAGTACGATTTTTGGCTTCATTGCTTGATTGCAACCGTCAATATCCATTGCCGTTTCCAAACGATGCACCCATCGTCCAAATGTCGTTACATGGAGATCGAATTCCTCAAAATTGAAGAAAGTCGTTCCAGTATTCCGATCTGTCATTATGTTCAACTTTTGTACTGTAGAATGATACTTAAGAGTGAAGATATTTGTATGCGTTTAACTACGATACGGATTATGTAAAGCATAATAAGTGGTACAGCGTTGAAGGGACAAAGGAAGAAAGTTTTTAGTATTCCGGATCGGAACCGCAGAACTAATATGGCTAATTAAATAAGAAGAATATATTTCACCATTAACTAGTTTGCTTAAGAAAACTACAACAAGCTTGGTTCTGCGATCCGAAAGGGAAGGGAGGTTAATTTACAAAAGTCTACTACGACACGAAGGTAATCGAATATGAGTTTTCCAGCTAAGGCCACTAAGGGCAAATAGAAGAAACTGTTTTTGTACAGCTTCTATTCTGTGCTGAGGTATCATGTTTCGAGGAGACCATACACTCTATCCATCTTCTTGTCTGCCTATCAAAATGTAAGAGGTCTTCGTAGTAAACTTAGTAATATGTATTTAAATAGTCTGTCTTTTCCATTTCATGTCGTGGCCTTTCTGAAATATGGTTAAGGCCCGATGTTCTAGATTCTGAAATCCTTTTCAATAAATTCGCTATCTATAGAAAAGATCGTACATCTCGCCAAGGTGGTGGTGTGCTTATTGCCGTCAATGTTAACTCGGAAGAAGCAACAATCGATGGCTCTGTGGATATTGAATTTGTTGCTATTAAGTTATGCCTAAATAACATTAGAGTTTTCATTACTTGCTCCTATATTCCTCCTTCTTCTGACTCTTCTCTTTATTTATTACACTTTTCTGCTATTAAATCAGTTTCGTCTATGTTATCCGATCGTGACTTTCTTGTAGTTCTTGGCGATTTTAATATTGCTGGTACTACATGGATTTCGTGTCCCGACTCTGCCGTGTTGACCCCCACGACTCAGCACGATTTTCTTGACGAGCTGTTTGAAATTTCATTGTTTCAAATAGAATGCTTGATCCGATTTTTGTTTTGGATCCTTCCTGTTTTTCAGTTTCCCGCATAAAACCCTTATCGAATCCTGAAGATCCTTATCACCTAACTTTGGAAATGTTGATTGATTTACCTGCCCGGGTGACCCGTTCTAGTAGTAAATCTACTAAGCGATCTCGTCAGTTTCGGAAAGCCGACTTTAACAAGTTAAATGTACTGCTATCCCAGACTCACTGGTCCCGGCTGTTCATGTGTAGAGATATGGATAGTGCAATGACAACCTTTTATGATACCTTGAATTCCTTACTTGATGTCTGTGTTTCGCTCTGTGTTCCAACCAGGTCTACCTGTTTGGTTTACCCGTGAGTTAACATTGCTCAAAAATAGAAAGTCGAAATATTATCAGAGATTCAGGGAAACTGGCTCTTCCTTGCATTTCTCGCGATATTTAATTGCTCGATCTGATTTCTATGTTTTGAATGACCGTCGTTATAAGGAATACCTTACTGACTGTGGGCAACAGTTCAGAAGGAATCCGAGACGGTTTTATAACTTCGTTAATTCGAAGCGTAAATCATCAACGCTTCCATCCAGTGTGTTCTTTGAAAGAGAATCTGCTAATTTGGATAAGGCTATCGCCGACTTATTTGCCGATTTTTTTCAAACAACTTACAGTAAGCACGAGTATAACTGTGACTCACCCTATCCTTATCATTTAAATTCCTTCAATTGTAATATTACACCAGTCATCACCAAAAGTTCTCAATTATCTAATTTAAAGGCTACTAAATCTTTTTTTTTCACCTGTATAAACTATTTCCATTGTCCGTAGAAACAAGATGTTTCCCAGATGTTTGTAAATATTCTTACATTATTCCTCTTCACAAAAAGGGAAATAAATCCGATGTTTGCAAGTTGTCTGCTATTCCCAAGGCTTTCGAGAAATTAATAACTTCTCAACTGCAACATTTTTGTAGATCCATGATTTCAACCTGCCAGCATGGGTTTGTGAAATATAGATCCACTACCACTAACCTGTTAGAATTTACATCATTCGCACTGAAGGGCTTTGAGAGAAAATTGCAAATTGACGTCATTTACACAGATTTCAGTAAGGCTTTCGACTCCGTTAATCACAGCCTATTAATACATAAGCTCTATCTTTACTATTTGGATTTCAAATTACTTGTGTTCTAGAACACAACATGTTTATTTTAAAGACACTTTGTCCAAATCTGTTCAAGTAACTTCGGGTGTGCCACAAGGAAGCCATCTCGGTCCCTTGTTATTTATATTGTTCATAAATGATCTTCCATCAGCGATCAGTTACTCTCGTGTGCTCATGTATGCCGACGACGTTAAACTCTGTGTTTCGGCTTCTGAGTCTGTTCTTGGGACCAGGTTACAATCTGATCTATGTAGTTTTCAAATCGTCGACCGTCGTTATAAGGGTGTCAAGCTAATTTATTAAACCTTAACTTTAGTAAGTGTAACGTAATGTCCTTCAGTAGGCGCCTCCCTTTCCAAAACATTTACATTCTGAATAGCAACTCTCTTAAAAGAATTGAGTCGGTCACTGATTTGGGCATTCTTATGGATCCTAAGCTCAAGTTCGATAGGCATGTATTGTCAATTACTAACCGTGCTTTTAGTGTCCTGGGCTTCATAAAGCGCTGGTCGAAAGAATTTAACGATCCCTATTTAACAAAAACACTTTTTACTGCCTTGGTACGGCCTATTCTTGAATATGGATCATGTATTTGGTCACCCCAATACAGGATTCATCAGGATAGAATAGAATCTGTACAAAAACAATTTCTTCATTTTGCACTAAGGGCTCTCAACTGGAATACTAACATACGCTTACCATCGTATCGTAGTAGACTTTTACTAATAAATGTTCCTTCTTTGTCTGATCGTAGAACAAGGCTCGGTGTAATTTTCTTACACAATCTAATCAATGGTGAAATTGATTCTTCCGAATTACTTAGCCAGCTTAGTTTTGCTGTTCTGATTAGACCAACTAGAAACTTTCTTCCGCTCTCTCTTCAACCTTCACCTTAATAAAAGCTGATTTAACTTGTTAAAATGAGCCTCCTGAAACTGGCGAAGACGCTTGCTAGGTCTAGAACTGGACTCTCCCATTTGGGTTGGCAATGTCAGCAACAGTTCCAAAGTGGGGTGATATGAATCTTCAGGAAGAGAAAGTGGAGCAATACGGGAAAAATATGGAATGATGTAGCTAAGACAAAAATAAGATAAAGTACTTATTTAATGAATTGGGAATGTCATTTATTTGAGATAGAGAAATCGCAAACAAATGGTCAAGGCAATCATTCTGTGTCGTGGGAGTCAATATGGCAGAGCTAGGAGTGGAGATCCAAGTAGTTCCTGCAATGATAAAATCACCCAGAACCGCGAGACTATTCCGATCGGAAATTAAGGAAGTAACAGATTTGATAGCTAAGAAATGTTCAAAGTAAACAGAGCTATCAGAAGAAGGAGGGTTATATGAGCAAGTAATCAAGATCAGCATCAACAGCAATCAGTACACCACGTCGAGATATACGATCCTTTCTAAAAAGGGAAAATTTATTGCAGAATATCTCTGTATTAATAATGTTAGGCCTTAAATAAGTTTTATTAAAGGCAATGTCATTAAAAGGAAAAGAAACGCTGGATAAGTAAAGGTTACTACATAAGTTTGCTACAAAGATCTCTTACATTCTGATAGGCCAGCGAGAGGGGGGAGTTAAGTTGTTTATTGTTATTAGTAGCTGAAGATTGTTAATTAGGAAAAGATAAAGAAGGTAAAGCAATCGGAATCCGATATCATTTTTTTTTTGCATTATATATTATATCTTGTCCGGCTAGAACTCTTTACAGCATATTTTTGTTTAAATCATTCGGCCGGAACACTTATTTAAATGAAGAAATTACCCGAGCATTAGAAAATTTGAATTTTTCAATTGTAATGTTCGCTACAGTTTTGGCCTGAATAAAAGCAATGACATCGTCATATATAGTATCAAAGGCTAGCCGTGAAACAAAGGTTTGTTTGTTTTCAGTGGGATACCTATTAGAGTCATTTTATTGTCAAGAACTGTATTGACAACGACGTTATCAGGGGTTGGCTCGGTGTCCTTAGGAATAACTTCTGTGTGGGAAGTAAAAATATCATTCCTACTGACAATAATAGTTAGAGATGAGAAGAAACATTTATAGAGACGGATCAGAATTTATGGAGATATCAGGAGGAACTAAAAGTTCATTTGGCCCAATTGGCAAGCTATAATTGGCCTTTTTCATCTTTGGAAAGTTTCATACTTTGAAATCTTTATCCAAAGAGGTGAAAGTATCAAGCAGGTTCTTAAATCTGCCAAAAAGTTGTCCAAAGCCTCTTTTTATTTGCCCCATGTAGCCCATCCCTACATTCCGGACTTTATTCCGGATTTGTTTTAAAATTTTGTAGCCGTTCCTAGCTTTATTCAGAAGCTGCTGGCTTTTTCACCCACAGAACTGTTGGCAGCACTGCTGGTATACACTCTTTCACGTGACGGTTTTTTTTAAGCACTTTATTTATCTCGCTCTATTTTGTTGCCAACCCGAGACTACGTGAAACATAGATAGATAGATCTGTTTGGTTCGCAGGTCTTGTTTCTTTTGTTACTCGTAGAGTAAAAGGGTAAATTGTAATTGTTGGAATGTATGTAACACGGAGAAGCAGTATATATTTTCTTGATCAGCACAAATAGCCGATTCGATATAGCCATGTCCGTCCGTATGAACAAACAGATTTCAGAGATGGCAGGAGCTACAAGTTCGAGCTTGGTCTCAACCGATCACATATTTAGTCAGTCAATATAAGAAAAATTTTTTTCTGGTGCCACGCCCCATTCGCCCACAATGACCAAAATCTAGACACCTCGGAAAAAATAGGTGTTTTCTGCGAATCTCAGTAAATATGGCAGCTAGGTTCACCAATTTGCAGGTATGCAGGTTCCTTGAGACAGCCTTAATGTAATGCCATTAAAATTTTTGACTGCCACCCCCCCTTTTCCCATAAGAACTAAAAAACTTTCAAACTTTAATGCCGTTTTTAAGGCATTTGTTCATATAGTACAGTATTGTAATAGTATAATTCGTGTGAAGACTAACTATCCTGCAAGGTGCATTAAAATCGGACTTTAAAAAAGAAAACTAGAAGCGTTACAATATTAATAATTGAAAGCAATATCAACGTATGAGTGCAAGCGAGACAGAAACATACAAGCGCATGTTCGAACGTTTCGAATCGCTGGCGTCGCCTTAATATATATAATGTGAAACGTATGTGGATTTGCATACAAACAAACATATGTATGTGTGATTATGCTTAGATTGTTTTTGTTTCAAAGTGTTTTAATGCAAGTATTGCACATTATCTCTATATCTCTAGACCGATTTTAGTAATTTAATCGGAAACAAGAAAAAAAAGTACAGTCGAGCACGCCCGACCGTATAATACTCTTTGTATTTTTTCCCCGGTTAAATTATTAAAATCGGTGTCGAGATATTATAATGTATAGTACTTTCATTGATCCTAGGTGCCATAGTTACTGAGATATTCGCCTAAAACACAGATTTTTCCGAGGTGTGTCCAGTTTTCTGCTCATAGTGGGCCAACGGGGAGTGGCATCGAAAAAAAAGATTCTTCTATTGACCGACTAAATATGTGATCGATTGAGATCAAGCTCGAACTTGTAACTCTTACCATCTCTGAAATCTGTTGATTCATACGGACGGACATGGCTATATCGACTCGGCTTGTGACGCTGATCAAGAATATATCAACTTTACGGGGTATGCCACGCCTCCTTCTGCCTGTTACATACTTTTGCACAAACCCAATATAAAACCCAGTATATATATGGACGTTGATGTACTAACGGGACAGTACATTCAAGTGGCCCAGCAACACCAAGCAACGTGCTTGTTAGCGCGCGAAACCCTGCAAATAATGCAGCCACCTCCCGCCCAACCGACCGAGGGGCACACCGCATAACGTACGGCTGGCGATAAACGCGAATCGAATTTATTAGTTAGAACATAAAATATAAAATAACTAAAAACGAAATACAATACATTTTAAATTGTTAAGCTAAGATAATTAAGATCTAGACAGGTGACAGAGAAGAGAAGTTCTAATTAAGGGGGTCGAAGTAGAACTTACTACAACTCGATAAAGTTTGTTGTAGTTACTACATAGGACTCGGAAAGGATTATGGATAGCAAAGTTGGTAGAACAAGGTTGAAGAGAGAGCGGAAGAAAGTTTCTAGTTGGTCTAATCAGAACAGCAAAACTAAGCTGGCTAAGTAATTCGGAAGAATCAATTTCACCATTGATTAGATTGTGTAAGAAAATTACACCGAGCCTTGTTCTACGATCAGACAAAGAAGGAACATTTATTAGTAAAAGTCTACTACGATACGATGGTAAGCGTATGTTAGTATTCCAGTTGAGAGCCCTTAGTGCAAAAAGAAGAAATTGTTTTTGTACAGATTCTATTCTATCCTGATGAACCCTGTATTGGGGTGACCAAATACAAGATCCATATTCAAGAATGGGCCGTACCAAGGCAATAAAAAGTGTTTTCGTTAAATAGGGATCGTTAAATTCTTTCGACCAGCACTTTATGAAGCCCAGGACACTAAAAGCACGATTAGTAATTGACAATACATGCCTATCGAACTTGAGCTTAGGATCCATAAGAATGCCCAAATCAGTGACAGACTCAATTCTTTTAAGAGAGTTGCCATTCAGAATGTAAATGTTTTGGAAAGGGAGGCGCCTACTGAAGGACATTACGTTACACTTACTAAAGTTAAGGTTTAATAAATTAGCTTGACACCCTTATAACGACGGTCGACGATTTGAAAACTACATAGATCAGATTGTAACCTGGTCCCAAGAACAGACTCAGAAGCCGAAACACAGAGTTTAACGTCGTCGGCATACATGAGCACACGAGAGTAACTGATCGCTGATGGAAGATCATTTATGAACAATATAAATAACAAGGGACCGAGATGGCTTCCTTGTGGCACACCCGAAGTTACTTGAACAGATTTGGACAAAGTGTCTTTAAAATAAACATGTTGTATTCTAGAACACAAATAATTTGAAATCCAAATAGTAAAGATATAGGAAAGACCCAAAAGATTGAGCTTATGTATTAATAGGCTGTGATTAACGGAGTCGAAAGCCTTACTGAAATCTGTGTAAATGACGTCAGTTTGCAATTTTCTCTCAAAGCCCTTCAGTGCGAATGATGTAAATTCTAACAGGTTAGTGGTAGTGGATCTATATTTCACAAACCCATGCTGGCAGGGTGAAATCATGGATCTACAAAAATGTTGCAGTTGAGAAGTTATTAATTTCTCGAAAGCCTTGGGAATAGCAGACAACTTGCAAACATCGGATTTATTTCCCTTTTTGTGAAGAGGAATAATGTAAGAATATTTACAAACATCTGGGAAACATCTTGTTTCTACGGACAATGGAAATAGTTTATACAGGTGAAAAAAAAAAGATTTAGTAGCCTTTAAATTAGATAATTGAGAACTTTTGGTGATGACTGGTGTAACATTACAATTGAAGGAATTTAAATGATAAGGATAGGGTGAGTCACAGTTATACTCGTGCTTACTGTAAGTTGTTTGAAAAAAATCGGCAAATAAGTCGGCGATAGCCTTATCCGAATTAGCAGATTCTCTTTCAAAGAACACACTGGATGGAAGCGTTGATGATTTACGCTTCGAATTAACGAAGTTATAAAACCGTCTCGGATTCACTCTGAACTGTTGCCCACAGTCAGTAAGGTATTCCTTATAACGACGGTCATTCAAAACATAGAAATCAGTTCGAGCAATTAAATATTCCCTGAATCTCTTATAACATTTCGACTTTCTATTTTTGAGCAATGTTAACTCACGGGTAAACCAAATAGGCTTGTTAGACCTGGTTGGAACACAGAGCGGAACACAGACATCAATTAAGGAATTTAAGGTATTATAGAAGGTTGTAATTGCACTATTCATATCTCACACATGAGCAGTCGGGACCAGTCAGTTTGGGATAGCAGTACATTTAACTTGTTAAAGTCGGCTTTCCGAAACTGACGAGACCTAATACGGGTCACCCGATCAGGTAAATCAATCAACACTTCCAAAGTCGGGTGATAAGGATCTTCAGGATTTGATAAGGGTTTTATGCGGGAAACAGAAAAACAGGAAGGGTCCAAAACAAAAATCAGATCAAGCATTCTATTTAAAAAGTTTGGAATAGCATTGATTTGAAGCAATGAAATTCCAAACAGCTCGTCAAGAAAATCGTGCTGAAACGTGGGGGTCAACACGGCAGAGTCGGGACACGAAATCCATGTAGTACCAGCAATATTAAAATCGCCAAGAACTACACGAAAGTCACGATCAGATAACATAGAAGAAACAGCTTTTATAGCAGAAAAGTGTAAGAAGTAAAGAGAAGAGTCAGAAGAAGGGGGAATATAGGAGCAGGTAATGAAAACTCTAACGTTATTTAGGCATAACTTAATAGCAACAAATTCGATATTCACAGAGCCATCGATTGTTACTTCTTCCGAGGATAAGTTAACATCGACGGCAATAATCACACCACCACCTCGGCGGGATGTACGATCTTTTCTATAGATAGCGAATTTATTGAAAAGGATTTCTGAATCTAAAACATCGGGCCTTAACCATGTCTCAGAAAAGGCCACGACATGAAATGAAAATGACAGACTATTTAAATACATATTACTAAGTTTACTAAGAAGACCTCTTACATTTTGATAGGCAAACGAGAGGGAGGAAGTTAGTTTTTTCCGGAATCAGAGGCCGGGACAGGGTTAGACGGCAGTACAATCGGAGTCCGATTTCTTTTCTTAGCTGTATATTCCTTTATTATTAAGTGGTCTGGCCAAAAATCTTTGCAACAAATTGTACTAAAATATTTGGCAGGAACACTTATTTTAAATGAAGAGATTTCCCGATGATATGAGAACTTAAATTTCTCCACCGTAATATTAGCTTCAGATTTAGCCTGAATAAAGGCCTTGACATCATCCGATGTGGTATCAGGGGCAAGCCTAGAAACAAATAATTGTTTCTTTGGTGGAACACCTACAAGAGTCTTTTTATCGGACACTGTAATAGCTTCCGCAACAGCTCTGATCGACTCATTGCTTGATTCACCAACTGCAACAGTATTGACTACTAACGAATCAGGAACAACTAAATTGTTTGATTCGCCAACAGCAACAGTATTGACAACTAATGAATCAGGAACAATTTCTTCGGGAGTGGGGACAACTTCTGTGGGTAAGATAAAGTTGTCATCACTACTAACAATTATATTTGGAGAAGGGGATGAAAAATTTATTAGAGAAGGTGCGGACGTTGTGGGTATGTGATGAGGGACTGAAAGTTCATTAGGGCCAATCGACAATCTAAAATTGGCCTTTTTACGCTTTGGAGAATCGTTTAAGACTTTTAGGCCTTTAAACTCCTTATCCAAAGCTACGAAACTATCAGACAGACTTTTAAATCTGCCAAATAGATCCCCAAAGCCTCTTTTAGTGTGTCGCATGAAGCTCATAATGTCTCTTTCGACATCCCTACAAGCTTCACAAGTCCACTTTAAGCCTGATTTAGACTCAATCAGGTCAATAATTCGGCCGTTGAGGCCTGCACATTTTTCATGTGAAACATTTTCACATAGCCAGCAGCAAACAAAACCCATCTTAACATTTGTTCGCACCTGGCAATTTGAACTATAACAGACGTACATAGTGGAGGTAATTAGTGTAAGCAATGAATGTAATAAAATTGAATATAAAGAAGCTAATAAGCACTGTTGAAATAAAAAGTTAGTTGAAAAATATAAAGGCAAGCTAGGGTTAATGTGCAAGCTACTGATGTTTACTTACGACAATAACAAATGTAATGCACAAAAACAAATTATGCGCGGGAGCGGCGACCGAAAACAAGAAAAACGGAATAATCGGCCAACACCAAAAATTAGATAAGCGCGGTAAAACAGATGAGAGCGCAATGGGAGCGTAAATATAGTAGAGAGCACGAAGAGAGCACGAAGATAGCGCCGAGAGAATGTTTACACAAAAAAGTGTTAGCACAAGCAACGGCGTAAAATTACAAGAACAAATTACACAGCGACAAGCAAACGCAGAAATAAGTAAACAGAATCTTTGGCTGTGGAATTGTTGTTGCTTAGAAAACAAAATTATTAAAAATTTGCTTTAAAGTTTATTAAAACAATGTGTATCAACACAACCGATGTAGCACACAATGTAGCAAAGGAATTAAGCCAGAAATATGATACGAATTAGAGCGATTAAGCGAGGAAAACTTGAAATGAAATAGAAGCGATGTAAAACACGTCCGTCAGCGAAAGCGAATCAAAACGAATATGAATATAATAACGAATATAAAAATACTAAGCGTGAGATTTAAAACCTTTTTGAAATTGTATTATGTTTTTCAAATTGTTGTCTTACAAAAATAATTAATAAAATTTCAAAAAATATTAACATAGGCATAAAAAACATAAACAACTAAAAACGATTATCGCAATCGTTTAAGTGCAGAGTCGCTAGAAAATATATTTCTTGTGAAGCTTTATCCTAGCTTTCTGGAAACAGTAATTGATAACCTGCCGCTCTTCCAAGAAGATGACGAATAAATAAATAAATAATCACTATTATAAATGAATAAATAAAATGTTATTAATTTTCATTCGTTCATGACGCACCAAGCAAAGCAAAAAGTGTCGAAGCTGTCTGCTGTGCTGTTCGGCAGTCGACAGTTTTTGCTTATGCTGCAACTGCGAGTGTCACCAGCTCACGCAGTTCGAAGCGCTGCGCTGCTGATCAAGAAATGTGTTTTGCTTTCGCTGCAACTGCGACTGTCGCCAGTTCACGCATCAACAGCTCTAGCATTCGTAAAACTGCCGAAGTTGTCGATTCCTGAAGCGCTGCGCTCCTGATCAAGAAATGTTTTTTGCTTTCGCTGCGACAGTTCTAGCAATAACAGAACTGAAAAAAATTTTGCCAGTTTTTTTAACACTGCTACTATCCGTTGTAAGACCTAGATACACTCTGCTTCTTCATCATGTTTTTTGCTTGCATCGAAAAATTTGCACTACTATAGGAGTACGGGGTCTTCTATAGTCGGCTCGCTTGGCTTATTTAATTTTTAAAATTTAAATGTAAATCAAATACAAATGGGCAATACTGTGAGTACGGGGTCTTTTACAGTCGGCTCGCTCGACTTTATCCATGCCTACTTGTTTATACTAGAAATTTATTTTATCTTTGTCTTTTTCAGAAATCTTGTATTGATTTTACAATAGGAGCTCGACCGCTTGAACGCTACATGCCCAAAAATCGTAATACTTTCAAGTATAAAGTATGGCGCATTGTGGTATCTACACCATTCGAATACTTCATTATGATGTTGATTGTATTTAACACGCTTTTACTGATGATGAAGGTAAATATGGTATCCGCTTTGACAAAATGTTTGTAAATCTGAAGTTCGATTATATATACCGATTCTTCCTGCAAGTAATTAAGTAAAAATAATATTCTGAATGGTTACTTTCTATGTTTATTGATGCGCTCCTCAACAATCACAACATTCCACGAACTAGCATAGAACATATTAAGTATCAGTGATACAGACATATTATTAAAAAATTGCATTATAGTTACAAAGACAAGTATAATGTAAAGAAAACAATTATAAAAGCTATAGTATTGGTATTATAAATATATAGGATTGGTAGTAGACCTGTAATTGTTTAGAAAGAAACAACCTAAAAAATTGTTCATATAACTTAACCGAATGATAGAAAAAATATCCAAGCAGTACAAATTATCATTTAGTTTTTTTAACACGTCCACTTTACGGCGTAAATGAAAAGGTGTGAAAGGTTAAAGGAAGAAATAAAAAAACACCCTCGTGACCGTAGGATGCCGTATGAGATCCCATGAATTTAAATTCAATAGTTTCTTTGACAGCAATACAGCTTATGTAAATATAAATATAATAATTATAATGATTACTGAAAAGGATGGCTGCAGTCGACCAAGTCAGGCAATACATGCAAGTTTACACACAATTCCAATCTAACGTGTGTCCGTTTGAGCACCTTTCTTGTGGGGACTAAATGAGCTAGTCATCTAATTTGGAATGAAAGAATCAGGCAGATCAAGTTAATTTTATTTTATTTTGCCACGGTCCAACTGTCCCAGCTTACATGGTAAGAACTTGAGCTATCGTGAGCAAAAAATATCATATATATACGGTACTATTGTAAATACCCTCAGTTTGATCTGTATTATATAGCTTTCCATAGCCAAATTCTAGTTAATTGAAACAAAAAATGTGCGTTAATTAACCGGTCTGACCTCAACAAACAAATTATGTGTCCACATTTTCTAAAAAAATCGGTCAAAAATAGCTACGGGCTCGCTCGACTGCAGCATTTCTGATTTGTTTTTATTCCCTTGCCGATGGTATTATGTTTTATGTATATATTCCTAATCAGCATCAACAGCCGAGTCGATATAGCCATGTCCGTCTGTCCGTCTGTTTCTATGCGAACTAGTCTCTCACTTTTAAGGCTGACTTGCTGAAACTTGGTACATATGTATGTGTTTTTTCTCTGCACGCAATTCATACGTTAAAATCGGCCATGTCGGATGACTATATCTTATAACTCCAATAGGAACAATCGTTTGGATAAACATTCCTTTTTGAGCTATACTAACCAAATTTACTCCATATGTATTTAGTACAAAATTCCATGTGCAAACCACATTACATCGAGACCGGACCATTATATCATATAGCTGTCATAGGAACAATCGGTTGGAAGGCTTAATATTACAATTTTTGGTGTCTATTGAGCGATCTCAACCAAATTTACGCAGTATGCATTTGTTATTGTTTTCAACCTGCTGACCGAATTCTGCGATTTGGTTAATTATATCAATCAAATACCACAGGAATTTTTAATTAATGGCAAACTGCCGCAATATGCATGCCTGCAAGGGTATTAAGTCTTCGGCGAGCCGAAGATATCCATTTTTGATTGTTTTTTGTAGTTTTAGCTTGATCACATATCTAATCATTAACAAAATTTCAACAGTATCACAATCAAGGCGAGATGTATGAAAAATCGCTGAAATATATCAACATGGGATTTACAGGCATGTTTAGCGTGGAAACAGTGCTTAAAATAATTGGGTTTGGTGTCAAGGTACGTTTAAAGTTAAAAAAAAAAATAAATACCAACAATATTTTTAACGGTCTTATTTGTAATGTGCTGAAATTTACCAGAATTTACATGGCAATATGTTGTTAATTTTTATTTCATTTTTAATATAACGCCATAACTTGAAAAGTATTTAAGCTAAAATTACTTACTATAGCCTGTAGCCCCCTACTTTAACTTGGATAAAAGAGTGACTTGAATAATTTAACCTATGATAACGAACTCAACGCCCTTAAAAATTAAAGTACCGCAATGCGCGGTCTGTGAACTTATGTCATGTAACATAGTACGTTTTGTAACAAAAAAAGAAAGTACAGTCGAGCACGCCGTACCGTATAATACTCTCTGCATTTTTTCCCGAATAAATTATTAAAATCGGTATTATAACAATGGGTAGTACTTGCATTAAAACACGTTGAAACAAAAACAATCTAAGCATAATCAAACATACATCTATTTGTATGCAAATACACATACGTTTGACACGTTTGTACACATTTTTGTATGCATATGTGTATTCGGCGCGGCTAGTATCCGCGGGCAGCGCAGCCGCCACACAGGCACCGAAAATGTTCGAAAATGTGCTTATATGTTTCTGTCTCTCTTGCACTCATGCATTGATATTGCATTCAATTATCAATATTGTAACGCTTCTAGTTTGCTTGTTTATAGTCCGATTTTAATGCACCTTTAAGGATAAATTGATTTAGTTAGCCTCCACTCAAATTATACAATTACAATGTTGTACTATATGAACAAATGCCTAAAAACAGAAAGAAAGTTGAGAATTATTGATATGTATTGTGGGTAAAAGCGGCATGACAGACCAAAATTTTAAATCTTAATGCATTTACGATGTAGCTAGGAAGGCTCCATACCAAAATTGGCGATCCTAGGTGTCATAGTTAGCCAAAAACACCTATTTTTCCCGAGGTATTTCTATTTTTTGCTCATTGTGAGCGAATGGGGCATGCCATAGAAAAAAAAAGATTTTTGTATTGACTGACTAAATATGTAATCGATTGAGACCAAGCTCTTCCCATCTCCGAAATCAGTTTGTTCATACGGACAGACGGACATGGCAATATCGACTAGGCTTGTGATGCTGATCAAGAATATTTATACTTTAATCGGTCTGCCACGCTTCCTTTACATACTTTGCACAAACCGAATATACTCTTTCAGATAGTATAAAAATGTCAATTGTTTACGATTTTTAGTTTCTTCTGTAGCAAATAATGTAAGATGTATAGTAGAAGCCGGTAAACAACAGTTTTTCGACAAACAATGAAATGACTATAACAACTGATTATATCGTACCAAGGATTTTCGAGCGTTTTATAATGGCATTGTATTCATCAAAAGGGTTCGATTTTTAAAGTTCACTCACAATATTTAACTTTGTTCGATAGTTAATATTGATCTATAATCTAAGGTGTAATATGTATGTATTTAGAACCCGTTGAAGACATTCGTATACTCGTACCAAACTGAGAGTAGTTTCAGCATTGCCCATGTTTCAAATAACAATGCAAATTTCAGCAAATCACATTAGTTTATATCGGTTTAAAAACATTGCCTTTTGCAATTGTATTATTAGAAACAGTTTATATAAAAAACTTTTAATAATCTGCATCCTTTACTTTTATAGAACTTTTTTAAGGATCCCTGGAATATTTTCGATCTTATTACCGTACTAGGCAGCATTGTGGATGCCCTCTGGATGGAATTTGGGGTAATTATCTGCTACTTGCAATATCAAAGAAAATTAAATTAAATTATTGCGTTTCGCTTTGCGATGCATACAAAACCGAATTGCAAAGAATTCTATTTATTTTTGCGAATACATGTATCTATAAGCAAGTATTTATATACATTTGTGATGAGTATATTTAACATACATAGCCTCTAAGATAATTTTTTTATGCGAACGTTTGCAACTAGTTCGTGCAATACATTTTTTTATATAGTTCATTTTTTGCGAGCGATTTGTACCTATGAAACCGGAATTTGTCAATAAACTCCTTAAGAAGTCACATATTTTTTGTTTTGCCTTATCCTTTCGCATTGAATATTATTTTTATATTTGGAAACATTTATATTTGCTTACCGCAGAACACTCACCAATTAAAATTCGAAAGCTTAGGAAAAATGTGTTTGTGCAATAAAAAAAAATATCAACATTTAACAGCAATCAACTATATCACTATACAACTGAAACCGATGTTTATTGTGTTGTACGCGAGTGTTGTAGCGAAACAAAATTTAGCTGGGGAATCCCTTTTATTCTGCATTGACTGATGCATTGATTGATTGGCAGCAAATAACCAACACACAACATTTTAGATACAGCACTTAAAAACAGTACAAGTGACTCGTAGGATTGGCAGATGTGAAATGTACATACAGTATATTGTTCTTGATCTGAATCAACAGTGAAGTCGATATATCGATGTCCAATTGTCCGTTGTTTTAAACATCTGGATCTCAGAGACTATAAGAGTGAACAAAGTTGGAATAACAATCCGTCTATTTTTCGAGCAGATCAAGTTTATTTCAAATGCTGCTCCCCTACTTGGAAACCAATAGAGCTATCGTGAATTCACATATTTTTTGTATGGGAACATTGTTACACTCCCTGCCAAGTTTCGTCCTGATTGGACAACTATAGTATTTATTTCTTATTTGCTGACTCGATGAAATATTTGTTATTTGATTGGAAGAACTTGCTTTTTTTTTTTAGAAAAATGTGCACTATAATAAATTCAATAAATAAAATAAAATCATATTTGGACAAAGTTCTCCTATGAGGGTCGAATTGGCCGAATTGGTCAGCGTGCTAATGCTTTTTTATACTCTTTGAAATGGTATATTAGGTTTGTTGAAAGCATGTTATATTCCCAAAGAGGTGTGGCATGCCCCATAAAGTGTATATATTCTTGGTCAGCATCTCAAGTCATCTTTATATGTCTGTACTTATAAGCAAACAGTCAAGCATAAAACTGGGTTGCAGACCCCAAGAGTAGCTGAGCATATTTTTGAATGAATACAGCATCGTGGTTGCCTTTTTCCCCCTTTCCTCTAAATTGGCTCTCCTAGTTAGTTAGCCGTCCAATACTTTCCCAGGTACTTTATGTGGGTGCTCGGTTTTAGGCGTTTACCGTTTAGCATCGATGGGGTCTAGCGCGATACCTTGTACTTCTTGATGAAGAGGATGATATCTTTTCTGCATTCATACGTAGTCCGGTGCCTTCCCCACATTTACTTATCTTGCATAGTCTGCTTTGCATTATGTAGCTGAGAGTCGACTTGCAGACTTCCGTTATAATTAGGCCTATGTCGTCCGCACAGGCAAATATCTTTATAAGATTTCCTGTTACTAGGTTCCACCGAAGCGGGGATAAGCTTTGGAAAGGAATGTAACCCTCGCTGTTCTCCACTGAATTGGGATGTGGCTGGTCTTGAGGAATGCTTCGAATATCCTGACCAGCCATGGAGTGCCCACGTTCTATCTAAACCAGGGCTCTTTATCCTTGTGTTGTTGCTCCTCCTCTAAGGGTAGTGGGTGAGCATGGGAGCTTCTAGAATTTCTTCTTTGGCCATGCTCCGTCATCAAGTTTAAGTTAGCTTTGCATAGGCGGTTGTTTTGACAACAGCTTCCTTAATCTGGCGGTTTCTCTCACTGACTCCAGTTTGGAAAAAAAATCCTTCAGAAGGTTTTTTTTGGCCTACCCAATGGCGATCTTTGAGTGCTACTCGTTGTATATCATATTGAACTCGGTCTGCCTTGCAAGCTTGAAAAGATCTTTGACACTTTCGTTAGCATTGAAGGCACGGCATTCAACTAGAGTGGCTTGGACCTCACTTTCAGCTTTGGCGGTTGGAATGAGTTATTATAAGCCTCCAGGAGTCTTGTTTACCATTGAGAGGTACTTTTTAATGTCAGTACCTAACCCAATAACGCCTGGTTGTCCGTGTTCAGTAGACACGAGTCTCTCGACATTAGCTCAGACGGCATTCCTCGGATTCGTTGATCTTTCTACCTTAGGGGTGTGATCGAAGTTACATTCGAATTTAATATATGTATGGTCAGAGATAGAGGATGTTCTTCAGATTGTTATAACTACATCTGTTGCGAGTGTGAGATCAAAAACATTTGAAGAAGTAGGACCGTACTTATACATAAACTTATATATGTTGTTAGTATGAAATTCAAAAATGACTCACCTCTGATATTTAGGTCCCATATGCAATGGTGTGCGTTAGGGCCCATACTGACAGGTCGTGCGCCATGTACCATGATGCTACCGTGGGGTGCACCCTGTCGTTCTCCAGCCTGACTGCGGTTAAGTCTGCAGTGCATAATACATAAGATAAGCATGTACGCCTTTTCGTACAAAATCACTCGTTCTTGTCCTGCTTACCGTTTGAGCATAGCCCCGCGACCTGATAGCCAGATGCAACCCACGGTTCCTGGAGTAAGTACGCATCGACAGGCCAACAGGAGCTTTGTCGATGTCAACTTGCTCTTATGCAGTTTTATTTGCAGTGGCCTCGTATACCAGAAAAATCCGTAGGGCTTGTTCTCCTTGGACAGCGTTCGGGAAGAGAGCCTTCGCTTTTGGCTTGGACAGGATATTCCCTTGCCGACTACTATCATTAGAAATCGACATAATTTGAAACAATAAAAGCTCTTCGTTTATTTAAGAATCCGCTGATCCGTTAGCGCTCTTAGGTCAAAAATCAAAAATTGTACAAATTATATTTTATCCTGATATATTAGATGCTGTATTGGGCATAGCAAAGAATTGACCAATTTCAAGAACAGAACGTCCCAGTGAAGTGTAAGGAGTTGTTATTATTAAGGAATTAAACATCTGCATGAAGTTATTCAAAAAAGAAAATTAAACATCATTTATTATTAAACCCAGAACCCATTTAAAAACCCCGTACTTAAATAGAGAGCGCAACAAGCAGAAAGAGGCTTTTCCGACCCTATAAATACTATATATTTGAATTACTTGAGCAACAGAGTCGAGTTGAAGACTTTCATGAATTTCAACTATATTTGTATTAAATATGTAATTTACTGTTTACTTTGCCAGAGGTCAATAAAAGACAATAATTTCATAATAAACCCAAATTCTGTGGGTAAAACATGAAACAAGACATTTACTGCATTCATCTGGAAACAAGAAAGAATGCTATAGTCGTCTTGTGACTTAAGAATACCCGTTAAACACATGAAATTTTCATAAAAATGTATGTTTAGAGCATATTCTCTATCGACTGTTTCTATGACAGCTCCTTACTGCTTGGGTATTTTATATATTATTTGCGACGTCTCGGTCCTTTTTAGCTCTTTTAATCCCTGAGATCCTATTGTTCATACAGACAGACGGACGAACGGGTGAACAGACGGACATTGCTATATGGAATCGCTTATTGAAGCTGATCAAGAATATACATATATATATATATTATGGCGTCTGACACGCCTTCTTCTCCCTTCTACTCTACGAGTAAAGGGTATACAAATAAATGCTGCCGTTATCCATATTTTTTTTATTTTTTTGGTTTGCTGTTACGTAACTTCAACGATCAGAAAAATTTAATTCATTTAACTGATTATTAGATAACAATGACTTTATATTAATATTTTTTTATTATTATTATTATTTTATTTAAATAACAATAATAAACAAAATGAATTTGCAACATAACGAAAATCTTAAAATGTACAAAATTTTGTTACTAAAAAATTTGTTAACCAAAAAGCAAAACTAATTTTATTTTATTGAAAAATTTCGGATTCATAGGTATTTTTTGGCGTACATTTTTTTTTTTTTTGTATTGTTACTGTTAGGCGCATGATTTAAAAGTCATCAGATATTATGAAATCCAGTTGGTCTGATGATGAAGGCATTAATTCAAATAAACAGTGGAATCATAAAAGTTTAAGTAAAATTATTTAATGAGTCGTGGATAATTTGTTTAGTGACTTTTAAATGCAAGTCCTGTTAAAAGATGTTAAATAAACTAATTAAAATTTTCACTTTAATAAACGATTACACTACACGCTTTTGGTTTCAAATTAAAATTAACTTGTTTTCAAACACAAAAAATATTTTCGTTGCAAAATCTCACAATATTCAAATAATAATCATATTTCTTTTTAATTTCCTTTTTCATCTTTATTTGTACGAAAACGAATACCAAAAACGAAATGTGGTCTCAAAATCGGGAAAACTCTATCTGAATCAAACAAAAAACGATGAATGCAAAAAAAAAACATATCAACAATAATAATGTTAAAATCAAATTACACGAAAATTATTATTTACACACTTTACATTTGTTTATGACAAAAATTTTGTAACAAAATATATTAACATGTACACGCATATATAAATTCACCAATGAGTCTAATTTAAATTTAACTTTGATTTTCACGTTATACTTTCTGAATTGGCTGGAAACTACTATCACTTGTTCGCTTCCAAACATGTTACTTTTGTTACAAATAAATCAATGAAAAACCCTTAATGTGTTATTACAAAAACAATACAATTTTAATTATCAATCGTAACATAAATGATATTTACTCCATTTTCACACTCATTAAAAAAATGAAATTTAATTTGAATCAACTCCAAATAAAATAATAATTTACACAAAATGAACAAATCAACAAATATAATTCTATTGCAAACATGTTGACTTTCAACAATTATGCATTTGTATGTGCTGTTACATGTTGTTAATGCATACTTCGCACATACATATGCATTCATATTTATCTCATCAACAACAACATCGACAAAATTCAACACCAACAGCACGATGTAAGTACGAAACACAATATACACAAAATTGCATAAATCGAATTTATATTTGTCAAAATAATTAATCTTAGATTCTGCTTTTATTGCTAATAACACATTTTCTTATTAATTAAGCTTGATTCATTTATTAACATAAATGTTTTATCAACCTAAATGTTTGAATTCATAATTTGAATACCATGAAGACACCGGTATAGTATTAAACCCTTGAAATTTTTATGTGTTTGAATCTTAAACTATTATTTTCCAATGATTTACTCAACGAAAATTGATTGATAAAATAAATAAATATATTAAGGGAACAACATAGTAGCACACGTATTGTAGAAATTATTTACCATTTCTAAATATAAATATTATTTGCATAAATCATTTATATTTAAAATGCAGTTAGTTTAAATAAGGGAAAGTACAGTCGAGCGCGATTGACCGTGTAGTACTATGCTTTTATTCAAGGTTATATGTATTATTAAACAAGAAAGAAAAGTATAGTCGAGCACGCCCGACCGTAAAATACTATTTGCATTTTTTTCCAGATTCAATTATTAAAATCGGTATCGAGATATTACAATGGGTAGCACTTGCATTAAAACGCGCTGAATCAAAAACACTCTAAGCATAATCAAACATACATACATATGATTGTTTGTATGCGAATACACATATGTATGTTTGACATTATATGTATGTATGTGTGTATTCGGCGCGGCCAGCGTTGCGCCACGCAAGCAGCGAAAACGTTCGAGCATGTGCTAGTATGCTTCTGTCTCGCTTGCACTCGTACGTTAATATTGCTTTCAATCATCAATATTGTAACGCTTCTAGTTTTCTTGTTTATAGTGCGATTTTAATGCATTTTTCAGGATAGTTTGATATAGTTAGTCTTTACTCGAATTATAAATTACAATACTGTACGATAAGAACAAATACATTACAAATCGTATTGAAGTTAGCAAATTATTTTATTAATTGTGCAAAAAGTGGGAGTGGCAGTCAAAAATTTTAAACGGCAATGCGTTTGTGCTGTGATCCTAGGTGCCATAGGTACTGAGATATTCGCCGAAAACAAATATTTTTTACGATGTGTGTCTAGTTTTTTGCTCATTGTGGGCGAGATGGGCATGGCATCGAAAAAAAAGATTCTTGTATTGACTGACTAAATATGTGATCGATTAAGACCAAGCTCGAACTTGTAGCTTACCATATCTAAATCATGTTTGTTCATACGGACGGACAGACAGACATGGCAATATCGACTCGGCTAGGGATGCTGATCAAGAATACATATACTTTACGGGGTCTGCCAAGCCTTCTGCCTGTTACATACTTTTGTACAATATACGCTTGCAGAGAGTATAAAAAGGAATTGTGAAAAGTAATGATTTTGGAAAATATATATGTAGGTGAGTTAAATATATACATATTACAAAAATTTAGAGTTGTGGTGAAATAATTTTAGTCGAGAAGACGCCTGTGCGGCGGCGCGAATTTTTCTTCAAAAACTGTTGTTGCTTGTGTAGCTCAAAGTTCTTGCATATGTAGCAGAAAATATAAAGCGCAGAAAGCTAATTGATATACAAACCAAAAATGAGTATTGCAAGTGTGTGTATAGATCCTTTTGGGCAAAGACAATTATTACACCTGGAAAATTCAAGTGCAAGCTCTTCTAACAAAGAACAATACTTGGAAATGCGTGAACTGTGCATGTGAAAGAACAGAAGCAAACAGCGCATTGTGGATGGAGGAAGGCGCAAAAGCTAAATCGGACTTGATTCTAGCAATGTCATCTTTGGAATTAAAAGAAATCAAAAAGGGCGAAACATCAAAAGAAATATGGCAGAAGTTGCAGAGCATTTATCAGTCCAAAGGCCCCGCCCGCAAAGCAGCTCTTTTAAAGTCTTTAATTTTATTGAAATTAGAATCAGGTAGCGATGTAAGAAGTCATGTTGACAAGTTTTTTGATATCGTGGACAATATAAATTAAGTCGACCTAGTAAGAATCGAAGACCTTTTAACAATCCTGCTTTTATATAGCATTCCTGAAGAGTATGAATCGTTTCGAAATGCGATTGAAACTCAGGACAACCTGATCGCTTCATAAACGCTGAAAATCAAGCTTCATGACGAAAATTAGGCACGAAACAGGAACAAGAGTGAAGCATCTCCAGGAGCACTGATGGCACAAAAGAAGTCGAGCCTAGTAAGAACTTTAAGTTCAAGTGCTACAACTACAATCGAAAAGGCAGACGAGCTAGAAAGAGAGCAGCAATCTGAATCAGAGCATGTATATGGAAGCAGCAAACACTTTTACTAGTGAATACAAAGGCTGGTGTCTAAATTCCCGAACTGAGAGAGAACCTTTTATCTGTGTCAAAAATATATGACCACGGGGTCAACGTATTGTGTAAAAGGGACAAAGCTGAAATCTTCAGAGCTTCAAATGGGAAAATAGCGTTTATAGCTAAACGAAAACAAGATTTGTACCATGTTGAAGAAGCGATCGAGTTGGGTCATATGGCGGTTAAACAGGAAAACAGCATTCAGGAATGGCACAAGCGTTTTGGACACCTTAACGAGAAAAATCTGAAAGAAAAGTTCAAGGAGCAGAACTCAACACAAATGCGAAATGTGCATTAAGGGGAAGCAGTCATAGAAACCGTTCCCAACATCGAACACCAAGTCTACGAAATGATTGGAAGTTGTACATTGAAGAGCAAGTCGGAAGTTTTTGAAAAGTTTAAAGAGTTCAAAAACTACGTTGAACGTCAAACCGCCGTAAAGTTGAAACCCCTAAGAACGGACAACGGCACGGAATATACAAGTATGGAGTTCAACAAGTACTTGTTGGATGCAGGGATAAAGCACGAGTACTCAGTGGAGTATACACCACAGCAGAATGGCACAGCTGAACGCAAGAATAGGACTCTCGGGAAGATGGCACGCTGCATGATGATTCAATCATCACTTTCATCTAGCTATTGGGCTGAAGCAGTAAACACAGCAAATTACGAAAGGAATAGATGTCCGTCCAGAGCGACGAAACACCGTTCAAGTTTTGTTATAAGCGAATTCCAATAGTCAAGCATCTGCGAACTTTGTGTATTCGCTTGAGAAGAGGCCAAGGAGCAAATTTAGCCCCAAATCGAACATGAAGATATTCATTGGGTACTGCAGCAATGCCAAAGCGTACAGGTTGTACGATCCAGAGACCAGGACCGTATCCAAAAGCCGAAATGTCGTTTTTACAAACAAATTTGGTAAGAACACTACGTTTAAAGAACTTATCGCGCAAGGGCCAGAGATTGAAACTGAATACATAAATGTGGAACAAAACGATTATGGACGAAGAACTAAAAAGTATTCCTTAAGAAACCTATCCAATAGAAGCTGTCAGACGAGCCCCAGGAGGGCAAGAAAACAATACACAGGTCAGGTCGTCCAAAACTAATCTACAATCGTACAGTTACAGTTCGAAATGAGACGCAAGATTCCAGATCAGAAAAATTCTTCGAATCAACATTACTTGTCAGCAGAGCCAATCTAACTTTAGATGATGTACCAAAAGGCGCAAATGCATTACAGTGAAAAATAGAATTTATAAATGAATACAAGGCGTTGGAGAAAAATGAAACGTGGGAAATTGTAAACCGAAATATGATCAAAAAGTGATCAATACCAAATGGGTCCTTCGCACAAAGTATAAGCCAAATGGCGAAACTGATTGTCCAAAAGCAAGGATGGTAGCAAAAGGGTACACACAACGCGAGGGTATCAACTACATACAATGAAATGCTCTCACCAGTGGCTAGAATTGGTTCGATACGAGCGTTGATAGCTTTAGCTTTGGAGTTGTCACTTGATGTACACCAGATCGATTTCAACAGCGCTTATTAAATGGAGATATTGAAGAAGATATCCCTCCAGAGTTAGATGACATCCAAACGGACAAAGAAAAGCAGAATTATAGCAAAAACAAAGTATGTAAATTAAAGAAGGCGCTGTATGGTTCAAATCATAGTGGACGCCAATGGTACAAGAAGCTTGATGCTAAACTGAGGGGGACCGGACTAAATCCAGTTGCAGCGACCCATGCGTGTACTTGAAAAAGACAGGAAACGATATCATTATGGTATCGCTTTATGTAGATGATTTCATTGTGGGGATTAATAGCGAGAAAATGTTGGAAAGCTTTAAGTTTGAACTGGCTAGAAACTTTAAAATGAAAGATTTAGGCAAATTTTTCCTACTGCTTTGGAATCGAGTTCAAACAGGATAAGAAAAGGGAAATGTTCTCTCTGAGTCAGCCTAAATATATAAAATATATATTGAAGCAGTTCATCATGGAGGACTGCTAAAAAACAAGTACATCGATCGCCACGGGCATTAAGTTATCAGTGGGACATGTGTACGAAAACAGAAGTTGAAAAGAAAGAGGCTCTGAAATTACCGTATCAGTCTTTAGTTGGTGCACTGATGTGGCTTGTGGCTGTATCAACACGTCCGGATATTGCACACGCTGTTAGTCTGCTCAGTCAGTAAAACGCAAACTATGGACAACAACACTGGGTAGCCGCAAAACGAGTGTTAAAGGAACATGGACAATATTGATGATCGCAGATCTATCACAGGTTTTGCATTCATCATGGCGAGCGCTGCGATATCATGGGACTGTCGCAAACAAAGGACAGTCGCTTTATCCAGCACAGAAGCAGAGTACATGGCGTTGTCAGAATCATCCAAAGAAGCGGTTCACCTAAGAAGCTTTTTGTCCGAAGTAATGGGGCAAATCCAAACAATAAAGATCTACAACGACAAAAAAGGTGCTGGACAACTCACGAAGAATCCCATATTTCATAAGCGAACGAAGCACGTCGACATCCGTCATTACTTCATACGAGAGCTCGTAGAAAAAGGGGTCATTTGCATCGACTACGTACCGAACACAGAGATGCCAGCAGACGTACTTACCAAAGGGCTGGCAACATCGAAACAAGTGTTGTGTGTGTCAGCATTAGGCATGCAAACAATTAATTAGTGTGTTGCCATCTGAGGGGAAGTGTTGGAAATATCATATATATTCATCTGGCAACACACTGAACGCAGCGTCACAACTGAAATGTATTACACTCTTTATTTTCTTATATTCCAATAAAATGTTACTCTACTGAGCATATAATTACATCAAAAACAAAAGCTAGAACTATGCAATAATGATCACAAAGTTGCAAAATATCAGGGTTAGTTTGGTAAATATTGTTGTTAAACCTTTTTTATAGCATGAATAATTATTGAAATTATTGTATCCGACAAGCTCTGTCATGTCCTATGTGTTATTTTTCGGTGATATATTTTAAACAAATTTTTTAAGAATAAGACATTTTCATCTAGCTGCTCAGGTAATTTTGAAGGTTTTTAAAGTTTGTTTGCTAGATTGTAGCATTTTTTCTATTTTTTTTGTTTGTAAACATTAAATGTTTAGATCGCATTCAAAGACATCATTGGAACAAAAAATACAGCACGGTCTTTCGTGAGAATCCACGTATTGGGTTTGTCTCTCAAATTTGATCAAATTACTGCGTATGCTTGAATGTTTATTAAAATAATTATAAAGGTTTTTACAAAAATAAATTTGATTATATTATAGGCGGACTTTCATTCCAAATTTTGTGTATACCATAAGATGGTATATTGCAATTGCTCTAACGAACAATCACCGTCTGTCTGTCCGTATATCCGCTGAGATCTGAGAGACTATGAAAGCAGATCAAAATTTCTTTCGATTTTGCCAAGTCTCCTTTCGCCAGAGTAAATTCTTATAAACCATGTTCATAACATCACAACTTGGAAACTATTGGAGCTATCGTGTGATTGGTACTATTATTCAAGACAACTTTATTATCTTAATCCCATATCGGTGAAAAATTTGAAATTTGTTTGAAACTTAAGATTCTTTTTTATTATTAAACAACAAATACATTTTTATGCACAGTTGTGTTAGTTGCGTTGTTCTCAACGAGAGCTATGGCATACTAGTTGGATCCCTTTACTGCCACAGGGTATCCTACTGTCCGAGAACAGTACTTTTATACAGATTACGAGTAATGGGAATGCATATAGCGTTTTGTTGAAGAGACTATTGATCGTCCGTCCATCCGTATGAACAATAGAAAGGCAGAAATGGGAGCCAAAAAGTTTGGCACATTAGAACCCCCAAAAATTGTAAGAAGACACTATAGCTATTAAAGCTATCGTGAAAAATGTTAGAATTGGTGTGGTACTTGAGGTCTGAGTTTTTAAACCTTTTATTCGTACAGTGAAATATTTTCTATAATATTTTAAACCAGCAAATTCAATATATTCTCTATCAACATTAACAGCCAAGAGGATATACAAATGTCGGCATTTCCGTCCGTCTGTATAAATAAATTTAATTAACGTACTATAAATACTTTATAAGTCTCGAATGTTAGCAAAAGACAGAAAAAATGCCCAATGAAACTTAGATAGGTTTGGATATTTGCCGCGACTTTTTAAGCAGTTCTATTTCTCTACAAAGGTGAAAACTATACATTATATGAAAACGAATGTTAAACCGAATGTGTTTGCCATGTGCAAGCCCGACCGTCAAATACTCTCGGCAAGACTATATTGGGTTTGGTAACAGGCAGAAAGAGGTGTGGCAGACCCCATAAAGTATATATATTCTTGATCAGCATCACAAGCCGAGTCGATATAGCAATGTCCGTCTGTCTGTCCGTATGAACCAACAGATTTCAGAGATGGTAAGAGCTACAAGTTCGAGCTTGATCTCAATCGATCACATATTTAGTCAGTCAATAGAAGAATCTTTTTTTTCGATGCCACGCCCCATTCGCCCCCTATGAGCAGAAAACTTGACACACCTCGGAAAAAAGCTGTATTTTAGGCGAATATCTCAGTAACTATGGCACTTAGGATCAATGAAAGTACTATACATTATAATATCTCGACACCGATTTTAATAATTTAACCGGAGAAAAAATACAAAGAGTATTATACGGTCGGGCGTGCTCGACTGTACTTTTCTTTCTTTTTCCCGATTAAATTACTAAAATCGGTCTTGAGATATTACAATGTGCAATACTTGCATTAAAACACTTTGAAACAAAAAACAATCTAAGCATAATCACACATACATATGTTTGTTTATATGCAAATCCACATACATACGTTTCACATTATATATAGTAAGGCAACGCCAGCGATTCGAAACGTTCGAACATGCGCTTGTATGTTTCTGTCTCGCTTGCACTCATACGTTGATATTGCTTTCAATTATCAATATTGTAACGCTTCTAGTTTTCTTGTTTAAAGTCCGATTTTAATGCACCTTGCAGGATAGTTAGTCTTCACACAAATTATACTATTACAATACTGTACTATATGAACAAATGCCTTAAAAACGGCATTAAAGTTTGAAAGTTTTTTAGTTCTTATGGGAAAAGGGGGCGTAGCAGTCCAAAATTTTAATGGCATTACATTAGGAACCTGCATACCTGCAAATTGGCGATCCTAGCTGCCATATTTACTGAGATTCGCCGAAAACATCTATTTTTTCCGAGGTGTCTAGATTTTGCTCATTGTGGGCGAATGGGGAGTGGCATCAGAAAAAAAATTTTCTTGTATTGACTGACTAAATATGTGATCGATTGACACCAAGCTAGAAATTGTAGCTCCTACCATCTCTGAAATCTGTTTATTCATACGGACGACAGACGGACATGGCTATATCGACTCGGCTGTTGATGCTGATCAAGAATATATATACTTTAAGGGGTTTGTCACGCCTCCATCTGCCTGTTACATACTTTTGCACAAAACCAATATACTCTTGCAGAGAGTATAATAAATGTATAATCGTTACGTTCTAAGTCCATGGACGGATGGGCACGGCTATCCTAGTCATTCCATGCTTTACTATATTGTAAGTCAAGTTTCTGACTTCAACAGATTCTTAGGAATTTATTGTAATCGACTTATAAAAAAAATTCTGACCGTGTATTTTATGACATTTTACGATATTATGGAAAGCAATTCTGTCTCATTCCTGCTCCGATTTAAAATATTGTTTGTGTTTAACAGTCATAAAAAAAGGTAAGTTGTTATATTATATTATATTATTGGTCACTTTGATTTCCTTTTATCCTTTTCATTATTATTGCGTTTACAGTCTCTCATCTCTTCCAATAAAGTTTTGCAGTTTTTAGACCCTGAATAAGAAAATTACAGGCATACCATATTTTCAGTTTGTGAGAAGCAAATGTGTTTTACACATGCGATTTTCGCTTGTCCGTCCGTCAAAATGAACGTTTTGATCCCATGTCCATTACGCATCGCATTAAACTACTTAATTAAATTTTAATTTTTTCTAAAAAACTAATCTATATAAAATCTTTCTAATTTGAATAGGATAACTACCAATAGACATCAACTGGACAAATGTGATAATTGCGAATAATTTTAAACATCACGTCTATAAATGTACATAGTACTACTAGGTATATCCTTACCAAATTTGAAAGAACCGGAAACATAGAACATTATATTTAAAATCAGCACGAATAATTTGTTGCAATTTGCAATTTGTAAGTACGGGGTCTTTTGCAGTCGAAATTCACAATTGACATCTTTGCTATAGTTGTCCGATCCGGATCAAAGTTGGTGAGGATAGTTTTAATGCGTGAATTTGCTTTCGAAAGCTCTAGTCGTTCCAAGCTATAGTGATTTAAAAATGATTTTTCACAATATCCTGACAGCCTGCCTGACATATAGTCGGACTTTCATTACAAATTTGATGGCTCTAGCTCTAATAGCCTCGAATGTTCACATGTTCATTCAGACGAACGGAAAGACAGACAGACGGACATCGTTATATCGACCTTAATGCTTATCAAGAATGTTTATACATTATAGGGTCGGCACCGCCTTCTTCTGCTGTTACGCACATTATGCTTCTGGCAAACTGTATTCCTTTTTTCCTGTATTCTTTTTTAGAGCACGGTGTCTAAAAAATCCCTATTGATCTGGCAAAGTACAAAAAACTTTGTTAGATTTTAGATAGATAAAGGTTTTCTGTTAGATAAACCTTGCACAACACAGGTACTTTTTAAATTTACAATCGGGTTTGAAATTAGTGCAATAAACCAACTCACTTGTTACCTTGTATTTATGCGGTAGTCAATAATTACAAGAATTTATATTTACAAGTGTACTCAGCGTAAATGTCTGTTAAATGCTGTATAATCTCATATTGAAAATTCACTTCATATTTAGCATTTTGTATTTTATCATGTCTGTACTTATTATCTTCACATTTCTAAATAAATATTAAGCAAAAAACTGTAATTATCTAGTTCCGTATAGAATATTAGTGAAAATAATAAATTGTAAATAATAATAAACGTTTGTTGATAGCATAAAATAAAACATAAATGCGTTTAGAAAACAATGCTTTTAGCTAACATATATATAAAATATTTATTTTCATTTTTTATTTAGATCAAAAAAATATTTGTTTAGCTAAAAAGTCAGAAAGGCGACAGTCGAGCAAGCCAACTATATAAAACCCCGTACACATTCGCGCTTCACTATATAGATAGATACTAGAGGCCCGCACGAGTATATTCGAAACGCAAAAAGAAGTACTCATACACTTGCACAACTCGGTCTCGCTTTTACTCGTATTGCCGAGCATCGCGTACGAACGAATTGAGTGACAACAAATACCAAATTCCGAATAATACGGTATAGCATATATGAGCATAACAAGAAGCGGGTACCGAAAAGCGAACCAAGTATTTTATACCGATCGAATATTTTGTTCGTTCTTGGTACACCGAAAAATGAACCAAATATCTGAAATTATTTGAATTATTATTTGATTCAATTATACATTTTCTTAAATTATTTTATACATTTTCACTTTTGTCTAATTTAGCACGATCACATAAATGATCCATACTGTGTAACTGATTGGGAAAAACAGTAAAAACTGAAATCTAAGCATGCACAATAACTTACGAACATACTCGCGAATACTTGGAAGTACCGAGTATACCCGAAAGTATTACCGTATATACTCGTTTCGTTTGTCCTGCTCACTTGTTCGTTTGGCTTGCTTTGTCTTTCATTTCGTTTGTTCGGCTTGATGAGTGCAAGAATAGCAAAACCAAATATTTCGGTATTTTGTGTTTTGTTTCACTCGTTTGAAAACAATTTTACGGTACCAAATGTATGAAAACTTAAAAGTATTTGGAAGACTGTTGCGATCGAGTATACTTGTGCAGGCCTCTAATACATACATAAGTAATTTTTGGCCGATGTCTTTTATTGGAACAGTAGAATATACTTGTCCGTTCCAAAATAAGCTTATAAACAGAGGTATGCACGGATTCACTATATACACGTGCGAAATTGAATGGATTCGAATTGAATTGGGTTGAGTGAGTTCGAACGTGTGCGAGTTTGTGACCATAATGTGTCTCATAACAAACAGAATTCAAAGAAATTAATGCGAAATAAATAAGGCTTAAAAGAAAATGAAACATATTGCAAAGCCGAACACATTCGAATGGACTCGAGTTGTGACATACACTTTATAAGTATTAATTTTATTGGTATCACCGGGACACAAGAATTCAGAAGAACATACCCAAGCCGACACAGTATTTCTTTCTCTGATAAATAACTATTTTCGGTATACGTAAATGATTCCGGTACGATTTTTTAGATTTCATTTTGTTTGATTAAAATACTCAGTTTGTAAGAAGCTCTAGCAAGTAAATGTAAAATAGAAAAGGCGCTTTGGCACTCAAATGCATTCGAATCGAACCCGCTAATTTTGACACAGTTCAACTAATTAAATTTTTTTTTTCGTTTGAATGTTGTGCGACTGAGTCTGTCGCCAAGGAATTCAATCACCTACTCAAACAAATTCTGCTTTGCATTTGCATTTTCACTCAACTCATTCTGATCATTGTTCACTCGAATATGCTTTTTCTCTACTTCTTAAGGCTAGTTACAATCATCATATACACATTCCATAGCTTCCATAGGATGAATCGGTCAAACATTCTTATATAGAATGAACTAGTATGAATAAGGGGTATTTTACAGACGGGTTGCTCGACTGTCCCCAATCTTAGACGTTTTTTACGTAAAAACCGGCTTACTTCAACTTACACTCCTTGTATATTCAATTCAAAAATATTTCTCAGTGGTGCTGCGAAAAATAAGAATTTTAAAGATTCATGAAGACTATAAAACTGCGTAAAAGAATAACTTATTCACATATACAGTCTGTTAAGTAAGAGCGTGTACGGCATCAGTGGTTTCTTTAAAGTGCTTTGCCATTTTAAATTATTTGCTTGCAAATAGTTTCGAATGGTTATGTGCGATATATCTATACCCTTTTTTCAATTTTGCTTGCCCTACATGCAAACTAAAGCCAGGATTCCGCGAAAACAAACTCACGATCATTTTTTCATCCTTCTTGGTTACTCTCCCTGTTGAGCCACGATAAGGAAGGTCGTCGATGCTTTTCGTCTCCTTGTACCGATGCACCCACTTCTGAACAAAAGTCTTCGAATTTTTCAAATATTTTTCGACTGCTACATAGGACATTTTGAGTCCTTCTGGATGGGTGCAGATAAAAACTGCGTTCTGCACTCATTCTGCTTAACGTACTTTTCTGACAAAATTTTGACTTTCAAACTTCGAACTTCTTTACTAGTGCGTCAAAGACGAAGGTATGTCGTACACTTAACAGACTGTATTTAGTATGTAGTTGGACAATGTCAAAGGGCATTCTCATACTTAACTAGCACTGATGTGAGAATACAATATAATATAAAGTTGCAAATCTTGATGAATAAATAATACGTCCGTTTTCATAGCTTATTTCACATTTAAATTAATTATGAGTGCGTTTTAGAATTGATTCTTTATCGACAAATTTTGAAATTTGCACTCAGACTTTATTTAGGTGGAATGTCAATCTGGAAATCTTGAAATTCCTGTTAACCATAACTTCAACATGAACTTGAATTGCTTGACTCACACTCTAAAAAGTACATTTAAACCATAGCTCGCAAATAACTGTCGACCGTTTTTTTTTCTTGCGCTCTCGTTGCGAGCCCAACCGAAAAAGTTCATACGCAGCAAAAGACCGATTGACGGAAAAACTCAAAACAAACGGTCTTCAAATTTATTTTCGTTCTTGTGAAGAAGAAATAATATATGTAATTTGTTAAACAAATAATTTAAATTTATTTTCATTCCATTTAAAACTATATTTAGCTAACAAAAGCGTTTTGGTTCACTTTTTAATTTAAGTCTTTTCCCATTATGTACATTCACGATCGCAATTAATATACATACATCTGCAAATCAGACGCTTACCAATTTGTTTGCCTTTGCGTGTGAATGTATACCAATGCATACTCAAAAGACTTTTTGCTTCAGTAAACACGACGAAACGAAAAGAACAAAACAGAATAGAAAAAAAAAACGGTTTCGCTCCGAGCGAGCTCATTTAAGAACCTAGAAATCGGTTGCTCGCTGATTCTTTTCGTAAAAAGTCAGAAAAAGACACTTAATTGCAGACAACGAGAAACGGTAGACAGTTATTTGCGAGCTATGATTTAAACCGATTAAACTGTTCGCTGTGCTAGAAAAATGTGTAGAGCTAATCTCGAACCCATAAGCTTTACTATACCCGTTTATAGAACTACTGTATTAATTTAATTGCTCATTACTAACCATATGAAAATATGACCAGTTTAAATGTAAATGTATGACGGCATAACTATTTTGACAAAATAAATGTTAAGCAAACATATGCAAAACTTTTTTAAATGATAACTCAAAATTGTGATGTAACTCTAATTGTGATGAAAAATAATGATTATCTTATGTTTGTTAAAAACGACGATAATTTTTAAAAACTAATGTTAACAATAGAACAAAATTAATATTCCGAAAGGCACGATGGCAAAAGTGTTTTGATAATAGTTTTATATGAACAAAAATAATCAAAAATTTAAATTCAAATATAGTGTTTCTTATTTTTAGTAAAAAATATATCCTCCCTTAGCACTTATTACTTTTTGTAAGCGTCCGGGAACTGAGTCAATCAAGTTATGGATATAATCCAACGGTTTCCATTCCTCCAAATCGCTTCAGTCTCCGAATGGTGTTCTCTCGTTTCCTTTGTAAGTCAGCACCGCTTTAGTTTAATGTAAGCCCACAGATTTTCGATTTTGCAATGGCCAATCTAGGATGTTACCTGCAAAAATTTGTTATCATTTTAGCCTTATGGCAAGGAGCATTGTCCTGCTGGAAAATAAAAGACTGCCCAATCAATTTATCTTCTAAAGCAACTGCAAATCTATTAAGGACCCCCAAATATTTAAGTTTGGTCAACATTCCATGAACAGGTACCAAAACTCCTACACCCTCATTCACACGTCTGGACTCTTTTATGTGTTTTTTTTTTGGCATTCCAAAAAAATTTTTTTTGAGCAATGGAAATTAAATGAGCTTTTATCACTCCTAAAATATGTTGCCAAAACGATACAGGCTTGTCAACATATTTTTATTTTTTTTTTTTTTTTTTTGGCAATTTCAAGCCGTTTAAGTTGGAGCTTATTTGGGGAATTGTTCTAGCTACTTATGTTCCATAGCCTGCTTTCTTGAGGCGCTTCGGGATTAACCTTTCATTAATAATTGTGCCTGAAGTATCAGCAAGCTCCCGGGCACTATTTTGTTCGTCTCTAACGGGTTTATTTTAAAGTGGCACACAATAAATCGATCTGCCTCCTCGGATGTCTTGCGAAGCAAATTTTTGATGCTGTGGAATTTTTATTTTTAAATTATCAGTTAGGCGAGAAACTTTATAATTTACTGATATTTTCTACGAAAATACCATGTCGCTAAATTCATATGTTTTCACCATAGTTACACAAAACGAAAATGCAAAACTGTTCTGTTATCTCTTAAAATAAATTAATGAACAGTAATAATCCCGTGGGATGAGTGTTAAATAAGCTGCAGACTAATAAAGACTAAATAATGGGAAAGTAAAAATACTTTTGTCCACCTCTTGTCAGCCAGCGAAAGACAATAAAGCGAAAACTAATAAAATGCATTCCGCTTTATTCTTTCGTAATCTATGCTTTTGACAATAAACTTAGAGCCGTTAAGTCCGCGAGTTCATCAAAACAAAGCGGAAAACAAAGCAACGAGGTTTGTCAAAATAGTTATGCCGTCGACTGTATATGTATGTATTTTTTATGTACTACTTCACCTGCTACTGCACTACTACACATTTAAAATATCACAAGTCTGCTATTACAAGCTGCTGTACTAATGAAATTATTAAATAAGACATGAAAAAACTGGTGTCATGTTTGGCATCTGATGATTACATATATTTTAAATACATTTTTATTCTGGTAGTTACACCGGACCTCAAAACACTAAAACTAATTTCATTATTTTCTCTTTTTCCTATTTTGACCAATAATTTTTTGCAGTCAAACTCAATTAACGTTGGCTTCCTGCGCTTGTTTAGAGCTGCGCGTCTTATAAAACTCCTTCGACAAGGCTACACAATACGTATACTTCTGTGGACATTCGTACAATCATTTAAAGCACTACCATATGTCTGTTTGCTTATAGCAATGCTTTTTTTTATTTACGCCATTATTGGCATGCAGGTGAGTTAAAAAAAAATAATTATTAAATAATATTAAAATCAACAGCAAATATAATACACATGTAACACATAAAGCTATCTGTAGTTTATAATTGAGATAATAAATGAGTTTTCATAAAAATTTGGATTCCTTTTTTTTAAATTTAATTATATTTTTACAGTAGCGTTTTAATTAAAAATATATATATATTGTTAGCGCCTAAATCAGAGATTTGATTAATGCAGATTGTCCTTATATATAGATTATAATACAAGTTATCGAGCAGACACATCTGTTCACTCGAAGCATCACCAGAAGAAGAGAGAGAAGCATTCTCCATCTGTTCCAGACTAGCATTTCGATACACTCAGCGAAATTCAATTAAAGGCGTTCATTTTTTTTTTAGGTTGTTTTGATTCTAAAGCAGGTTAGAATAGTTTTTTGTGATTAATCACATATTTCAATTCGTTTTATATTAAATACAATATTTTTTTTTTTTTTTTTTCCAACAAGAAACTTATAACTTAACATAAACTAAAATACTAAAAAATAAAGCACGAAATTCAATTAAAGGCACTTTGTTGGATCATGTCAAAAAATCTAAAACAAACTTCATAAAAACTCTTAAATGTTAATTAGTAATATGTCCATCCTCCAGATTGTTGAATTACTTCAAAAATCCTATTTGGCATAGAGTCAATGGTTTTTTGAAACTCGGCTTGTGGTATTTGAGCCCATTCCTGTGAAACCGTTTGTCTCAGCTCTTCCAATGACTGAAATTTTCTTCCGCCAGCATAAACCCGCCTGGCAAGGTTCCACCACACGTTTTCTATGGGATTGAGGTCCGGAGATCGCGCAGGCCATGAAATGGTGTTTCGCTTTGTGGAATATTGTTCCGTTTGGCGAATAGCATGCCAGTAATAATTAAACCCATCAGGGCCATCTAAATTACATTTTTTCTCATCTGAGAAAACTACTATTTCCCAGTTTGCCGACCAGGACATGTGTTCCTTTGCAAAATCTAGTCTAGCCACTGTGTGGCTGTTGGATAGAGCCGGCTTAGACTTCATTTTCTGCCATTTTAGCCGGTTGCTAGTGGCCAACATTTGCTGAAGACGTATTTTAGTTATCGACAGCAGTGTTGCCGTTTTTTACCGAGCAAAATAAGCTGAATTAGCAAAAAACACAAGCCAAAATAAGCTAAATTAAAAAAAAAAAAAAAAATAGCTGAAAAATAAGCTGATTTTTTTAAGTTGTTATATTATAAAAAACATATAATTTTAACAAAATTTCTTATTTATCAAAAATAAAAAAAAAAAACAAAAGAAATTGAAACTTCATATATTAATTGAATTTAAATTATTAAATCTGCAATAAGATCGTCTACTGACTGTTCGGACTCATTATCTACATTATCTATATTTTCTAAAGATTTGAGGCAGTTTGGAGGCACTTTATAATCAAAGCAACATTTGTTGTGTCGGCGCAATCCGGATCTAGAATTTTAAAATATTAGTTTTTGTTCTCATGAGACTATCAATTTTGAGACAATATCCAATATCTCTATGGAGGTCATCGTAAAAATGGACAGCCAAAAAATTTTTTTAAAATGTGTGTGCAATTCGTTCGATGAATTTTAATGCGAGAAGCACTATTGCTGTCATCAAACTTTGTGGAGCATATGTTGCTCAGATGGTCAACAGGGCTTATTGCCGTATGCTTTGCCACGAAAAGACACAGTGCTACTTCCTGTTCTATGGTCTTGGTCGGCTTTTTTTTTAATTCAATTTTATTTTTTTGGGCGAAAGCTTTTTGGGTTCCACTGTGCTTCTTGGAAATGGCATGTGCCCGCAAATCACACAGTTTAGCGTTGATGCTACACTTGCAATAGCTGCAAAAAGCCCTTGTCATATCAGTCAAATCCTTTCTCAGCCATTCCCTAAATTCTGAGCTCTGTAGCCAGACGTCCCTAACTTTTTGCTTGTAGTTTTCTTTGGGCATTTTTAAAATTTGACAATCACAATTCAACAAGATATGTAGTTAGAAATGGAAGCTGTGCAGAAATTATTGATGTAAGACTTCAATAGTTGCCAGACTGTTATTTTGTCAATTAATCGGTATTTGAGTAACTTTATTATAAAAATTAAAGTGAAATGTTAAATAAGCTAAAAATAAGCTATTTCGATTCTTAAAAAAGCCGCAATTTTCGAATTTTATCCGCAATCGCTCTTGAAAATAAGCCAGATCTGGCCGAAAATAAGCCGAAACGGCAACACTGATCGACAGGTCTAGGTCTTTGACAATCTTGGAAGCAGTGGCATTTTTTTTTAAGTCCTGCGCGTGTAATAACGGCTTTTCCGCGTGGTGACACCTTCTGATTGTTTGAATTTCTCCTGTTTTTGTTGTAATTTTCTTTCATGTTTACAACATTGTTAACTGCAGTTGGAGAGCGCTTCAATTTTCGTGCAATTTTTCGGTTAGATCAACCCACATCCTTGTATGCAAGGACTTTAGCGATTTCTTCACATGTCAGTGTCTCTCCTCTTCCCATTTTAACAAAATTTTGAAGACACTGTCAAAAATAAAATTAAACGATTAAAAAAAGTGTGTTAAGTAAATTTGATAATAAAAAACACAGCTCAAATCCTTCACTGACCTGTTTTCACGACTTCAGACGCAATGATTTTAATTGAATTTCACGGAAAATAGCACCAAAAATATGAAACATCCACGAAATTTAAATACCGTAGCGATAAAACTAACAGTACATTTTTATTGAATGCTAAAAATAGAGAACAAAGGTCTAGAAAAAGCAAAAGAAAACAAAAATGTTCCGTTATACGAAGTTTGATACTTTTTTTCCATTTGAATTTTGAAAAATGCAACTGCCTTTAATTGAATTTCGATGAGTGTACGTTCTTATCAGTAACACCGATACTTAAACCTACATAACAATCTATCGATTAAGGTTTAACATAAACCATCGATACAAATACTGTACAATATACAGATATATATATATATATATATATATATATATGTATATATATAATCACGTCCAGAATAGCAGGCTTTATCGTTCGGACAAGATTTCGATCAGTAACGCGTACACTGGCACGTCGGGCCACTCCATCAGGTCCCGCGTAGACTTCTTCCACAATGCCCTTTGGCCATTCCCTGCGTGGCAATCCAGTGCGCATCGGTTTAATGCTCCAGCACCATTTCTCTCGGTGTACAAGCGTAGCTAAATACTCACAGACCCATACGTCACTGCTTCGTAGTGGTGCATTGCGTAAGCTTGCAATGCCAGGTACGTTTGGCAGATTGGTCGTTCCCTTAGCAAGTCGTCCGGTGCTATAAGCGCTTATTGGTCTAAATATATTGATAGTGAGGTAAGCGAACGAGAATTCACGACGTTCTCCGCTTCAATCAAAAAACTTTGGAGCAAATGCTCCTTAGGCACCAACTCCCTTAGTGTGTGGTTCAGCACTCGTTTCACGTAGTTTCGCTGGGCAGTTGAAGAGCCAGTTGACTCCCTTGGTCGACAGCTCATCCTGTATTCTCTCTGGCTTGAAAACATCTGTGAATCGCTTGGCCAGTCCTAGTAACAGATTTTCATGTCTCATTTTGACATGAAAGTGTGCCACTATTAGCCCAGTCAGTGGATGCCAATTTGACAATATAATCGGCCGCCTGGCGCCGTATGGCATGCAAAGGGCAGCATCCACTCTTCCGTAGTCACGAAGAATTCTGCTTTAATCCAGATAAGGTGCTAGGCTCAGTATATCACTACCCCCAGCAAATATTTTCTTGTTATACGCGGCTCTGATCTCATCGCGAAATGTTTCACACTTTCTCACATTCTGCAGCTGTTAGGCCATACCGTTCGAGTTGATCCCATTAGCCGCGACATCGTATTACGAATCGTTGTACCTAGATCCTGTACCTGATCCGAACCACCGATCAGCCTTGTGTAGTTCGAGAATCTGTGAAGTGAAACAAAAAAGTGGCTAGCGGCGATCAGCGCAAACTCACTTGGCATCTTGGAGGATATCAACACGTCGTGTTGACTGCGGCCAGTTTCTGGCTACATCCTTCAAGAAAGTTGGTCCTGTTAACCATCGAGATGTTTGGCTCAAATCCACCTTTAATTGTACCCTTGATGCGTCGTCCGCATCTTTGGCACCCATCGCCATTGTTGAATTTCTGTGGACTCTAGGATCTCTAACACTTGGTTGCCGACGAAATGCTTATATCGGCGGTAAGTAGTGCCTATCCATTGAAGCACTGTTTGAGAGTCCGTCCAAAGCACTATGTTGCTGGTGGCTACGCTGTGCTCCACTTTCACCGTGCTCAGCAATCTGGTTCCCAAGACGGCGGCTTGCAGCGCCAGGATCGACATCGTTCTGAAGGGTGCGTATTTTGTTGTATCACATATAAAATAGGTCACTGCCGCAAATGCCTATTGATCTGCATCTACGAATACATGTTTGCGTATTCACTATTACTCCAGGGCCGTAGTAGTAACGTGGACATCGAAATTTTCACACGTTAATGATCTCTTGACGTTATTTCTCTAAGGTATTGGAAAGTCCATCCGGTAATGGTTCGTCCCACTTGACTTCACGTCATCAAATCTCTCTCTGCAGCAATGTGGGGGTAATCATAACGCAGCTCAATAATCCTAAAGTATACAACGTGGACATTATTAGGCTCAGGAATTCTCTTTTAGTCGGAGTTCGTTTGCCATCCAATACGCTGCTTGGTACTCTATGGAACATCACGTTAAATTTGAACTCATCTGTGGCTGGCTGCCAGTACATTCCCAGTATCTTTTCCTCAGGGTGAGCATGCTGCTCCAAATATTATTGCTCTCATCTCGTATACATCCGGGTCTCGTTGACACAGGAACCATTGAGCATATCTGTCTTGCGGCCTTATCAGCAGCTGATGAAACATCTCCATTATGTCTCCACAAATTCCTTCCCGAAAGTGGAATAGTACAGCTGCAAGTTTTTTGTGGTGCTGCGGGGCCTTTGTCCACTTTGGAATTCAACGATACGTCGCACACATCGAATACTAGGCCCAATTTTCCCGGCTTGTTTGCATGCATAACCCTAAAGGTACCAGCTTTTGTCGACATTGCCCATGTCGAATTCGTGGCGTTCCAATCGCCTGTCATAACTTTTTCTCACATAGTCGTTCATAGTCCGCTTAAAGGCGCGTGCGAATTGTACATCACGTTTCATCATCTTCTCAATATTGATAAGCCGTTTGTGCGCCATGCCATAGCTGGCCGGTAGCACAATGTTATCATATTTCCATAGCAGTCCGGTTCGAGCCTCTTTTGGCTTCTGTCGTCGGCTGCGACCGGCGGCGAAAGGTTCACTCCATAGTTCTCTAGTCGCTTACCATTTTTTGTACAACATCACCTTGTGACACTGCTAACGTGTCTTCCAGCGTGTGCTGGAGGGTCCAAATACAACCCATTCCAGTTTGGTTTCTGCTGCGTATGGTTCCACGGTTCCTTGAATATCACTTCGTTTCAGGCTTTCAATCGGCAAACTCAAGTTATGAACCGAATTCACATTATTCAAGATCAGATTCGCCCCCGAACCAATTGATGTTCAATTGTCGACGTTCACCTTCCAAGTTTAATTCACGTCGAAGATCGTCGTCAAAGGCAATATGCAGAATAGTAGCCGCATTTAATTTGGATTAGTTTGGTGACCAGTTCCTCGATAAAAGTGGAATTTTCTAGGTGTTGTTTCCTATTCATGATCGATTGTAGGTATGCGGTGAGATTGCTTACGCACGTAGCAAATGCTCCTAAATAGGTTGTACTACAAGAGCGCTGCGATGTTGACTCCGAATAAGCTGCTCCGGTCGTCCATACTTAAAGCGCAGTCTATCAATCACCGAATTTACCGCCCTTGGATGGATGAGCAACGATGTTACTGTGTCTCATGCTTCTCCTTTCAAGGCCTTTACCAATCTTGGATTGTTCTCCAAATCTGTACAGCTGGCCTCCAAATTCAGGAAGATCCAGCAGTTTACGTTTCGTCCTTATCATCGGCATAATGGCTCCGCAAACAATCGTCGATGGCGTTGGTGCCGTCAAGGTTCCCCTCGGGGTCATGTGCGAAGGCGCGCACCCGACTATTGCTTGCTCCATGTAGTTTGGTCTTGAATGATAGTCACATAACACCGCGACGATGGTTGTGCCATTCAATTTATGTGCGTAGATGATGTACACAAATATGTCGGTAACCTCCTTATTTTGCAGCAGGGTATTTCTGCCCGATGACAACTGTAAATTTTCGCTCACTGCTGTTGCCATGCTGATTTTCAACGGTGGATTCTTGGTATCGTTTGCGGTACTTGCTCTCACTTGGTTTGTCGTTGCGTTCCGAATTTCTTTCTCTAACGTAACTTGGTTACCATTATTGTGTTCCTTCCCAGGCTTATTGGGCTGTGCAAATTATAATTTAAATGTAGTCACTCGTTTCGAATTGATTAAGACCACGAGTACTGGTGAGATTTGCAAAGTATATTTATTAAAGGCGTCCGCCGTTCAATATGAATGATTACAAACTAAAACTACAAAGCATAAATTCTTAATCACTAAGCTATGGTCATTGGCGACACCGCCGCTGCCGTCGGCAGCGCTGTCGCTGTCGTTAGCCACATTGTTGCTGGCCGCGATGTCGCTGCCGCCGCTGTTGTTGGCAGCCGCACCGGCAAAGTGCAGCGTTAGCGCCTCGTGCAGAGTGTTATGTTACTCGGCGGATGTTATGCAAGAATGTTGCGGGGCGCTGACTTTGCTCCGCTGATCGGTGGCGTAGCCGCACTTGACACCCGAGCTTTGGACATTTTTGCTGACTGACGTAACTGCTGATTCAGTCGCTGCGACCCCAACATTGTGAGAGTACTCTTTCCATTTTGGGGTCGCTGGGAGCTCACAGTTAACTACTCCCCCCTCCAAAGACTGACCGTCCCTGGTCACGTTATAAGCCTTCTGCACCTGCTCGATCACTTGTCCAAAACGTCGGGTAGCTCGCCTTTTCTTGACGTACTGGTAGAGGGCAATGCTCCCGCAAATTATTGAGCAGGTTATGACACCCATGCCAAACACCAACATGGATCTAGTGCCGGACGTAGCATCGTCTCTTATCTCTCTGATGTAGCTTAGATTTTCCTCAGGAGGTATGGAAGGCTTAGTATGTCACTATGACCTATGATATTCAATAGGGGTGACGCCGCAACTCCCGGGAATCTTTCTTGGACGTTGTTGCGGTTCACGTATCGGGTTCCGTTGATCAGCGCGTAGGTGTCGAATGTAACTAGTTGAGTTCCAGATGAGATGATCTCGGTTTTATCATCGAACGCCACAATAGCTGGACGGTCGTTTATGATGATGACTCCATCGTCGACCACGGTGATGGGGTCCAGATGGCTGGGCTGAGTCACACAATGCGCCGTGCCTCCAGACAGCAAACCTTGGGCGCAAGTTTCGCTGAGTGCCCGCTCGCAGAATACTGTCGTGGTCGTTGGCTTGCAGTTTGTGAGTGCCAGAATCTTCTTTCCACATTCCGCTACTACGTTATCTGACAGCTGAAGGATCGTGTTATTGTGTGCGACGGGGAATATGGTGATTTTTTTGCATAGCTGACTTATTCTAGGGTATTTTATAATAATCTTAATTACATTCGTTGATTGTAAAATCTTAATACTAGATACTTCTAACGAATCAGTTATGGTCGTCCCTGTGAGTTCGTTCATAAGAATAGACTTAAGATCAGCGTGGTCTAAAATGTTTGGATTAATGATATTAGATTTTGCTAGGGTAATCGTTAACATGAGATTACCGATTTCATTAATGAGAATTCTGTTTCTTGTGAGCAAAGTCTCGTATAAATGCGAGGTGTCTGTTTGTTTATTTTTGGCAATCTTAAGAATTTTATTTACTGTGTCGGTTAGCATGTTTATTTGTATCTGTGTTTTAGAATTAATTTCTATCTGCCTATTGTTGGAACTAACCAGCTGTGCCTCCGTCATTCTAATGTTCTCTAGGTCATTTGCGTCGGGGGTGCCCGCAACGACTTTAAGCGCCGTCCCCAAGAAGTCAAGGCTTCTCGCATGGCGGTGATGCACCTCAAGAGCGGACAACAGGTCTCGTACGTGTTCGGTGTCTACCTCCAAAAGCTTCCGCATGTGGGATTGCGGAAACATGTCCGTTAATTTAGCGGTCTCGTCAATCATTCGCGTGAATTCGGAAAGGTAAGTCGTATGTCTTAAAAAGTCGTTACCGTCCCAAACTAATACAGTCCCGTCCGAGATAGGAATGTAGTCAGAGTGTGAGTAGTCTGTCATTCGTGCCGTCACAGTCACTAGTAATGTTAATATCGTCCCGTACAACCTGAAATGTGAAGCGAATCGTTAGTTCTTACTTGTCAAATATTCCTTAATCCTACAAGCTAAGCCTATTAACTCAGCGAAGGTTGTCCTTGTGGACTACCCTCCCCTTAATGAGGACTGTGGTCCCCAAGTCCGCTTCAATCTTTTCTTCGATACATAAGGGCGTGAGTTTGTTGCCTAGTCTCCGGTTTGTTTTGACCAGAACCTCTTCGCCCACGTCAAATACCCTATTCTGCCTGTCTTGGTTAAGTCTGGCATTCTGTACTTGCTGTGCTCCCTCTATCCTCTTCGTAACCTTATGTTGGGTCTCTTTCGAGGCATCGTACAAGGTGTCTATTGGTATCTTCTGAGTAACGGAATGTATTGACCTGTTATACTCAATTGCGGCCTGTAGTATGAGTTCGACTGTACTGTTTATCCCTCTTTGTAGCTTCAGACATCTGGCTATCTCTATAAGTGTACTGTGAAAACGCTCGACTTGCCCGTTCGACGTGCTGTGTAGGGGCGGGGCATTTGCTAGGTTAACGCCAAAGTTGTTTAGCAGCAGGGACGTAATCGTTTCCGACTTAAGCGATGGCTCATTGTCACAGTATATCTGTTTGGTCTGGGGAAAAACGTTCAATATCGATAGCAACGGGGGTATCAAGTCCTCTATAGTACGCGACACTATATGGTGAACTATAGCAAACTTAGAGTATTTGTCGATGCAAGTCAGAAGCAGTTTGCGGTCTGTGGAGAATATGTCAACGTGAAGCATTTCTCCAGCTCGTGAAGGGATCGGCGTTCGTCCGAGCTCTTGCTTCTTCGGGTGTCTGTCATATTTCGCTTTTGAGCACACCTTGCAGTTTAGGACTACTTCGTTTGCTAACTTTGTCATTTTGGGAAAATAATAGTCGGTCATGATCTATTTTATGTTTTCTTGTGCAGCCCTGTGGGCACGATTGTGTTCGGTGGTGAGGATATTCCTTCTGTCTCCGTTATCCAGAACATCTGTGACAAGGTGCTTGCAATGCCAAAATTTTGTGGTTGGGAAGCTTCTAACAAGTTCGTCTTGCAGTCTTGCTAGGATTGGAAGCTCGCAATGGATTGCGTTCACTACGTTTGGGTTAACTATCGGTTTTACTACATCGATTAAGGTGGTCCTATCAGTGAAATTTATCACATGGCGCGTTTTTTCGCCAAACATGATATAATTTCTGTTCAGGAACTGAGACTCTTCCAAGATGATTTGGTTTCTGAAGCAATTCACCGGCTTTTCAGTAGTCTCGATGGTATAGGTCAGTGATGTTTCGCTATGCATTGTAGCGGCATCTGACTCTGGTTCAGCACTCTCGAGTGCGTTCACGTTTTGCCGCGATAAGGCGTCAGCTACGTGATTCTCCTTACCGGGTTTGTAGAACAGGTTCGCCCCTGTCTCATCAATGCGTGCTTTCCAACGTTTGATTTTTGCGTTTGGGTTTCCTTCAGATACCGCGAACGTAAGTGGCTGGTGATCTGTAAAAATGTTTATGTCTTTGACCCCATAAAGATAGTGCCGAAGCTTGGCCAAGGCCCACACGATAGCTAGTAACTCACGCTCGTTAGTAGCGTAATTCGCCTCACTATCTTTCAGCGTTCGAAAAATCATGGAAATTGGTCTCCCGTTCTGAGATAAAACTGCCCCGATTCCATATGCCGATGCGTCTGTAGTCAGATCAAAAGGCTTTTTGTAGTCTGGATACATTAGCATGACGTTTTCTGATGCTAAAATGTTCCTCAACCTCTCGAATGCATGCCTCTGATTTTCATTCAGTTTGACTTGCATTCTTTTTGATCTGTACTTGCTCACCGAACCGTTTTCCCCTTTCAGGATGTCGGAGAGAGGTTTCGCTATTGCGGCGAAATCTTTGATGAAGCAGCGGTAGTAGCTGGCTAAACCCAGAAACGACCTTACTGCAAACAGTGACTCTGGCTCGACGTAGTTCTGAATGGCTTTCACCTTTTCAGGGTCAGTCCTTGCGCCGTTGCTAGTCACAATAAACCCCAGATACTCTACGCTGTGTTTAAAAAACTGGGATTTTTCTTTGGCCACTTTCATGTTTGCGTCGCGCAGACTCTTGAGGACCCACTCAACGTGTTTGACGTGGTCCTTTTCGCTTTCGGAGAATATGATGACGTCGTCCACATAAACATAGCAAGTTTTGCCAATCTGTTCACGGAGGACATCATCAATGGTTCTTTGAAAAATGCTGCCCGCATTCTTCAGGCCAAAGGGGAGTCGACAGAACTCGAATTTTCCCCCGTTCACCGAAAACGCCGTCTTCTCCCTGTCCTCCTCCGCCAAAGTTATTTGGTGGTATCCAGACTTAAGGTCGATTTCCTTCTCGTCGGTTGTCCGTATTTTAGCGACGACGGAAGTATTGTACGGCAGTGACTCGTTAGGGTCAGCAAATGCCTTATCGTTCCTTTTGAGCATTTGAAGGAACTCGGTCCTCACTGCAAAAGGCACATCAAGGTCGATAACCTTGGTGTGGTTTACATTCAAGCATTCCTGGTTATGTATCGTTTCCGATCCACCCTGGATTAAAAGCTTGTTTTCCTTCAGGCTTATGGCGGCGTTGACCTGCTTTAATAGGTCAAGGCCTATTATCCCGTCAAATGTAGAAAGGTTGTCTAGTATAAAAAAAGTCGCTGTCTTTCCAAACATTGGCAACGCGCACTTTTTGGAAATGTTGTTGGAGCCGTGAATAGACTGCACGACAAACTTCGTCTCGACCGGGACTACACCATCCAGCTGCGTTAGCGGCTTGATGTAATTTTTTGATGCACCCGTGTCAATTAACAACCTAACGTTTCTCCCTGCTATTCGTCGCCGTAAGTACGGCAGCAGGGACTTCGCCCTAAAAAATTCAGGCCGCTATCTAGAAAGTTGAGGCTGTCGCCCTCACACTCGCTGTCAGTATCTATTTCCTCGACTTCTTTGCTAGCCACCACGCTATATGACCCTTCCTTGTCTGCACCATTGGTAGAGATGTGATCTATCCTCTGGCGTCTCTGGCCCGTCATACGATCGGACGTATTCGATCGCTTGTTCGTCTGTCCCTGTTGTGGGTTAACTCTTGCGGACTCCTGAGATTTCTGATAGGCGGTCTGCTGCCTATATTTTGACATTGATGGATCAACGTCCATTGGTTCTGACCTGTTATTATTAGTAGTGGCCGCAACCTGAGCAGCCTCAGCGTTTCTCTGACCCCTTTGCTTCTTAAAGGCGGGGCTCTTCCCTTGTCCAGCTTGAGCGTTAGGTCTCTGCTCTTGCTGGTTGGGATTCTGACGACTTTGATTCCTCATTTCGCCTTTATTAGACCTTTCTTCTAATCCTCTGGCGAAGTTTGTGGCAAAGTTGTACCGATCGTGGTTTGCCTCCACCTCCTGAGCCAAAGCCAAAGCGGATGGCAAATCAGGCGGGTGCGCTGCAAACAACACGTCCGTCAAGTTGCGTCTTAGTCCGGAGATAAAGACTCTTAAGGCATCGCCTCTAAACTTCTCGCACATCCCCCTGGCCAGATTATGGTCGTACGTCATGTTAGTTTTGTTAGTTAGTAAGGTGAGCTTTTTCTCGACCTCATCGTAGTACTGTAGAGTGGACATGCTGCCCTGTCTAAGGGTACCCATTTCCTGCTCTATAATGTGAATGGGTTTCTTATCAGCGTAGGTAAAATCAAGTCGCGCGATGATAGCCTCGAAGTTGAGTGCTGTATTGAATGACGCGAGAACGGCATCGGCCGAGCCCCTTATTTTATTCCTTAGAATGACCATGGCTTGGTAGTGTCGTATGAATTGTGCGCTGCTTGTCGCCAAGCGACATAGGCGTCTAGGGAGCCGGTGAAATCCGGCAAACTTTTCATCGCGTCTAAAGGCTCATCACAGCGAATACCCGGGATGATTTGTGCGTCTTCGTACACCTTTATCACTGGTACAGAAATAGTTGCTCTACTTATACGCCCTGACAGTTCGTCAATTTGCCGTTTGAATTCGGTTTTGAGGTCTGCCTCTCTCCTAACATATTCTGCTGCCTGGACTGATAAAGCAGTCTGGGTAAGTGCTCGTAACTGGTCCTCGTCCATTTCTGTACTAGAAGCCTGCGCTCGACCGAATTTTTGGAACAGACCGGAAAGTACACTGTCGTCACTGTCGTTACAATTTCTTCTATAACTCATAAGTTGACACACTGTTAGTCGCCACGGGGCATAACGCTAGTAGAGACACAATTAAACATGCAACGCGAGCGGAGACAATAAAACAAACTTTACACACGCAATCTGATCTTTTGGTCTTTTCCTAGATGAAACTCACTTACATGATACTATTTTGTCCGTCCTGGTAGTTGTCCTCGGATTTGTTCCTTTGCTTGGGATCCTCCTTATGTTTTTCGTCACCGCTGCCAAGAGAGCTCCTGCGGATCTGGTGAACTTGGTTCATGTTTTTTTGTTAGTTTTTAGACAGCCAGCCGCTGTTTCTTTGCACTTCACTTGCAATTTCATTCAGTTTTGTTTTGTGTGTTTTGTTTTTTTATTTTTTTATAACTGCCGGTTTCGCGACGCGAGAACCGTTTGCCACTTGGGTGATCGGAGATCCGTAGTTGGGCGCCAATTATATTTTAAGTGTAGTCACTCGTTTCGAATTGATCAAAACCACGAGCACTGGTGAGATTTGCAAGATATATTTATTAAAGGCGTCCGCCGTTCAATATGAATGATTACAAACTGAAACTACAAAGCATAAATTCTTAATCACTAAGCTATGGTCATTGGCGACACCGCCGCTGCCGTCGGCAGCGCTGTCGCTGTCGTTAGCCACATTGTTGCTGGCCGCGATGTCGCTGCCGCCGCTGTTGTTGGCAGCCGCACCGGCAAAGTGCAGCGTTAGCGCCTCGTGCAGAGTGTTATGTTACTCGGCGGATGTTATGCAAGAATGTTGCGGGGCGCTGACTTTGCTCCGCTGATCGGTGGCGTAGCCGCACTTGACACCCGAGCTTTGGACATTTTTGCTGACTGACGTAACTGCTGATTCAGTCGCTGCGACCCCAACATTGTGAGAGTACTCTTTCCATTTTGGGGTCGCTGGGAGCTCACAGTTAACTTACATATACTTCTTGTCTCATCCGTGTGATGGTAGTCTCAGCGGCAATCGGCATACTCAAACATCCAGATGCTGCACTGGGTGTATGCTATGGTTGCGGCTCATTTGAAGCAACCCTCACCGTTGGTGTCGCTGCCTCCGTTGCAACTCCTGTGGTGGCCATCTGTTTCATATCATAGTCCAGGACTTCTTCTGGGTGGGTGTTGAGTTGGCATGATCATTTTATACCAGGGGTGGCTGATTTAGCTTTTTTTTTTTTTTATTATTTTTTTTTTTTTTTATTTAAAATTTAATTATTAAAAAAAAAAAAAAAAAAATTAAAATTTTAATAAAAAAAAATGGGAGAATTAAAAAATTAAAATAACAATTAAAAAATAATAAAAGATATAAAAAAAAAAAAAATATAAAAAAAAAAAAATTAAATAAAATTATTATAAAAAAAACCTTTTAAAAAAAAAATAAAATCTAAGCATAATCGAACACACATACATATATGTATTTGTCTGTGTGCACATACTTATACGTTTTCCATTATATGTACGCACATACATATGTATGGATGTATTCCATTGGTCGGCACGCTTGGCTTCCGCCGGCAGCGTTTCCGCCGCACATGCAGCGAAAACGTTTGAGCATACACATTTATGTGCAAACATATGTATATTGTCAAACTAATTGGTAAGTGCATACAGACAAACAGATTGTTGTTCGATTATACTTATTAGTTTTTTTGTTTCAACGTGTTCTAATACAAGTATTATCAATTGTAATACCCGGATATCGATTTTAATACTTTAATCGGAAACAACATGCAGAGAATACTATACGGTCGACTGCACTTTTCTTTCTTGTCTATTAGATTGGTTCGCGGAAGCGCAGTTTGCGCATATCATGGCATGAATTTTCGAAACCAATACTAGAAGCGTTTGAGCCGCTTTTACATTTTCAGACGTTACAAACCGGCTGACTGCTAAACTTTACTCAATTCTTAGCTAAATGTGACCGTCAACTTTAACGTGACCCAAAAAAATGTATACGGCTTCGCAGAAAACTTCGTTTCTAACACATAGTTTTCAAATCATATCATTTAATTTGTCAGCATTGTCATCCATATACAGCTGCGTGATGTCTTTATCAATAAGCGGATGAAATAGGTGGTTTACAAAATAAATAAAAGAAGCTGAAAAGTGTGTCAACTCAAGAAATGCCTTATTTAATTCAAATAGTCCTTTACGTGTAACAAACGCAGTATAGTCTTTCCAATATTCCTTGTTGAGTATATGAAATAATCCATTTATCACATTAAATAACATAGCTGATTTCAAACAATAGGTATCATTAGGCATTTTTAGACTCCGTACTCTAAAGAAAGCTAGATGGGTGTATTAGGTCTGTCAGAAGCGAAATATACGTAACAGGATGAAAGAGGCGACCCCATTAAGTACATTCTGTCAAATAAGTTCCCGGAAATTCTCATTTTAAATTTTCCTTTTCAGAATATTTCTAATATCTTTTTTTTCCCAGGTTGGCACAACTTTCAGCCACTTTTCTGTGAATTTTTTATTGCTATGTGTCATTTAGTTTGGTAACGGCGTTATTAGTAGCAAGTCAACCTTTTAGTGTGCGTTGCGATTTTTACTATCGATAAAAATAGCGAAAAAAAGTTTGTGTCAAATTTTGTGTTTCAAACGAAGTTTCTTGTGCCAAAACGTTGTAAATGTTGAAAAAACATTTGGTGATTCAACCATGTCGAAAAATTAGTTTACGAATGGTATAAATCGTTCAAAGAGGAGCGAGAAGAAGGACGACCTTCGACCTCTTCAACTAAAGAAAATGTCGACAAAATAAAGGAAATGGTGCTCGAAAATTGTCATTATAGTTTGCGAGAGATAGCCCTAGAAATCAACATGTCTCATGAGACCGCTCATCATATTTAAGTTGATGTTTTGGGTATTCGGAAAGTCGCAGCGCGACTGGTACCAAAAGATCTGAATTTTCTTCAAAAATTGAATCGCAGCATGGTGGCTGAAGACATTCTTGAACGCGTAAATTCCGATCCAGCGTTTATCGAACGCATCATAACTGGTGACGAGAAATGGGTTTTCGAGTACGACATGCAAACAAGTCAACAATCATCGGAATGGTGCACCAAAAATGGGCCGAAACCGAAAAAACCGCAATTCGCAACGAGAACTGAAGGCCATCCCGGAATATAGCTTTAAAAAGTGTTTCGATGATAGGATTGCTAGTTGGAAGAAGTGTATTGCCTCAGAAGGGGTCTATTTAGAAGTGGATATAATAAATTTAGATGATTGATAACTTGTTTGTGTTTTATTTCAAATTTCCGGGTACTTATTTGACAGAATGTATATACATATATTCTTGATCACCGCCACCAGCCGAGTCGATATAGAAATGTCCGTTTGTCCGGCTGTCTGTCAGTCTGTCATTACCACCAAGTTTGATACAGATCGGACGAATATAGCCTGTAGCCCCCATATGACAAATTGATTTGTATAAAAAAGTCTAGTGTTATTGGTGATTGCATTCATTATAATTATCCCATTATAATTATCCTCACAAAATTTGATCCGGATCAAACAAATATAGCTTATAGTCCTAATTGGACAAATCGCCCGAAAATTGGATATTTGTACAAAGTGTGTATGTTACAGTTAGTACTGTCGTCAATAAACTTGGTTCAGATCGGACAACTATAGCTTATAGCTCCCATGCAACAAATCGGTCGAAAGTAGGAAATTTGTACAAAGATGTGTAGTATTAGTTAAGCTATCGCAACCAAATTCATATACATATAATGCGTTTGATTCAGATCGGACAACCATATTCTACAACTTTCATAGGCCAAATCGGTCTTAAATTAAGGAAAGTGTCCACTAGAACGAGCACGGGGTCTTTTGAAGTCGGCTTGCTCGACTGTAGCCTTTCTTACTTGTTTAAATTGTGAAGTTCATTGCAAAATAATAAACAAATGACCCCTACAACACATAATTAAATAAAAATTATTTTAAGTTGGGGGAGGGGGTACGGTATATAAGGCCAGCGCTCTGATACCTCTTTCATTGAGCGAATTTGCGGTGCACCTAGACATCATAGCCTTGTTTGCACTAGAGCACGACAGTGGCAAAGTAGATGTTCCAGTGTTTCGGCGGTTTCGGCGTTGTTACGGTAGTTACATTTCCTGCAGTCAGTGTTCATGGTTATACCAAGCTTGGCTATTGAACTCATTGCACATTATTTTTGCTATTATACAAGAGCCACAAAGGCGGCTTGGAACCCAGCAGATGTGTACTGACTTGGTCATACATAGTTCATCTAGTGCTTCCTTGCTCACCTTGACCGTTCTGAAACTGAGAGTTGACGACATCATAGACTTAATGGCTGCCTGACTGTTAACCATGATGTTGATTGTGCGGCTGTCCGTGCCAAGATAAGTCGCTGCTTTTCAAATGGCAAAGATCTACGCCTGGAATACACTGTAGTGGTCGCATAGCTTGTATGAAAGCTTAGTGTTAGGATGTTCACAATATACTGCAGCCCCTACTCCATACGACATCTTGGAACCGTCACTGTATATGGTTAGATGACCTTATTGCCAACTAGGGCAGTTTTTTCAGTCCTTCGGTCCAAGGGGCGCCCAAGTTCAGACTTTTAGGCAGTTGTTGGGTTTGAGATGGTCGGAGCTTTTAGCCATATTTTTCCCAGAAGTGTTTTCAGAGCTTTAGTGAGGGTAGTACAAAGAGCGCCCGTGATGCACATGAGAGCTGTCCATTTTCCATTAAGGCAAGGTAAGTCTTCTTTTCGGTCGCCTCCCACCACATGAAATCTCCGTAGAGCAGTATCGGACGGACAACTGAGATGTAGATCCAATGCATAAGGCTGGGTGACAGACCCTAAGAGCAATTGAGCATCATCTTTGGTGCATGCAGTGCCATGGTTGCCTTTTTCACCCTTCAGTCAGTTTTCTGTCCAGCACCGTGCCCACGTACTTAAGGTGAATGCTAAAGGCACTTACCGTTAAGCATCTGTGAAAACCAGCGTGTTTAGGACCTACCCTACGCAGGGAGCTGGACACTTGCACCGGAGAGTGCAACAGGCATTCTTATTTGCTCCCCCGTGCACGCCGGTGGTATCAGTCAATTCATCCACCGACGTTTGGGCTGACATCCCAGTCCGAGTTCAATTACTATGTTGACTTTCCAGAGCGGTAGATAGTTCAGGTGTCCACTTCTAGCGGTTTATGCCTGCCTTATTGAAAATGAAAGAAAATATTAACCTGCATTTGATCCATTTTTGCAACATATAATCGCAGAATAGATGATAGCTGCTTCTTAACTCCGTTCTTAATTCGCCTTCAACGTTCCGAATTATTTTCTCATGCCAGAAATTGAATACCTCAAATGATGAACAAGTAAGAAAAGTACAGTCGAGCACGTCCGACCCGCATAATACTTTCTGTATTTTATTCTAGAAAATCAAAATACAATACAAGAAACAATGCTTAACAAACAGGATGGAAACTAAAAATATTTTATTTTTTGCGGAAAAAGCGTGTGTGGCTGCCCAAAATATTTAATGACACTGCATTGCCTCTACCGAAATTGGTATTCCTAAGTATCATATTAACTGAGATATTCGGCTAAAACATCTATATTTTCAAAAGTAGAGTATTAAAATATGGTTATAGCAGCAGTTTACGTTTCGTCCTTATCATCGGCATAATGGCTCCGCAAACAATCGTCGATGGCGTTGGTGCCGTCAAGGTTTCCCTCGGGGTCATGTGCGAAGGCGCGCACCCGACTATTGCTTGCTCCATGTCTTGAATGATAGTCACATAACAGCGCGACGATGGTTGTGCCATTCAATTTATGTGCGTAGATGATGTACACAAATATGTCGGTAACCTCCTTATTTTGCAGCAGGGTATTTCTGCCCGATGACAACTGTAAATTTTCGCTCACTGCTGTTGCCATGCTGATTTTCAACGGTGGATTCTTGGTATCGTTTGCGGTACTTGCTCTCACTTGGTTTGTCGTTGCGTTCCGAATTTCTTTCTCTAACGTAACTTGGTTACCATTATTGTGTTCCTTCCCAGGCTTATTGGGCTCTGCACATACTTCTTGTCTCATCCGTGTGATGGTAGTCTCTTTTCTCTTCGAGACAACCTGATACTAATACAAACAAGTAGGAAAGGCTACAGTCGATCGAGCCGACTGTAAAAGACCCCGTACTCCCATAATAATGCGCATTTGTATTTAATTTGAATTAAAATTTTATAATGAAATTTAAAAATTAATATTTATATGTATATTTTAAATTGATATTTAAAAAAAAATTAAATTAGCAATTCTCATTGCCAGCATTCGAACCCACGACCCTCAGGCAACGATTTCACATCGCGCCGTAACTCTACCATTCGCAACACGCGCTACTTTCAAGCATGTTCCGCTTATTCGCATTTACATGTTATACATACAAGTACACACTCGTTTGAAATCTGCGAGCAGCGCTGACGTCACACAGGCGGCGAAATTGCAGCTAAATTACATAAACTTTCTAACCTAACAACTTTTTTGTTAATTGACGGATTTTAACGCCGCTTGGAATATAGTTTGATATGATATTCCTCTCTTCGAATAATTAATTATAAACACTGTACTATTTGACTAAATGCCCTAAATCCTGCCAATTTTAAGCTTGAAATTTTGAAAGTTTTTTAGCTTTTATGAGAAAAGGGGGCGTGGAAGGCCAAAATTTTGAATGGCATTGCGTTAAGGCTGTCTCTAGCAACTCTGGCAACCAGAAATGGTGTTCCTAAGTGCCATAGTTACTGAGTAATTGGCCTAAAACTACATTTTTTTTCGAGGTGTGTCTGGGTTTTTGCTCATTGCGGGGGCGGTAAGGGGCGTGGCAAAAATTTGAAATAAACTTAACCTGCGTAAGTTAATAACGGACTTTCATTATAAATTTGGTGGCTCTAGCTTTTGTAGTTTAAAAGATCCAGGTGTTCATACGGACGGACAGACGGACAGACGGACATTGCTATATCGACTCGGCTGTTGATGCTGATCAAGAATATATATACTTTATGGGGTCGGCCACGCCTCCTTCTGCCTGTTACGCACATTTCGCTTCTGACAAACCTAATAGACCCCTCTACGCTTTTTTAGAGTACGGGGTCTAAAAATAAGATACTCACAATCAATTTCTACAATATAGATTTAGCATCATATATTAAACCGAGTAAGAAAAGTACAGTCGAGCGCGCCCGACCGTATAATACTGTCTGCATTTTTTCATCTGTTTGTCTGTACGTTTGACATTATACGATGCATATATGCATGTATGTGTGTGTTTGTCGCACCCAACGTCTGCGGGCAGCGCTGCCACCACGCTGCCAGCGAACATGTGCTTGTGTGTTTTTGTCTTGCTTGCACTCACACGTTGATATTGCGTTCAGTTATCAATATAGTAACGCTTCTAGTTTTCTTGTTTATAGTCCGATTTCAATGAGCCTTTCAGGATAGTTTGATAAATGTGGTTAGCCTCCACTCGAATTACAGTTACAATGCTGTACTATATGAACAAATGCCTAAATATGGAACGAAAGTTGAGAATTATTTTTATGTATTGTGGGAAAAAGCGGCGTGGCAGTCCAAAATTGTAAATGCCAATGCATTAACGCTGTCGCTAGGAACCTCCACACCAGAATTGGTGACCCGAGGTGCCATGGTTACTGAGATATTCGCCGAAAACGTGGATTTTTTCTGAGGTGTGTCTAGTTTTTTGCTCATTGTGGGCGAATGGGGCATCGAAAAAAAAAGATTCTGGTATTGACTGACTAAATATGTGATCGATTGACACCAAGCTCGAACTGGTAGCTCTTACCATCTCTGAAAACTGTTTGTTCACACAGACGGACATGGCTATATCGACTCGGCTTGTGATGCTGATCAAGAATATATACACTTTATGGGGTCTGCCACGCCTCCTTCTGCCTGTTACATACTTTGCACAAACCCAATATACTCTTGCAGAGAGTATAACCATGAAAGAAAAGTACAGTCGAGAACGCCCGACCGTATAATACTCTCTGCTTTTCTTCCCGAATAAATTATTGAAATCGGTATCCAGATATTACAATGGCTAGTAATTGCATTAAAATACGTTGAAACAAAAATAATCTAAGCATGGTACTTGTATTAGAATACTTTGCAACAAAAATGAAATCTAAGAATAATCGAACAAACATATTTTTGTATGTGTGCACTTACATAAATGTTTGTCATTATATGTACGCACAAACATATGTATGTATGTATGTATTCCATTGGTCGGCACGCTCAGCGTCCGCCGGCAGTGCTCCGCCACACATGCAGCGAAAACTTTCGAACATGTGCTTGTATGTTTTAGTCTCACTTGCACTCATACAGTGATATTGTTAAATAACTTAAACTTTGTTACGTGATAGCTCTCTCGTTCAAATTAGGATTTTTATGCAAGTTTCAGGATAGTTTAATATGATATGTCTCCAAACAAATGTTTGTTGATGTTTTTAAATGGCATTGCATTTATGCTGTCACTAGGAATCTCCTTACCAAAATTGGTGATTCTGATAGTTACTGAGATATTCGCTTAAAACACAGCTTTTTTCCGAAGTGTGTCCAGTTTTTTTCTCATTGTGGGCGAATGGGGCGTGGCATCAAAAAAAAAAAGAAACTTCTTCTATTGACTGACAAAATATGTGATCGATTGACACCAAGCTCGAACTTGTAGCTTTTACCATCAGCCGCACCTCCTTCTGCCCATTACATATTTTGCTCAAACCTAATTACTCCCGCAGAGAGTATAACATTACTTTTTGAATACCATTTTAGTTTTGTTCAAAAACGTTCAAATTTGTAGAATATGGGCCTTCAAAGTAGAGCTAGTATTTTCGACAAAAAATATAAGTTTTGTTTGTGTAACACGCGTCACTTTACCATCTGTTTTCTGATCGGTGCACCGCGGTGATGAAACTTGTTGGAAAAACAAGTTTGCAGCAATGAGCTCTGACCTTTAATATAATAATTGACATCATATAAGGAATTAATTGCAATATGTGGTCACATTCCCCATAGTGCTGTGTATAAGTTTTACTACCCTGGCACTACCGTAGTAATTTTAAGCTGTTGTTCCTATCAATATAGTATTCATATTTGATTAAATTTTACTAGAATTAAGTTTTACCAAGATAACTTTTAAACACGACTCGGCTGTAGTTGCTGACCAAGAATATATACAATTTATAGGTATTTTACGCCTTAGTCAATGTATTTTCTTTGTGTCAATCATAATGCACTTTCCAAGGGTATACATACGGCGTCAAACAATTCTTGACTTAAATGCCAATATAAATAAAAAATTAAACTATTTTATTTTACTAAACTAAAAGGTTTTCGGTAACATAAAATATGACCCGGATACGCAACTTAATCGTCACAATAACTTCCAATCATTTTCTGGAGGAATCATGCTGCTCTTTCGGTAAACAAAAATCTTAAGTACTTAGTATATTCATACTGTCAGAAAACCATAGCAATTGCAAACCATACCCACATAACTACAATCCTTAGTTCAGAAACATAATTGTGGATGCTTAAGCTTATATATGTATGGTATCAGGGTGTTAACACAGTTTATAACATAAATTAGCATTGGTAGGCACAGTTTAAATTCAAGTTGAAGAAATAACATTATTTAAACTATTTTTAAACTGTTAGTCCCGCGTTAAAGCTATTAACTAATAACAATTATTATACGCTATTACATTTTAATTATTTGCTTTATTGATATAACTAATTTTAATATTGGGAATATAAGTTTTATTAATATAGTAAAAATATATTAGACAACTATGTTTGATTCTTTTTGTAAGTTTACTAACCGGCGAAATAAATATTTTTACTTAAAATTAATAAAAAAAAAAAAAAAAAAAAAAAAAAAAACATTTTCATTGCAAAAGTAACTCATCTTTGGCTCCATATTTTAAAGCTATGAGTTAATACTATTTTGTAAATAATATTTAATTATCAGTTTACCGTTATATATACATACATATATGTCGTATGGGTACGTGTTAGATAACATTTTCTTTTATAAGTTGATTCTCAAATTTTTTAATTCACAATTTAATTAACAACTAACAATTGATTTTGAGCTGGTAAATAAACCACTATTTAATCTTCTGTGTTCCATGCGTCTTATAATTGTTTTACCAGTGAAATACAACAGTATTTATTGAAATGAAATATTATATTAATATATATCTAATATTAATAGCAACGAGAGCTTACCAGCTTTAATATAATAAGAACACTTATTTTTGCAAATATGACATGGTCTTGGAATAAAGACTTACCGCTTTTATTACTTTGATATCTTTAAGAGCCACTAAAAGATTCGGAACGGAAAGGCTTAAATTAACACAAGTAATATTCATTCATTAGTTAAGGTTTTGAACAGCCTTCATTGTCTTAATTGGTTTCACAATTTTCTCAAGCACTTAATCTTATTTTTGAAATAACTTAAGGGGTTACAACAAAGTTGGGGCTCGCCAAATCGAAAATTGGTTGTTTTGTTCCTTCAGAACATAGTTTCGTTAATATCTGTATCCATATTGGATCACTGGTTTTCAAATTACAGATTTTTGCAGAGCGCATTCCCTATTCAGAGACCACGTTGACAGACAATTTGAACGCGATTATCTCGGAATGAAATTTTTTCAGAAGTACTTTTGCCATGATCATGATAACTCAAAAACTTGTCAACCTATTTTCAAAATTCTTTTGTTTTGTAATATTCGTATTGAATGATCAATTTATACATAAGGTCTAAATTAAACAAGAAAGAAAAGTACAGTCGAGCACGCCCGACCGTATTTTACTCTCTGCATATTTTTCCAGGTTAAATTACTAAAATCAGTATCGAGATATTATAATGTATAGAACTTAAAACACATTAAAACAAAAACAATCTAAGCATAAACAAAAATCTGTTTGTTTGTATGCAAATACATATACGAATAACAATATATGATGCACATATGTATGTATGTATGTGCTCAACGCGGCCAGCGACTGCGGGCTGCGCTGCCGCCACACAGACAGCGAAACGTTCGAACATGTGTTTTTATGTTTCTGTCTCTCTTGCAATCGTACCTTAATATAGCGTTCACTCCAATTCCAATTTCAATGCATTTATGCAGAGAAGGAGAAGGAGAATGAGGCGTGACAGATACCATAGAGTATATATGTATATTCTTGATCAGCATCAATAGCCGAGTCGACATAGCCATGTCCGTCTGTCCGTCTGTATGAACAAAAGGATATCAGAGAATAAAAGAGCTAGAAAGATGAAAGGTACAATACCCAAGCAGTACAAGTTTGTTTTTGTTTTTTAACACGCCCACTTTAGGGCGTTTTATCTTCATATAAAGGTAAATGTACAGGTAAAACTCGAATGTTTTAGTATAGAAAACTTTTTTGTTAGCTATGCTATCTGAATTTAATTTACACGGGTAGTACATGTCTAGGAAGTAGATGTACTTACCAAGTTTTATACAAATGGGACAACTATATCGTTTAGCTCCCATAGGGCCAATCGGTAAAAAATGCGCTCCAAAAAAGTTTGATCCAAATCGGACTACTATATTGTATAGCCCTCATAGGAATAATCGGTCGAAAATAAAGTCGCGAGGCGACTATAGAATTCTTTCTTGTTTTTAAATCAAAATTGTTTTTAGATCTTTGAATGTGTTACTAAAGTACAGTGATTTGCTTTCTTTAATAAAGTAAGCATAAAATATTTTAAAAATCACGATCTATGCTTACTTTTCTGGCCCAACTTTGTATGTAACCACTTAAGCTCAAAGCTCCACGTCATATTTGTACATATATATACCTTTACTAACAAATACTTATTTTAATATTAGACTAATGGCTCAACGATTTTTCTATTGTTCAAAATAAAAACGTTACGATATAACAATATAAATATTTCCTTATATTATTACCTGATATTTATATCATGTATAGGTATTTGGAAATATTAAACTAGGTACTGTGGAAAACTCAATTACTAGGCACAACAACTTCCAATCATTTATTCAAGGAGTAATGCTGCTTTTCAGGTATGTACACTGCATAAAATTGACAAATAAAAAGCTTAAGTGTTGTTGTTATTTAAAACAAACATGCATTACAAATTTTTATAAAAATATTTAAATAATGTTGAAGGTAAAAACTTCATAACGAGTTAGCAATCTAGGGACGGAAAAACCTATTCTCTGATACTAATTCGAGAAAAAAAACACTAGTTACAATAAAAAAGTATTGCCAACGACTCGTAATGCAAAATTTTAATAAATTAATAAGCATTAAAAAGTGAGTCGATATAGGCATGTTTTTTTGTCCGTCTACGCGTCAGTATAAAGAAATAAATCTTAGAGACTATGTAGATGCTAAACTTATGGCAAACAATTATTGGAAAGTACATTCTTTGTAGGGTCAAGTGCGGTGCACAGTATTTCCGCTTGTATGGAGGCATGGATCAGGGGTTATATAACTTTTTTATTGTTACAAATCCATTCTTAAAAATATTAACATTTTATTTTAAACAAATTTTAAGTGTAGAGGTCGCTTCAAGCGATTTTCCAAACCTCATTAAAAGGGGCACTATGCGGTGGACATATTAACTTTAGATTGGGTTATCTAAAATAAAAATAAAAAAAAAACAAAAATATATCGCTATTAAATTGAATTATATAGAGATTAATCGTTCGTCAAAATATTCAACTTTGACAAAATAGCTTCACAAAAATATATTTAGATTACACAAAAAAAAAGTGTCTTTTGATTGTTTATAAAATAGACAATACGTATCAGATTGGCAAAAGGAACTATTAAATCCTGTATAATACATATAAGAAGGTTGTCTAAAAATTGTTCGCACTGGGAACAGTAACTTTTTCTACTCTCTGCGTGTGTATATTGGGTTTGTGCAAAAGTATGTCTGTCTGTCCGTCCGTATGAACAAACAGATTTCAGACATGGTCAAATCCAGTCAACTCCAGTCAGTCAATGCAATGAGTCTAAAACTAGAAACACCTCGGAGAAAAATCGATGTTTTTTGCGAATGTCTCAGTAAGAAATAAAATAATTGTCAAACTTTAATGTCATTTCGTAACTCATGTTCTAATGTTTTCGCTGCCTGTGTGGGGGCAGCGCTGCCCGCGTACACTGGCCGTGTCGACCAATGGTATACTTATTCATACATATGCATGTTCATAAATATAATGTTAATCGTATATGTATGTGCAGATTTATTGTCGATTATGCTTAGATTTTATTTTTGTTTCAACGATTCCTATTACATGAATTATGCATTATCCATACCTGGATACGGATTAGAATAATATAATCATACAACCCGAATAAAATGCAGAGAGTATTTTACTGCCGGTATTTTTTTTTCATGTTTGTACATATGTATGTACACGGGTTTGTCAGAAGCGAAATGTGCATAAGAGACAGAAGGAGGCGTGACAGACCCCAGAAAGTATATGTATTCTTGATCACCATCACAAGCCGAGTCGATTTAGCCATGCCCGTCTGTCTGTCTGTTCGTCTGTCCGTATAAACACCTGGATCTTTTAAACTACAAAAGCTAGAGCACAAAATTTAGAATGAAAGTGCGTTTTTATGTCAGGCAGATCAAATTTTTTTCAAATTGTTGCCACGCCCCTTACCGCCCCCGCAATGAGCAAAAAATCAGACACACTTCGAAAAAATTTATGTTTCAGGTTAATATCTCAGTAACTATGGCACTTAGGAACACCAATTCCGGTATGCATGTTCCTAGAGACAGCTTTATTGCAATGGCAATGGAATTTTGAGCTGCCACGCCCCCTTTTCTCATATTAACTAAAAAACTTTTAAACTTCAATGCCGTTTTTAAGGCATCAATAGTACAGTGTTTGTAATTTAACATTCGTTTACAGGAATATCATATCAAACTATCCTGAAAGTGGCATTAAAATCAAACTTTTATCAAAAGAGCTATCACGTAGCAAAGTTCTCGCGCAAGCGAAACAGAAACACATAAGCACATGTTCGAATGTTTGCGCTGCATGTGTGACGTCAGCGCTGCCCGCGTTTGCTGGTCGTGTCGACCAATGCACTATGGGGAAAATGACCACTTTATCTGGCATTTAGACGTTTTTTAAAGGTTTTCAAATTTGCTTAAAATTAGTGTTAACGCATTAAGAAAACATCAGAGTGTTATGCCTCAAACTTAAAATGTTAAAATTAACAGTCCCATGTGAGCATAACAGCTGTAAAGTCAGCTGTTGCAATTGAAAGCGCGCGCTACTAAGTTTTGTAAATTATTGCATTGAGTTTCGTGGTCAATATTTTGTGATTGGAACACAATTAGGAGAAAATCAAGTCATGAACACTGATTTGGCAGGTTTGCACTGTTTGTTTATTATCAAACAATTTTCAAATTGTGCGTGTGTATACTAATATTTTGTATTTTCATAAGAGCTTCTAAATCTTGATTTTTAGCAACAAATTTTATCTTTGGGAAGGATTATGTAAAAGGGTTTAGAATTGTTTAGGTGTTATAGCGTTGTTATAGCGTTTTCAATTCTGAGTTAACTGGTATTTGTCTTAATTTCCTCTTTTTCCCCCTTTTGGCGCAATTCGCATTTCAATTAGGTAACCTCAATTTTTCCAACGTCGATTTCTTTGCTGTGTGGAATAGCGAGAGGGGACGGCACGGACGAGAAAAGGCAATTCATAGATATTTTTAGCTGCATGCGTGCAATAATGAGGATTTTAAAAGTAAAAAGCCACCAATAAATGGATAAACAGTATAACAACTTTGCTTTACAATAAAGTAATAGGGAAAAGGGCTCAAAAACTGCAAAAAGCGGAACTTTCCAGTTTCTTCATAAGATTATTGTGCACTCAAGGCAAATCATGGAGAGAATATATATATATATGAAATATTTATATATATATGAAAACTTTGAGCTGCAAAATGATGAAAACTTTGAGCTGACAAATGATGAAAATAAGGAAAATTAACTAAAAAATTGTCTTTTGCCCAAATTTTGATATATATATATATTTATATATATATATATATATATATATATAAAAAGACAATTTTTTAGTTAATTTTCCTTATTTTCATCATTTGTCAGCTCAAAGTTTTCATGAATATATATATATATATATATATATATATATGAAAACTTTGAGCTGCAAAATGATGAAAATAAGGAAAATTAACTAAAAATTTTCTTTTATATATATATATATATATATATATATATATATATATATTTTCATGAAAACTTTGAGCTGACAAATGATGAAAATATGGAAAATTAACTAAAAAATTGTCTTTTGCCCAAATTTTGAGGGCGCAAGCGGGCGTGGCGAAAATCATATCTGCAATGTGAGCATGTATAGGTGACAGGATTTGGAAAGCTTATATCTAAAAATGCAAGTAAAATATATATTTTTCGATTTTTTTGCAAAAAGGGGCGTTGACACGCCCATTTTTCCAAAATAGCTTTAAATGGTCTATAACAACATAATAAAAAAAACCGCAGTGAAAAATGACTTTCGGTTAACTCACAATAGTAAATGCCAGATATAGTGGTCATTTTCCCCATAGTGCAATATGCACCACACATACATACATATACATATGTATATGTGCATACATATAATTTCAAACGAATGTGTGTTTGTATGCATAACATGTAAATGCTGATAATCGGAAGATTTTTGAAAGTGGTGCAACTGGTAGAGTTGCGGTGCGTTCTAGCACCTTCGTCTGAGGTCGCAGGTTCGAATGCTGACAATGAGAATTGATTATTTAATTTTTTTTAAATTTCAATTAAAAATGTACATATACAATTTTAATTTATAAATTTCATTTGAAAATTTTAATTTAAATTAAATAAAAATCCGCTCTTCTATGAGAGTACGCGGTCTTTCACAGTCGGCTCAATCGACTGTACCCTTTTTTACTTGTTTTTAATAACTTCATGACTACCATATGGTTAGCTTTTAAAATCCTAGAGAATGTGATAAATAACAATTGAGTGTTTTTTTCTTAACGCTCAATCTCTGAGCAGAAGCGAAACAAATGAAAAAATTTGCTCCCACTCTGAGCAAGAGAGTTTTTTCTATTTTGTTTCGGTCTTCGCTTGAGCGTTGCTGTTGAGTTCTTCGTGTTGAACTCTTTTAACGATTCTCTTTTCGGGAGTAATATAATTGTCGCTCGCGAGTTGAGACTCAGTGAGTGAGTGAATGACTGAATAAGTCAATTCAAAAAGTCTTGCAAACACTCTTTAAGGATTTTTCTTAATAAATAATATTTACTTAAGTAATAAGTCAAAAATATTTAATTTTTCTCCGATTATTCTTTTTTTTTCTAGCTTCAATCGAATACTTGATTGACAATAGAAAAAATATTTGTTTGTTGGTTTATTTAGTTTACGATATAATTGTAAACTATCAACCTTACAATTTTTACAAGCACTAGCTTCTACGGCCATCGGTTTATACGATAACCACATCCATACACTAACCTGGGATTCGAACCCGGATCCCCGTTGTTCAGTTGCCTTTATGACAGGGCCACTTAGACAAAATATAACAAATAAAAACAAAACTATATAAAAGAATTCAATGAATATTTCTTATTTATTTTGACAAATTGTTTAGCTTAATTAATAACAGGGAGTTTAAATTGTCCGCTCCTATTGAACTCCGACGTTCACTCAGTATAAAATGCAGGGCTAAAAATGCCCGTTCTACTGACACGTCGCAATTTAATTAGCATCACTCGCTTAAAGACGTTTTGCTTCATTTCACTCATGCAAATACTCGCGGTCTAAGTGAGACGAAAAAGAAACGAAAATAAACGATTGTTGTCCGAGCGCAAGTGAGATAAACGAAGAGATTACCGCGAGTATTTTTTTCATATACTCAGTAAAGAGTCTTATTTGAAGACGTCGCAAAACACTCAATTGTTATTTGCGAGCTATGGAAACCAGCATGATTTGCACAGCAATTTTTTTTAATGGCGTACCACTTATTTAATTCTTCAGAGTGCCTATTCTTTTTCCATATATTACATTGTTTGCTGTACGCCTTTTTTTCCACAATGTCAATAATTCTATAGTATAATAACCAATCAATGATGATGCTCCGTTTAAGAGGCTATCCGTCCCACCACCCTATGCACTTAATTTTGTAACATTGGCTCCACCTTGATTACCTTGATTATAAAGTTTCTCCGACGCGAAATGGCCGTAAAAAGGTATTCATCGATATTGCGATGTCCGTCTATCCGTCCGTCGGTCTGTCTGTCCATCCGTCCGTCCGTAGGAACACCTGGATCTCAGAGACTAAAAAAGCTAGAGCCACCAAATTTGAAATGAGAATTCAAAATTCTTCTTGAGCAGATCAAGTTTATTTTATATCTGTGCCACGCCACAACACTATAACTTGGAAACTTTTAGAGCAATCGTGACCTAATTCACACAGTACGTGAATGGTATCATAATAACTATCATCAAACAGTTTGATTCGGACACTTACAGCACTAACTATAGAACACATATGTAGATGCGTCAGACTCAATGTTTTTTTGAAAGCAAACGCTAGCCTATTCATGGACCCCCAGAGAGCTGAGGAAAAAAGCTGAACGTCATAGCGCCCGGAGAGCATTTGCGGGCAGTGCTGCCGCCACACAAGCAGAGAAAACGTTCGATCACGCTTGCATGCTTCTATCTCGCTCGCACTCAGTAGTGATATTGCGTTCAATTATCAATATTATAACGCTTCTAGTTTTCTTGTTTATAGTCCTATTTCAATGTGTCTTTTTAGGATAGTTTGATATAGTTAGCTTCCACTCTAATTATACAATTACAATGGTGTACTATATGTACAAATGCCTAAAAACGGAACGAAAGTTGAGAATTATTTTTATGTATTGTGGAAAAAAGGGGCGTGGCAGTCCAAAATTTTAAATGCCAATGCATTTACGCTGTCGCTAGGAACGCTCCATACCAAAATTGGTGATCCGAGGTGCCATGGTTACTGAGATATTCGCCGAAAAAACCGATTTTTTCCGAGGTGTGTCTAGTTTATTGCTCTTTGTGGGCGAATGGGGCGTGGCATCGAAAAAAAAAGATTCTTGTACTGCCTGACTAAATATGTGATCGATTGACACCAAGCTCGAACTTGTAGCTCTTACCATCTCTGAAATCTGTTTGTTCATACGGACGGACAGACAGACAGACGGACATAGTTATATCGACTCGACTCCTGATCAAGAATATATGTATATACTTTATGGGGTCTGCCACGCCTCCTTCTACCTATTACATACTTTTGCACAAACCCAATATATTCTTGCAGAGAGTATAAAAATAATTTTACTTTAATTAAAATTAAAAAAAATCTTTTCAAAACCTAAATTTGAAAAAATTTAAAATTTAAAATTTATTCCTCGTAATATTAAGGTAGTAGCCCGGTGTGACGGGTTCAAAAAATCAATTTTTTTTTTACATTTTTCGGAAGAAAAACATCTTAAAAATAAGCTATAAAAATTTCAGACATAAATTTTAATTATTCTTAAAGTTATAGCTAAAATAAGAGAGCGCGCCGTAGTGTGTGTGTGTGACACGCCAGCAGCAGCTGCTCTGACCGTCCCCTCTTTTATTGTCCGGTATACAATACGTATACCCAGGTATACCCCCGGTATAACCCAGGTATACGTATAATGCCAAAAATTTCGACTCACATCGACAAAATATAAGAATTTGGTACAATATACCGATTTGTACTATTGAACAGTTCATCAGTAAACGCTTTGCACTTGACGAATACACACTGCTCTAAAATGGGAAACAAGCGCTTTAGTGGAAGAAGGCACCAGAATAAAGGTGGAAGAAAGAGATAATTTCAGGGGAATCAATTTACTGTAGAAGCTGATACTGATTTTGTGAGTACAAGCGCAGAAAAACTGAAAGATAACAGTGACTTTGAAGTAAACCATGACTCTAGTTTCAAGTACGTTTTAATCAGTTTCGCTTTGGTGTTTGGTGCGTTTGAATCGCAGTTAAAATGTAAACTTTGCAACAGTGATATTAAATTTTTGAAAAATTCACCTAGAGGATTAGGATTTAAATTATGTGTGAAGTGTTCGTGCCGAGAATATCTGATTGTTTCGTGTCCAATGATAAAAAATGCGTATGAAATTAACCGACGATTTACTTATGTAATGAGATTGCTTGGCTTCGGTCACGCTGGAATTAATCTTTTTTGCTCGATGATGGATTTAAATATTTTTCAAAAGTCTCTTTATTATCAAGTGATACAGCAAATAAGCGTCGCTGTCAAATCTGTTGCTGATATTGTGCTTAAAAAAGCAATAAAGGAAGAAAACGCAAAGAACGTGGCAGAAGGTTTCCCAGAAAATCACTTGACTGTTTCAGGAGAGGGAGAGGGAGGGCTAAGAGAGGTTTTTCCTCTCTCTTGGGCATTGTGTCATTGATAGGAAAATTTTCTAATAAAATTGTTGACGTCACAGTTAAGTCAAGCATATGTAAAGGATGCCGGTATTTAGCAACGAAAGATCCTATCGAAGCCGAGAATTTATACGAAGATCACAAAGATGAGTGCACAGCAAACCACGAGGGCAGTAGTGTTAAAATGGAGGTTAACGGGATTTCGGAAATGTTCAAGCGTTCTCTGCATCGTTATGATGTTAAGTATGTGAGATTGAATTGACTAACAAGATTATGTTAAAAATGTCTATGTACTACGGTTTGGCAATCACCAGAAACTGTCATTCTCTCGAATAAATAAAGAAAGCCGTGTGGGCTACATTCTACCACATGACATCAACAGACGAAAACCCTCAGCACTCTTACTGCTCAGATTCTTGGTGCAAGTATCAACAGCTCAAAGCGGAAAACAAGAGAGCACTTATGAACACCCAGTAACGTTTGACGAACAAGTTACAAATCTCATAAAACCTGTGTACGAGACTTTGGCGTCCGACGATTTATTGAAAAGATGCTTGGGCGGGAACACGCAAAATAACAACGAAAGTTTTAATCACTGTGTATGGAATTTTGCTCCGAAGAATACTTTTACTGGGAAAAACGTTCTGGAAATTGCTACCTATACCGCCGCTTGCACCTTTAATGAGGGTTTTCTACCTGTACTCAAAATTATGGAGACAATGGGTGTTACATTAGGACAAACAGCCAGAGACTACGCTGACGATGTTGACAATGCACGGATTTTGAGGGCCGAGAAAACTGCAGAAGCCAACTCCAAAGAAGCCAGAACTTTACGTAGAGCTCTGAAAGCTGCTGATAATGACAACTTTGAGGAAACGGAAGGACTGCTCTATGCACCAGAGATTTTGAGAACTTTTTTCACAAGTCCGCCATTTTATTTTTGTTTTTTTTATTTTTATGTATATTTAAGGTTCGGGACCTAAAATGAAGTCTACAGAATAATAATCTCTTTGAATTTTTTATTTCAGATGACTTTGGAAGGGTGTGTGTTCCCCCGAACCAACTCATCTTTTCTTTGAGGACTCCATATTGACGTAAAAAATTTTAAACAAACTAATGTAAAATTAACTTTAAAAAATTTTTTTTATATATTTCAAAACACCAATAAAAACATGTAAAAACTTTAAAACGATAGAATTTCATTTACTTTAAAAAAAAATCATGAAAAAACGTCTAAATTTCGGTCGTCACACCGGACTACTACCTTAAAACTAGAATTAACGTTAACATTAATTGAGGAAGTATTGCAAAAATTAAAAACATTAGAAAACGAAAGTTCGACTTTCGTGGCAAAGGCAAAGGCAGAAAAACAAGAAAGAAAAGTACAGTCGAGCTCGTCCGACCGTATAATACTCTCTGCTTTTTAATCGCGATTAAATTATTAAAATCGGAATCGAGATATTACAATGTGCAATACTTTCATTAAAACACCGTGAAACAAAAACAATCTAAGCAAAATCAAACATCTGTTTGTATGCGAATATACATACGTTTGACATTATATGTATGTATGAGTGTATTCGGCGCAGACAGCGTCTGCGGGTAGCGCTGCAGCCACACAGGCAGCGAAAACGTTTATGGCTCTCTTGCACTCATATGTTTATATTGCATTCAATTATCAATATTGTAACGCTTCTAGGTTTTTTGTTTTTAGTCCGATTTTAATGCGTCTTTTTAGGATAGTTTGATATAGTAAGCCTCCACTCTAATTATACAATTACAATGCTTTACTATATGAACAAATGCCTAAAACGGAAGGAAAGTTGAGAATTATTTTTTTGTATTGTGGGAAAAAAGGGGCGTGGCAGTACAAAAATTTAAATGATACTGCATTTAGGCTGTCGTTAGGAACGCTCCATACCAGAGTTGGTGATCCTAGGTGCCATAGTTACTGAGATATTCGCCGAAAACACCGAATTTTTTCGAGGTGTGTCTAGTTTTTTGCTCATTGTGGGCGAATGGGGCGTGGCATCGAAGAAAAAAAAAGATTCTTGTATTGCCTGACTAAATATGTGATCGATTGACACCAAACTCGAACTTGTAGCTCTTACCATCTCTGAAATCTGTTTGTTCATACGGACTCACAGACAGACAGACGGACATGGCTATATAGACTCGGCTTGTGATCCTGATCAAGAATATATATACTCTATGGGGTCTGCCACGCCTCCTTCTGCCTGTTACATACATTTGCACAAACCCAATATACTCTTGCAGAGAGTATAAAAATAAGAATTATATTTTACTAACGCGGCGATCAGTTGAAAAGATTAATTTAGTTAGTACACAAGATATGAAACGGATTATGTAAAGAGTAAAGAACGGATGTATCTAGTAGGCTGGATTGCAACTATGAAGATAATCTGGATAATTAGATAAGACGAATCTATTTTTCCATTAATTGTTTTGTGTAAGAAAATTACACCAAGCATAGTTCTGTGATCCGAAAGAGATGGAAGGTTTATACGCAAAAATCTACTAGGACACGAAAGTTATCGAATGTTAGTATTCCAGTTAAGTGCAGAAAGCAGAAATGATTTTTCTGTCCTAATGTATCATGTGTCATCATCATCCCAGGGCGTTCAAATGTTGTATAAATAGTTTTTGTTAGGTAGGGAAATCAAATTTCTTTTAGCGGGAGCCATTTGCCTATTAAAGGGCATTACGTTCACCTGTTTTAAAAGCTGTCAATATCACTTTATAGCCCGGGACTCAGGCAAAACTTATGCAAAGTTGTAAATAAATTGCAATTGAATTTACCAAATTTAAAATATAATTAAGCGGGAAAGTGAAGTGTTCCTGTCTCGCTTGCGCACATTGGGTGATATTGCAGCTATATTACACAAACTTTGTAACGTGATAGCTCTTTTGTTAAAAGTAGTATTTAAATGGCACTTAAACGAATGTTATAATTACAACACTGTACTATTTGAATAAATGCCTTAAAAAGGTCATCGAAGTTTGAAAGCTATTTAGTTCTTGCGAGAAAAGGGGGGGTGGCAGCTCATAATTTTTAATGACATTGCATTAATGCTGTCCCTGGGAACCTGCATACCAGAATTGGTGCCCCTAAGTGCTATACTTACTTAGACATTTGCCTAAATCATAGATTTTTCACGAGGTGTGTCTGGTTTTTTTCACTTTGAAATTCTTAATAAAATTAAAACAAACATTTTTTTTTCGGGATTCAAGTTTAACGCATAGCAAATTAAGATCCTTTTCATTAAGTAGTGAATAAAGTAAATCGGCTGGACAGAGCGAGCCCTACACATAAAGTTCGGTTGGAAAACAGTGTTTTCAGAAAAACGCGCTCAAAGTTTTTTAGCCGCCTTCATGTGCGTGGAAGGTAGGTGCGTTCAAGTCGTGGTAATTTCGGAAATAATGGTCCGATCGGAAAATTCTTTAGCGCACATATACTTATACTTATCTTTCTAAAATCCATCTAATAATCTATTTGGCCGACCCAAACCATGAGGAAGTAAACTTAATTTATATAGACCCCAGCTATGTAAAATCCTGAAAAGGTGGTTATTAAATCATATTTGTCTATCAAATGTATGTTTGTTTGAAATAACATAATGCCATCAGGTTGTTAAAAAAGTCTTGCGGTATTTCCGCAAGCTTGTCTTTGCAAGCGCGTAGTTCTAGTTGTATTCGTCGCATCGGTTCACGCTAAAGCTTTTTGGAAAACTCTTTTCACGCGCTAAAACGTGTTTGATTAATTGTTGTTTATTTTTAATCGTTCGTGAGTTATAGCGTCGCAAACATGGAGCAAAATAAAGAGAAAATACGGCATATTTTACAGTACTACTACGATAAAGGCATAAATGCATCTCATGCAGCTAATAAAATTTGTGCAGTTTATGGACCCGATACAGTTTCCATATCCACCGCACAACGATGGTTTCAACGTTTTCGTTCTGGTGCAGAGGTGATCGAAGATGCGCCACGGTCCGGAAGGTCTGTCGTCGAAAATTGCGATAAAATCGCTGAATTAATCGAAAGAGACCGGCATAGTAGCAGTCGTAGCATCGCCCAAGAGCTGGGCATGAGTCATCAAACCGTTATAAACCATTTGAAGAAGCTTGGATTCAAAAAGAAGCTCGATGTATGGGTGCCACACGACTTGACGCAAAAAAACATTTTTGCCCGTATGGATGCATGCGAATCGCTTCTGAATCGCAACAAAATCGACCCGTTTTTGAAGCGGATGGTGACTGGCGATGAAAAGTGGGTCACTTACGACAACGTGAAGCGCAAACGGTCGTGGTCGAAAAGCGGTGAAGCTGCCCAGAAGGTGTCCGGATTGACGGCCTGGAAGGTTCTTTCTTAAAAAAAACCGCAAGACTTTTTTGACAACCTTATATATGATAATATTAGTATATATGTATGTGTAACCACATAGCCCCCAATTTGTCCGATTGCAAAGGTGTTGGTAATGATACTCATTGCAGCAGCATTGAAAAAAGTAGTGCTAGTAGATGATTAAGCTTAGTTTGTAAAGAAATGAACTTCGTTCTGTTTTCTGTCAGCTTAAATGATATTAAATTTGTAGACAATTTATGTTTATTTGTTAATACAAATAGTTGTCGAAAAATGGCTAAAACAAATTAAATAAATAGTTAAAAACTATAAAGATACATAGTACATACGAGTATATCTATATCCAGTCTTTTTGCCTGCATACCAAGACCTAATTAATTAACAGTTAACTTTCATAAAAATCTATATTTGTTACCCTTAATGAACCAATTATTTGTTCAAGCACATGTAAACATAGTAAGACATACATTTTTTCTTTTAAATATATAAAATAAATGCACATTTATGTATATGTATATCGCAAATTATTAACTTTATATTGTTTTTATTACTTTAATATGTTTTCATTGCACTGACGGCCTTTAAAGATGTGCAACAGGCGAAGCATGGCCTAACATAATGCTGGCTTGCCTAAAGGGCAAGGCTTGCGACGACGATGCCGAGAAGAGCCCCGGGGAATACTGCGGTTCCACCTTGGCATACGCATACTTCGTATCGTTTATATTCTTTTGTTCATTTCTAATGCTAAACCTGTTTGTGGCCGTGATCATGGACAATTTTGATTATCTTACAAGGGACTCCAGTATATTGGGTGCTCATCACTTAGACGAATTTGTGCGTATATGGGCGGAGTATGATCCAAACGCAACGTAATTAATTTAAATATTTAAAAACTATGTTTTATTATCGCACAAAAATGTTCATGAAAATTCCACAAATTTCATTAATATGAAGTTAGACATGTGAAAAATTACTAAAATTTTTATCCGATAATTATTTAAATGCTTTTAAACTTTTAATCACATGAAACGTCGATTTTTTGTTGATTTTATATTTTACTGTAAATAGGGTCGAAAAATCATTTTCTTTTGTTGGCCTTTACCTTAAGAGGTTAAGTGGTGTTCCTAGCACCCAAAAAAAAAGTCGTTCGTATTTGACACGATATTAGGTAAACGGTTCATTCGAAATAAAAAAAAATATTTTTTGTTAGAAGATACTTAGGCTTTGAATTTGAACGAAAGAAAATACAAAATATTGAAATTTGAATTTTTGAAATTTTTTCGACGAAAATTTGCACATCAAATGTCTTTAAAAAAAAAGTAAATGTTGAAGAAAAAAATCCTTCGTTCAAATCAGTGACAAGATCATGTTTATTACGTGCTCAAAATTTGAAAACAATCGGTTCAAAACTTTTCGAGAAATCGTGTCAAATAACTTCAAAAACACGTTTTCGAGAAAAATGTGATTAACTGCGACGCGGCAGGAGGAAATACTCTAATAAGCGGAACTTCGCATGACTCTATCTCCGTCAATTTTACTTGGATCGGCTGCAAATATAGTAATATAGAGAATATAGTAAACATGTTGAATTAATTTATACACCAAAAAATTGAATTTCAAATATTCTGAACATCAATTAACCCATTAATAAAAAGTTGCTTTTCCTTTAAATATATATACATTTGTAAGTAGATTCACGGAAGTTACATGTTTGCTTATGTTTTAGTTATACAAATGTATCTATTGCTTTTGACCAACTGCGGACTGTTAACTTGTAGTCCCTGATAAAAAAACTGAGCATGTTTTTTAATTAAAATAATATAAGCTTGAGACTTATTCGTATTACAACTTTAAAAACATTACGGAACAGAAGTCCGAGCGTGCTGATTGTAAATGACCATTATTTTATATGAGGTATATCAGCTAACAAAAAAAAAAAAAAAATTTCCATTATAAACACTAACTTCCGTACGATTGGATCTACGATATCATCATAATATGAATTGCGTATTTTTGTCAAATTCATTCTTTATTTGCTTTCCGACACAAACAAGATTTAATCATATTTCTGAAGTTAATAATTTGAGATAAGCTAATAAATACATATATTAGAGAATTTTTAGCCAATATATTTATTGATACTATACACATAACGGTACATCTCTTTAAATTTTTACCGGTGATAGTCTGCTCCGGAATATTATTAAAGTCAAAATCGAGCCATATTGATTGATTAATTAACAGTTTATGCTTTTGACTATTGCCGTGGAATACTCATTTAGCTTCTTGTGGGCTTAAGGAGGTTAAAATATATTAAGTTACATTATAATAACTTCTCGGTACTATTATCTTACAATTTTTTTTATCCTTTGCCAATAACAGTGGTAGAATACATTACACAGAAATGTACGATATGCTGAAAAATATGGATCCGCCTTTGGGATTCGGTAACAAGTGCCCCAACCGTCTTGCATACAAGAAACTAATACGTATGAACATGCCATTGGACGATGAACTAAGAGTTCAATTTACTACAACGTTGTTTGCTTTAATTCGAGAGAACCTAAGCATTAAAATGCGAGCCCGTAAGTTTATTATTAGTTAACGTCCTTTTAATACTAATTATTTTTTATCTTGCATGTCTTTCCAAATAGCTGAAGAGATGGATCAAGCTGATATTGAGCTCAGGGAAACTATAACTAATATTTGGCCATTACAAGCCAAGAAAATGCTTTACTTACTGGTGCCACCCACTGATCAGCTTAACAAAGGGAAACTGTCAGTGGGTAAAATTTATGCTGGATTTCTGATATTGGAATCCTGGCGAAATACCAGATTCGGTCAAATAGATTCAGGCATGCCGGTATGTGTTTTAATATCATACTTATTTAATGAGGTAACTTGCAAAAATATAATTTATGCTCAATATATAAAACCAAATCCTATGTAATTTGAAATATTTGCTTCCGAAATTCAGAGATTGCACTGTACGAAATAAGTTATGTAAAAATTAATCAGAGAGTCATTCATAATTAACGTGATCATAAAATACTTTAAAATATTTTCCGAAATTCATGATATGGAAATAAAACCTTTAACTTCACTCTATAAGCCCTGTCATACAAAAAACTTTTATAATTGAGTATGTAAGATGAACCTTATGCGTAATCTTAACCAGATTAACATAGAATTCGCATACTGGGTTTCCGAATGTGTTGATTGAACTTCAAGATATAGAATAAGTTGTTAATTGGTGACGACTGGGAAAACCTTTAGATATTTTAACCAATATTGTAAGGGTATGCGTTTTTGTTGCCCGGTACAAATACATAAATAAGATCGGATAAAAACATCATAGGAACAATAGGTAAAAAATCTGAAAGAAAAGATTTACTTATATAATACATATATGATACTCTCACATTGTTGATTGATTAATTTAAAATTTAAATTATTGAAGTCTAAACAAGCTAGAACCAAATTAAACCTAAAAGTATAGAAATTTAAAAGTAAGTCTTGAAAACTTTTATTAATTCTACCGGACAGAGTCCCATTCAGATAGCCATCTCAGTATTCATCCTTGAAGTATCATCTTCCTTTACCTTCATAATGTAATAAAGGCTACATGGACCTTGAAACCCTACCTTGAATATTGTTTTAAGTCATGTTCTTGGACTAGTTTTCATAAACGACACAACCTGGGTCTCATAACGCTCCAATATTCAATCAGAATAGCCATCCGTAATAAGACGAGTCTTTGGGCTTGTCAAAAGTCTTCTCATGAAAGGTATATACGTTTCCGGTGACCCCTTCCAAAACTTTACACTATATTTGCTGTCGCGTCTGCCATTCATCCAAAGCCCGTGAGATTCGTTAAGAGTCATTGAATGTCTTTTTAGGAGAGCTTTGAATATTTTTAATAGGAGTAAGTGAATTATTTTTTGCAGACTGCGATAATGCATTATTAACGGAATTTTTTTATGAACGAATATTCACGGTTTCTGACGGACAGGAATAAGATACATTGTGATATTGGGAATTATGGCTGAGATTGGAACCTCAAACGGAGCCATGGAACGATTAGCTGAAGATCGGGCTTCAGCGTTTTTATAAACTGACAGCCTTTCCAATAAGCAGTCTTCACCACAGATATCACATTCTGCCGTTACATTTTTTAACGCATCTTGGCTGATTAAAGCAGTTGGTTTGTGTGTCAACTAAATTAAACACTGTGGTAAAACTGTTTTTGCATTATCTGTCTCTATTTTTACAACTTCGTGACAAAGCCGTGACTTATTATTGCTGTTCGGCTCCAGATCAACGAAAAACATGTTCATCGGTTTCTTAGAATTTCAATCAAGAACGACAATGGATGATCGCACCTTATGCCCATGAAGGGAACAGGCTTCAATGATCTCCTGTTTGTCAAGCAACGACGACTACGACTTGAAGAGGACTTGGGATGACATTCATGCCGGACATTTTATTTTGTACAGACGTTATTAATTATTGATATTACTAGTGAGATCCTCAAATCCCTCCTAATGTCCACGACATGAGCAAATGAATAGCCAGCAGCAACTCTTCTTATGGCCTTGTTTTTGCAGGATTGAATTTTATTAATAAGGCATCGAGCCGCAATGGCCCACGTTGTTATTCCATATATCCAAATAGGAATTATAGGAGATTTATATTAAACAAGAAAGAAAAGTACAATCGAGCACGCCCGACCGTATAATACTCTCTGCATTTTTTTCCCGATTTAATTATTAAAATCTGTCTAGAGATTTTGCAACAAGTAGTTCTTGCATTAAAACACATTGAAACAAAAACAATCTAAGCATAATCACACATCTGTTTGTTTGTACGCGAATACACATACGTTTAACATTATATGTATTCATACATGTATGTATGTGTGTATTCGGCGCGGCCAGCGACTGCGGGCAGCGCTGCCGCCACACAGGCAGCGAAAGCGTTTCTATCTCGCTTTCACTCATTAGTGATATTGCGTTCAATTATCAATATTGTAACGCTTCTCGTTTTCTTGTTTATAGTCCGATTTCAATGCGTCTTTCTAGGATAGTTCGATATGGTTAGCCTCCACTCGAATTATACAATTACAATGCTGTACTATATGAACAAATGCCTGTAGGCGGAACGAAAGTTGAGAATTATTTTTATGTTTTGTGGGGAAAAGGGGCGTGGCAGTCCAAATGTCAATGCATTCATGCTGTCGTTAGGAACGCTCTATACCGAAATTGGTGATCCTAGGTGCCATAGTTACAGAGATATTCGCCGAAAACACCGATTTTTTCCGAGGTGTTTCTAGTTTTTGGTTCATTGTGGCCGAATATGGCGTGGCATCAAAAAATAAAAGATTCTTGTATTGACTGACTAAATATGTGATTGATTGATTCCAAGCTCGAACTTGTAGCTCTTACCATCGCTGAAATCTGTTTGTTCATACGGACAGACGGACAGACAGACAGACAGGCAGACGGACATGGCTATATCGACTCGGCTTGTGAAGCTGATCAAGAATATATACACTTTATGGGGTCTGCCACGCCTCCTTCTGCCTGTTACATACTTTTGCACACAATATACTCTTGCAGACAGTATAAAAATTTAGTTTTTTAAAGATACATTCGAACTAGGTCGAAGCAGCCAATCCACCTTCTTAAGCCTAGTGTTTATTGTACCAATTATTTTATTATTAATATGTGTGTTCCAAGTCAAAACTTTATCTATAGAAAGACCCGAGTATTTGACTGTTGATACTGCATTCAACCTTGTGCTGTCTATGTAAATGGGCAGACATGTTTCGAATCTTTTTGTGAACTCCATCTGCACTGTCTTTTATCTCGTATAAAATTTTTGATTTCATTATCAGCAATGAAAACATGCACCAGGTAAAAAACTCGAGCCGTCGCCTGCATGGTTTCTTCTTTGATTATGGATGTAAAATTTAAAGTTTCTGTGTCAAAGTCCTCTGTGGAAAGCAATACAGTGTTCTCGTGAAGTTGTGTAGTTATATAACTTTGAAATGCACCAATATTCTCTCTCTTTTTAGAACTCTTTCATGAACTCTTTTCACGCACTCCTTATGACCGGAAGAATGTGATCGGAGCTCAAAAATATTGATATTGATAAGATATTGTACCCCATGCACAACATAGAGCGTGGTTTTATAAATAGATGTATTTTTATCTTAGGCTTCGTTTCCACGCATGGAAACGGGTCGCAACCATAGATAAACAAATATATTCTAAGATTAGACATTTTGGGGTTTACATCGTTTCTTAACATAATCGCTGCGTTGTTAATTTCTGTTAATACAATGTAAGCCTCGGAAACGCTATAATTTTTGCCCGTCGAGGTAGATTCTCGAACGCAAACAAACATTCCACACTCTGCCTCCTCAAAAAGAAAACAAGAGCCATCAATACTGTGCTTCTTATGATAGCAACAAACTTTAGCCACCTAAGTATTTCACTATTAGGTGCTGGTTTAAAATTCTGTGTTTCTTACCACTGGTGGGGAAAACAACAGAGCGCTTAAAGACCAAAGAACGGATCTGCATCAAGACTTTATTATATTTTTCGACTTCATCCTAGAAAACACTATGCCTCCTCAAAGAGAGAACAAGAGCCATCAGTTCTTCATTTTGATGTCAGCGGTGTGTCTAGTTGTTTGCTCATTGTCTAAACAAACAGATTTCAGAGATGGTTCTATCTACAACAGTTACAACAGCTACCACGAGCTTGGTCTCAATCGATCACATATTTAGTCAGTCAATAAAAAAATGTTTTTTTTTTTGATGCCACGCCCTATTTGGCCACAATGAGCCAAAAACTAGACACACCTCGGAAAATATCGGTGTTTTCGGCGAATATCTCTGTAACTATGTCACATAGGATCACCAATTTCGGTATGGAGCGTTCCTAGCGACAGCATAAATGCATTGGCATTTATAATTTTGGACAGCCACGCCCATTTTTCCCACAATACATAAAACTAATTCTCAACTTTCGTTACGTTTTTTGGCATTGGTTCTACTATATGAATTGTTTATTTTTCAAGAGAGCTGAATGGTGCATTAAAATTGGACTATAACCAAGAAAACTAGAAGCGTTACAATATTGATAATTGAACGCTTTATCAAGGTATGAGTGCAAGAGAGACAGAAATATACAAACACATGTTCGAACGTTTCGCTGACTGTGTGGTCACCGAACACACATACATATACATATGCTTCATATATTGCCATTCGTATGTGAATTTGCATACAGACAAACAGATGTATGTGTGATTATGCTTAGATTGTGCTAGTACTATACATTATAATATCTCGATTTTAATAATATAACCGGGACCTGTACCTGTGCACAGGTCACGCGAAAAAAGTTATGGTAGCTAACAATATGAGGAAGGGGCGGTGACACGCCCATTTTTTTCCAAGAATCGCTTCTTGGTGTCAAAGGTCAAATACAAAAAACCAAATTAAAATATCTTGTTTGGTCCTTGAGATATTAATTAATTCCTAAAAACCGGGCGTTTGACCCATAGTGCTGTGTAGACAAATACTATTGCTGGCGTTTGTCTAGTTGTATTATGTTTAGGCTTGTAATAGTATGTGTATAGGATTGTTTCCATTTTAGTTTATATTCATTAATTGTTTTATGAAGGCGTTCTATATCTGAAATTCCTTTTTTACTTGTAGTGATATCGATAGGCACATTTTCTGAATTTAACCATAATTTATGTGAATTGCTCATGAATGCTGAATCTTTGTCTGCTTTCATTTTTTTGGGTTTTCCCATGTCATTAAAAATTCTAGTGAGGGCACATTTGGCTTCAAGCCAATTTCGACTGTTTGTTTTTATGAATGATGCAATTTTGGAATAAATGTCTATGCATGAAAGGTATTGATCGTTGTCTATTGCGTAAAAATCTATGACATAAACTTCTCGTGGGTTATTTATTTATGGTGTTAATTCAAAAAGTAATTTTGTTGGTCTATGTTCTGTTTTTGCGATGCTGCAGACTTCGCATTCATTTATAATGTTTTGTATGAGCTTGTTGTAATCTGGGTAGTAATAAGTTTCTTTAAAAAGTTGAATAATTTTTTCAGTTCCAGGATGTAATAGTTTAATGCGTTTGGAGGTAATAAGTTCTTTAAATTCAAAATATGTTTTAATATCTTTTACTTTAATTCAACATTTAAGGATTTTAATATTGCTGTTTGGATTTATAATCTCTTGATACGCTCTTTGGAATAATAGGAAATCCTTATCGTTTTCTATGTAGATAGCACTGGTTTGATTTAGAAAATGGTTAATAAGGATATTTTTAGCTTTTGAAATTTCCGTATATTTAATTAGAACCCGTACTCTAAAAAAGAGTATATGGGTCTATTAGGTTTGTCAGAAGCGAAGTGTGCATAACAGGCAAAAGGAGGCGTGGCCTGATCAGCATCAACAGCCGAGTCGATATAGCAATGTCTGTCTGTCCGTCTGTCTGTCTGTCCGATGTCCGGATGAACACCTAGATTTTTAAAACTACAAGAGCTAGAGATGCCAAATTTGGAATGAAAGTCCGTCTATATGTTAGGCAGGTTAAGTTTATTTAAAATTTTTTCCACGCCCCCTAAAACTGTAAGAGCTATCGTGACAAAATTTACACATAATGTGTATGGTACCACTATAACTATCCTTACCAAGTTTCATCAAGATCGGACAACTATAGCCTATAGCTCCCATAGGACAAATCGATCAAAAACAAAAAATTTTTAAGAAGACATGTAGTGCAACCAAACTCACACAGAATGTGTATATAATTATAAAAAAATTCTCACCAAATTTCGTCCAAATCGTACATTTACAACATATGAAACAAAATTTTCCAAAAATGTCAAAAATTGTAATTTATGTACACGTGCTTGCAGAAAGATGTTTATCTACATAAGACGTCCTAATTGTACACTGAGGGGTGGTCCAAGTGACAAGACATGCGTAAGAGATTTCTGAGGTTCTGCAGTTCAAACCTCAGCACGGACAGACTTTTTTTTTATTTTTTTCTATTATAAACAAAACAGCGTTACATTTTAGCGTAGCCTTTCTTACTTGTTTTTATCTGGATTTTTGAAAAGTAACGATCGGACAATATTTCATCTGTAGGACATTTGATCATTTCTATCTGTCACGCGAAACAGTTTATGGGTTTTTCAGCTATTGGTATGCAATTGTTGAGATTGTTGCTTAAATGTTATCTTCGTCCCCTGCCATAATTTCTTCAATCTTTATTCGAGATAGTGCGTCTGCGACATGGTTTTGTTTATCTTCAAAATATTTTATTTTAAAATCATATTCGCTAAGTTTTATTTTGGAGTTTCATGTTTTGTTATTATATAAATTATAATATATTAATATTTCAAAGGGTACTCCATATAAATATGGTTGCCCAAACAATCTCTAACAATTCTTTTTCTATTGTACTGCAATTTTGTTCATGTTCATTTAGGGTTCTACTAGCAAAACTAACTGGTTTATTTTCTTGAGTAATAACAGCTTCTATTGAAAAATTACTTGCGTCAGTAGTGAATTTAAGTTGCTTAGAAAATCTGGACAATGGAGGACTGGGTCACTCAATATTAACGCTTTTAGTTTTTAAAATTTATTTTTAAAGTCTTCACTATGAATATTAACCTTTGCGCCGTTCTTTACGAAAAGAGTCATTGGTTTTAATATTTTTGAAAAATCGGGAATAAACTTACGGTAATAACCACATAAACCTTAACGTGACTATATTTCTTTAGGAGTTATCGCTTATCGCTTTAAGTTTATCAATGTTCGGAAGGATACCTTCTGGGCTTATTGTATGGCCTAAAAAATCTGTTTGCCTTTTAAGAACTCACATTTATCTAATTGTAGTCTTAAATTTGCTTTTAGTGTATACAAATGTTCGTCGAGAGATGTGGAGTAAACGATAACGTCATCCAAGTAAACCAGACAAAGTTTGTTGATAAGATCCTTATGAACAGAATTCATGCAACGCTGGAGTGTTGCTGGATTATTTTTTAAACCGAAAGGCATACGAGTATACTCGTAGTGACCCTGTTTTGTAGAAAATGCTGTTTTGGGAATGGATTTGGGATCCATTTCAATTTGGTGGAAACCTTTTGCCAAGTCGATAGTTGTAAATTATTGGCATTTTCCGAGTTTACCTAAAATTTCATTCCTGTTAGGAATCGGGAATTTATCGTTTATGTCATTTAAATTACGGTAATCGACTACCAATCTTAATTTTGGTTTTACTGAAGGGTTTGCCTTTTTTGGGACAATCCATAATGGACTGCATTTTTCATTGCATAATTAAGTTCAGACGAAAAGTTATTTTCGTTGGGATTGGCTTTTTTGATGAATATTCAAAGTTCTTGTGAAAAAATGTGCGTTGCCTAATGTTTGTTTGATTATTAACATAATCAACATTTGCATTATTGTCCATTAAAACATTTCTACAAATAAGAATGTCAAAATAAAGAGAAAATTCGTTTGGAAAAAATGTGTTTCTTTTTGGAATAAGCCATTGGTTGGAAGGATAACAAATTTATTTAACTTGGACAACCCGGTTAAACTTTGAACTGAAATATCTTTACTTTGGACTTGAATATTGAAAACATTTTTTGTCATCATATTTATTGACAATCCGGTATCAATGAGACATCTGTATCTGTGACTGTTAAACATAATTTCTATGTATTGGTGTGTTCCCGGGCTTTTATTAGAAAATTTTCAGATTGAAATTGCTGATCTTGTTTTGTTTCGGATTGTTTATGTTCGTCATTGTCTGTGTCGTCGTCTGTGGTGTCATCTGAATATGTCCCAGCTTGATGGTGATTTTCATTTGTTTCCATGCGTGCCTGTCCGCCACCTACTTTAGTTCGCTTAATCGGCACTCTTTAATCTTGAGCTGACTGATTGTAGTTACGGGTATGAAATTTCCTCTCTCTAAGCAAATCTTCGCGGAATTCATTGTAAAGTTTTCTGTTTTCGTCAAACTTATTTTGTCTAGAATGCATTTTTTGTGATGGTGAACTATTGTTTACTTGAGCGTTTTTTTGGGTGATCATTATGTTTAGATGTTTGAGGTAGGTCAGGGTAATGAGTTTTTAATGCAGAGAAAACTGATGCAAATGGTTTGGTCGGATTATCAGAATTTTTTGTAAAGCAAAAATCTTTATAAATGCCTTTTCGTTGATCCACTTGGCGAAATTTCTGAACAGTAGATATGGTAATTTCTTTTCAATTGTGGTTTCAACTGTATTTTTCATAGCTTAAGTGTATACAATTGTGTTGTTATTAATATTTTATAATGCTTGTTAGTTTATTATAATGTTGCATCTATTATCTAAGTCGTCACAAAATAGGCGAAGGTTACTTTTAAACGGGGTCGAGTACAGTTTTCGCAAAAGTTCCTCCAACAGTGTATGCTTTTTGTATTCGTTGATGAGGGCTGTATTCAAAGATGTCCAGTTGTTGTGGTATCCACTTTGGGCGATGCTTCCAGCTGCTCCCACGATCTGTAGTTAGATGCCTCCAAATATAACTGCAACTTGACGATCGTCAGTTGTCTCGTATATACTCATCAGGTATTCAATGCGTCTGATGAATGATGCCAGGGTGTTGGGCTCTCCAGAGAAACACGGCACTTGTCGTATTTGTTGAAGTAGTTGCGAAAGGTCTTATTTGGTTAGCGCCATTGTAATTATTTGCACTTTATTTTGTTTATAATTATTTGTTTATTAATAATAGCAGTCCGAATTATGGTTAAATTGGGCTATTTTGATGGTTTGGTTTGTTTCAATAGCAGTCCGAATTTTTTGTTAAATTCTGCTATCTTTTTGGTTTGGTTTGTTTCAAAAGCAGTCCGAATTTTGGTTAAATTGGGCTATTTTGTTGGATTGATTTGTTTTTTTTTCAATAGCAGTCCAATTTATTTGAATAAATGGACTATTTGTAGTGCACTATCACTCGCGTGTTCTTGTGCGGATACTGATTGTCCTATAATCGTAATGATCTGAATCGCGTCACTTTTTGCGGCTAAATCGCGAGGTCAATCCCGAAGTATCGCTTAGTTGTATAAGGATATTTGTTATGTGATCGAAAAGGACGAATTTCTGTTACAAAGGACTTTTTCAGTTCCTACCGGCTGCGCCAATTACAGACTTAGATTTTTCCACTCGAATAAAATAAAAGTTGTATATGTACAAAAAATAGTAATTTTATTGATTCCGTGTCATCAATCTAAGGCGGAGTTAAAAACTAATTATGAATAATTCTATCTTCGTTAAGGAAAGTTCTGCAAAGCTTTTTTAACATTTACTTAACATATGAGTTCTGTTACAGTTCTATTATTAACATTATTGGGTTTTGAGGTTTGTGTATTTGATAAGCAACGCAAAGCTTTGCTCACAGTGCGGAACTCAAAGTGAAGCTTTGCCTAAAATTGCTTATAACGCAGATCTCACGGTCGCGAATACAGATTGTTTACAAATATATTGGCGTGAGATCGATGCATTGAAAACGCATATTGTTTATAAGTATCTTTTTTGTCTGAGAAAGATTTGTTTGGGAACGATATTGAAATATAAGTGTTAAAGAATTTGTGATAACGGATATGTTACTATATATTATATATAATTTTTGGTTTAATTTATAGATTTAGCCCTGCCTTCTTAGGGACATATTGCACACGGGAACAATGCATTTTCACAGGCATTTTCCAAATATTTAAGTCATGTACTCCTTGAATCATCTAAACAACGTGCGTCTCACTTGTCTGCGTAGTGTAGCGCGAGAATTCATTTTGTTTTCTAATTGTCTTCTCAGACATGAAACGAATGCAAATCGGCAATGCTTCTAATTTTTGCCCATTGTGCAACTCGAAGAACCTGTATTAAGGCTTATCTATGATTATCTGATACTTCATTACGATAACTATATCTTTATCTATACCAAAAAAAAGTTTGCTAATTGTCAAGATTTCGGAAAACTCTTTATTAGTCGAGTTTGGAGACTGAAAAAAATGTGTAGTAGAGCTGTGATCTTATTGCTCGGATTGCATTCATCTCTGGCTATTTATTTATAACAAATTAACATTTATTTTTATCGGGGAGTGGCCGAAGAATTCTCCAGCCGGCAGATTCTCCGTTCGGGCATATTACCTTGAATGTATATAGCATATTACAATTTTAATCTTAAATCTACTAAATGATCGAATGTTTAACCGCAAATGCCTGCATCTAGCTGGCTAACGGCCGCATGAGAGCTCATGACATTGGCTTTGGTTTCCTCAAACCGTTGCACTCTGAACGGCGAAAGTGCCCAGTGCACACTTGGCATAATGTCGAAAAACGCAGATATCAATATCAAAATTGGTATATTTTATAAATATACCACTCTTAATATTTTAACAAACTTTGAAGTTTACTTGACCTTTTGTAAAAGAAACATGTGAGAGATATAAATAAATTACTAGAATTTTAATAGATGGATATATTTGATGTATATTTTATGTAATATTGATAGTAACAGAATATATATTTTGATCAAATTCATATTTAATAACAGGTCTTATCTAATTTATTCGACTATCATGTAGTTATTATGTACAGGTAATTCAAATGCATATGAAATTATATGGTCTATGTGTGAATCATCGGAGTCGTTGTCAAAACTATAGTCATAAGGTAAAGGCTGAATATTTTTTGGAAAATTATAATTGGGTGTATCTGAATTGGGCATTTAGAATCTCGTGGATGCCTTTGTTTTTATACTCTCTGCAAGAGTATATTGGTTTTGTGCAAAAGTATGTAACAGGCAGAGGGAGGCGTGGCAGACCCCACAAAGTATATATATTCTGGATCAGCATCACAAGCCGAGTCGATATAGCCATGTCCGTCTGTATGTCTGTCCGTCCGTATAAAGAAACAGATTTCAGAGATGGTAAGAGCGACAAGTTCGAGCTTGGTGTCAATCGACCACATATTTAGTCATTCAATACAAGAATCTTTTTATACCAGTTACTCGTTGAGTAAAAGGGTATATTGTAATCGTTGGAATGTATGTAACAGTGAAAAGGAGGCGTTGCAGACCCCATAAAGTATATATATTCTTGATTAGCATCAATAGCCGAGTCGATATAGGCATGTCCGTCTGTCCGTCCGTCCGTCTATCCTTCTGTCCGTCTGTATGAAAGGATCTCAGAGACTATCAGAGCTAGAAAGATGAAAGGGGTCGCAAATGAAAGATATTATACCCAAGCAGTACGAGTTTGTTTTTTTTTTAGACACTCTCACTTTAGGGCGTTCTATCTTCGTATAAAGGTAAATGTTCAGGTAAAACTAGAATGTTTTAGTATAGAAAACTTTTTTGTTAGCTATTCTATCTGAACCAAGTTTACACGGGTAGTACATGTCTACATCTAAGTAGATGTACTGACCAAGTTTGATACAAATCGGACAACTATATCGTATAGCTCCCATAGGTCCGATCGGTCAAAAATACAATCCAAATATGAAAAAGTATGAAAAATTTTTGCGTTAACTAAGCTATATTAATCAAACTCACACAGAATTTATCTGTCAATAATATATATATACTGACCAAGTTTGATCCAAATCGGACTACAATATCGTATAGCCCCCAAAGAATTTGTATAAGAAACTTTTTCGACGATCAAGCTATATATATTAAACTCACACAGAATAAAATTGCCATCAATATATACATACTGACCAAGTTTGATCCAAATTGGACTAATAGATCGTATAGCTACCATAGGAACGATCGGTCGAAAATATGCTCTAAACATGAATTTGTATGAAAATGAAAGCTATCTTATCTATCACAATTGTTATTAACATATTTAAACTGAGTAACGGGTATCCTAAAGTCGCGAGGCGGCCATAGCATTCTTTGTTGTTTTTTTTTTCGATGCCACGCCCTATTTGCCCACAATGAGCAAAAAACTAGACAGACCTCGGAATAATCGGAGTTTTCGGCGAATATCTCAGTAACTATGGCACCTAGGGTCACCATTTTGTTATGGAGCGTTCCTAGCGTAAATGCATTGGCATTTAAAATTTTGGACTGCCACGCCCATTTTTCCCACAATACATAAAAACAATTCTCAACTTTCGTTCCGTTTTTAGGCATTTGTTCATATAGTACAACATTGTAATTGTATAATTCGAGTGGAGGCTAACTACATAGTATATCAAACTATCTTGAAGGGTGCATTACAATCGGACTATCAACAAGAAAACTAGAAGCGTTACAATATTGATAATTGAACGCAATATCAACATACGAGTGCAAGCGAGACAGAAACATACAAACACATGTTCGAACGTTTTCGCTGCCTGTGTGGCAGCAGCGCTGCCCGCAGTCGCTGGCCGCGCCGAATACACACATACATACTTATATGCATCATATATTGTCGTTCGTATGTGTATGCGCATACAGACAAACAGATGTATGTTTGATGCAGAGAGTATTATGTGTACTTTCAGGCGGGCTCGACTCTACTTTTCTATCTTGTTTTTATCATTTTGACGTGGCTCTACTTCATCATAATTAAGCAATTTGTGAATTTGCCAAATGCTCATAGTGAAAAAAAATATATGCCAATTTTATTGCAGGTATTAGTTAGTAAACTTGGAAGCTTGATCAAAATGACGGGGGTGCATTTTTAACAAAATCATTTATTGGTTTTTTATATTTAAGAATTTTAATTTGAACATATTGAAATAGAATTAATAAGTATTCAATAAAATGTTGGATTTTATGCCACATATTTATAAATTCCGCCTAGTGAGCAGTGAGCAAAATGTCTTTGATATTGCCAAAATACATATGTATGTATATCATTCGGAGACACTAGCGCATGGTCATATGTAGAATGTAATCTTTAAAACTTAAAATGGTTATGTATTTAAGTCATTTTGGGAATGAGGTATTTTACGAATTCAAAAACGAAAAATTAACTAATATTCTTTGGGATTAGATGCTGGAACTACAAGATGCTTCAAGACATCCATCACAAGAATCGCTTGCATGTGTGGAGACTGGCCACTTACATCCTGGACACTCGTATATTAATGACCAACGTAATTCACCAGGTTTAAGGTAAATTTATGATAATCTACGATAAATACAATTTTCTTTACTAATATATTATGGCTTTAAATCTTAGAATCAACAGTTCTCTTGTAGCCCGATCACCGAGTCCAAGACGGCGAGTTCATCAATGCATACATCATGATATCGGTTTTTCTGATACAGTATCAAACGTTGTAGAGATGGTTAAAGAAACGAGGCATCCAAGGCATGGTAATAATTATCCTCGGTATACAAGAGGTAATTAACAAATTTTTATTGCTTTTCAATAACTCAACTGTATTTATGTACTATAATGTATATGTAATCCATGCACTTACATGTGTGGTCTGTTATTATATCAAGATGTTTTTACGGTCCCATTTAAACTTTTTCCTGTTTTTCGACACATGTAATATGTCTGCTAAAAATTCGTAGTTCTCATTGGCGATATTATAATTACGCTCTTGTTAAATGTCTCTAATGGGCTGGCCTAATTATTGCTAATTGATTATCAGGAAGTGTTTTAAAAAAGCGGAGATCAATTTTCAATCACATTTATAAAATGGTTGTTTTTAAAATTTTCGTATTTCTATAGCTTAACATAAATCTTAATGTGTCTTAAATTTCCTTTCCTTTATATTTTATAAAGATTACGTAAATATTCTTTATTTCTTTAAGTATTTTATTTGAATATCAAATTACGTAATTTTTAATTTTATTGAAATAAAAAATCAATTCTTAAAATAAGTAATTTGTTATTCCCCAACATCCTTAATTATTGTCGTTTTCTTTATTATTGTTGTTATATGTACTATTTAGGTTCATGGTCAGCATCGACAAGTCCAGCACGTTCGCCTTCGCCTTCGCGGTATGGTGGACAATTGTCTCGCAGTAAACGAACTCGACTGCCTTTTCCCACATATGGGACTACAAGTTTATGTCAAAGATCACGGTCACCAAGTCCCGCTCGACTTCAAGAGATGCGTGAACAGAACAGACTTGGTTATGGGATTGATATGGGTACATTCTTAGCTGAAAACTAACTAAAAATAAAAAAAGCACTTTTAAAATCAAATGCAACATGAAAAATATTACAACTATATACATAATCCATGTTCTCTTTATACGCATATTACTTGTACCTTCTTCTACACAAACATCTTCAACCATTTCTTCTTATTTCTTAAAAAAATTAGATATGCTTTTTTAAACATAGCGGTCATTAGCTTAAGAAGTACATGATTTACAATTCCATGTTACTTCCTTAAAAGCCTTTAACAACCAAAAATTTGCTTCTCATATACAGTGATCACAAAATATGGTCGGACACTCGTGTTTTTCATAAAATCTATATTTTCAACTTTGCTTTCTGTTTTATAGCTTTTATTTTTAAAGTCAAATCTTGAAAATTGTTCTGGTTTTTATCCAGCCATAAAAGTTATTTAAGTATTAAGCTGAGTTAACAATTGCTCTCAAAATTTGTTAAATATTTTTGTAATACTACAGTACGCTTGCATGATAAAACTTATTTAAAATATATTTTGGTTTTGTACTTTCAATTGTAACTGTAAGATCACATATAGCTTGTAACTAAGGTTGAAATTTGGATTCTAACAACATCAAACTTTGAAAATTATAAACTGTGACCCTTCTAAAAAATTCCACCAATCTGCACACACTTGTTCGAAAAACACTGTAAAGCCAATATTCTCAATAGCTTTTGAAGCCTTACACTTAATTAATGGAAACAAATTTACTTAATATCGAAAGAAAATACAGTCGACTCTTGTTATTTCAAACCTGTCATATTTCGAACCTCTCAATTATTCAAAGTTATCACGAGTTCCCTAAAAAATCTCTTTATATATCGAATTATGTCCATACATTTTTATGCACTCAGTAGTTCGAACAAAAATCTCATTGCTAAGACGCGGTAATTCGTACTCATATGGTCAAACACTCAACAATTCATATTTGCAACATATTTTGGTGTAATACTAAAAACTTTGAGTTTTCTAAAAATACATTTACTGTACGTTGTTGCGTGTTACGCTTAAACATAGACACATTTTGTTGCTAGCTTTTTAATAAATATAAGTCCTAAAAAGTATAAGTTTGACAATTGTTGAAAAAAAAAAAAATTATTGAATAAGAAGGAAGTGAGAAGAAAAGCCATGTTGCAAAACAATTAAATATTCCAAATAATTGAAAAGTCTGAGAAGTAGCAATGTGCTTCGAAGCAAACCAGTATAAATCAGTTCTTTTCAATGACCAATTAATTTGAACAATCATTAAGAATATGCAGCATTTAAATAAAAACCGTTATTATTTCAAGTATTATTTATTTTCTCTCAAAAATTTCGAACCATTTAATATTTCAAACATTCGCTAATTCGTAATATGTTAAAAGAGTCCCTCGAATTTTCAAATAACGAGAGTAGACTTTATGAAATTTGTATACTCTCTGAAAGAGTATATTGGGTTTGTGCAAAGTATGTAACGGGCAGAAGGCAGACCCCATAGAAGTGCTAGAACAACCAAATTTTTAAAATTTTGTGAATTTTAATAGTTTAGTGGTAGTGGATCTATATTTTACAATCCCATGCTGGCAGGGTGAAATCAGCTATAGGCTATATTACTGTGGGCAAAAGTAAGGTGAATTTGTCTGTAAAATGATAAATCTTTATTTATTCTTGAAAATTAATTTGATACAATATCATATGAAATACAATATGAAATATGAAATTAAATCAATATGAAATACACTTATGCCAAAGATTTTTCCAATCCTCGAAAAATGCGAAACAGTCCCTTTCCGGTATAGCCATCAGAAAATTCTTCGATTCAGCTTTTATCGCCTTAATCGACTTGAAACGTTCCCCGGAGTGGTCTCTTTAGTTTTTGGAATAGCCAGAAGTCACGCGAAACGAAATCAGGCAAATACGATGGTTGCGGAACGATATGCGTGGATTTTTTGGCGAAATGGTCACGAAGATCGAGTACAATAGATACAATTATTTTTAGACGAATTGTTTCACGTAAACGACGCATAACGCATAAAAAATATTTCTTATTAACAGTTAGGCGAGCCGAAATGGATTTATGGATTTTATCACGCAAATCGAAAAAGACTGTCATCATAACCTTAATTTTTTTTAACGATTTTCGGTCTGGACTCGGCTTAAGCACGATATTCGCTCGATTGGTATGTTGTTTCAGGGTCATAAGCATAAATCCAAGTCTCATCTCCCGTAATCATACATTTGAGCAAAAAACTAAACACACCTCGAAAAAAATCGGTGTTTTCGGCGAATATCTCAGTAACTATAGCACCTAGGATCACCATTTTGGTGTGGAGCGTTCCTAACGACAGCATAAATGCATTGACATTTTCCCACAATACAAAAAACTAATTCTCAACTTTCGTTCCGTTTTTAGACTTTTGTTCATATAGTACAGCATTGTAATTGTATAATTCGAGTGGAGACTAACTACATATATCAGACTATCCTGAAAGACGCATTGAAATCGGACTACAAACAAGAAAACTAGAAGCGTTGCAATATAGAATAAAATATAATTGAACGCAATATCATCGTGTGAGTGCAAGCGAGATTGAAACACACAAGCACATGTTCGCTGGCTGCGTGTATGTGTATTCGTATACAGACAAACAGATGTATGTGTGATTCTGCTTAGATTGCTTTTGTTTCAAAGTGTTTTAATGCAAGTACTACTTATTGCAAAATCTCTAGACCGATTTTAATAATTTTCGGAAAAAAAAAATGCAGAGAGTATTATACGTCAGGCGTGCTCGACTGTACTTTACTTACTTGTTTTTAATTAAAATTGATGAAAAATTACTCAATAACTTTGTTGGTAAATAAGGCAGAAACTTTTGAAAATCGTTTTTTAGCTACAAATGATTTGCCAAAAATAAATAAAGAGTGTTCATTTAATTTGAATAGTTTGCACTGATTTTTAATTAGTAAAAATAGTAACTATAATGAATAGAAATCTTTGCCTTTCATAGGGCCCCCAAACAAATTTTTATATGGGGCCCCACCAAGGTACGACACAGTCTGTACCCGAAAAGTTTCGTATATTTTTATACTCTCTGCAAGAGTAAATTGGGTTTGTGATAAGTATGTTACAGGCAAAAGGAGGCGTAGCAGACCCCATAAAGTATAAATATTCTTGATCAGAATCGCAAGCCGAGTCGTTATAGCTATGTCCGTCTGACCGTCGTTTGGAGACATATCATATCAAACTATCCTGAAAGTGGCAATATTATTTAACTGCAATATCACTGCATGCGTGCTAGCCAGACAGAAACATACAAACATATGTTCAAACGCTTTCGCTGCATGTGTAGCAGCAGCGCTGTCCGCAGTCGCTGGCCGCGCCTATCAATGCTATACAAACATACATAAATATATATGTGCATACATATAATTTCAAACGATTGTGTATTTGCATGTATAACATGTAAATGCTGAAAATCGGAAGATTCTAGAGTTGCGGTGCGTTCTGGAATCTTCGTCTCAGGTAGTAGGTTCGAATGCTGGCGATGAGAATGGTATAATTTCATTTCAAAATGTACATATAAAATTTTAATTTTTATATTTCATTTTAAAATTTTAATTTAAATTAAATACAAAGGAGCTCTACTATTGGCGTACGCGGTATTTTACCGTCGGCTCGATCAACTGTAGCCTTTATTACTTGCTTTTTATACCCTTGCAGAGGGTATATTGTTTTTGTCACGAAGTTTGTAACGCATTGAAGGAGGCGTTTCCGACCACATAAAGTATATATATTCTTGATCATCAACAGCCGAGTCGATATAGCCATGTCCGTCTGTCCGTCTGTTTCTATGCGAACTAGTCTCTCAGTTTTAAAGCTATACTAATGAAACTTGGCACAGATGTGTATTCTCTGCACGCAGATCATTTGTAAAAATCGGACAGATCGGATTACTATATCATATAGCTCACATAGGAACAATCGGTTGAAATGCTTAGTATGAAAATTCTCGGTGTCTATTGACCGATTTCAACGAAAATCACAGAGAATCAATTTCTAAACGTGTCCCATCTGTTCATCCAAACCGGACTTCTATATCATATAGCTACTATAGAAATAATTGGTGATTGAAACCAAATTAACGAAATATTCATGACTGCAAGGGTATTTAATCATCGGCGAGCCGAAGATACCGTTTTTTCTTGTTTTCTGTTTTTTTTTTTTTTGTTTTAACGTGTTATAATACAAGTACTATCCGTTGTAAGATCTAGACCTGGGGCTTGCTCGACTTTACTTTTCTTTCTTGTTTGAGTATTTTCAGGAAAAGATATTTTTAATCAACCTATTTTTGTACTAACTCATTTTTTGACTTAATCACCTAAACACTGCATCAAATGTGTACCCAAAACAAGTAAGAAAAGTACAGTCCTGCACGCCCGACCGTATAATACTCTCTGCATTTCAATCCGGATTAAATTATTAAAATCGGTATCCAGATATTTCAATGTGTTGTACTTGCATTAAAACACGTTGAAACAAAAACAATCTAAGCATAATCACACATACATCTATTCGTCTGTATGCGAATACACATACGTTTGACAATATATGATGCATTTATGTATGTATGTGTGTATTTGGCGCAGCCAGCGACTGCGGGCAGCGCTGCCGCCACACAGTCGAAAACGTTCTTGTATGTTTCTGTCTCGCTCTCACTCATTAGTGATATAGCGTTCAATTATCAATATTGTAACGCTTCTAGTTCTCTTGTTTATAGTCCGATTTCAATGCATATTTTAGGATAGTTTGACATAGTTAGCCTCCACTCGAATTATACAATTACAATGCTGTACTATATGAACAAATGCTTATTAAGGGAACGAAAGTTTAGAATTATTTTGATCTATTGTGGGAAAAGGGGGCTTGGCAGTCCAAAATTTTAAATGCCAATGCGTTTACGCTGGTGATAGCAACGCTCCATACCGAAATTAGTAATCCTAGGTGTCATGGTTACTGAGATATTCGCCGAAAACAACGATTTTTTCCGAGGTACATATGCCTATTTTTTTGCTCATTGTGGGGAATGGGTCGTGGCATCGAAAAAAAAGATTCTTGTATTGACTGACTAAATATGTGATCGATTGACACCAAGCTCGAACTTGTAGCTCTTACCATCTCTGAAATCTGTTTGTTCATACGGACAGACAGACGGACAGATGAACATGGCAATATCCACTCGGCTGTTGATGCTGATCAAGAATATATATACTTTATGGGGTCTGCCACGCCTCCTTCTACCTGTTACATAGTTTGCACAAACCCAATATACTCTTGCAGATAGTATAAAAACACCCTTGTGAAGTACAAGTAAATTTTTACTGGAGTGTTTATCTATTTGCAATTTTTATACTCTCTGCAAGAGTATATTGGGTTTGTGCAAAGTATGTAACAGGCAGAAGTAGGCGTGGCAGACCCTATAAAGTATATATATTCTTGATCTGCATCACAAGCAGAGTCGATATAGCCATGTCCGTCTCTCCTTCTATTCGTGCATATGAACAAACAGATTTTAGAGATGGTAAGAGCTACAAGGTCGAGCTTGGTGTCAATCGATCACATATTTAGTCAGTCAATACAAGAATCTTTTTTTTCGATGCCACTCCCCATTCGCCCACAATGAGCAAAAAAATAGACATACCTCGGAAAAAATCGTTGTTTTCGGCGAATATCTCAGTAACCACGACACCTAGGATCACCAATTTTGGTATGGAGCGTTGCTATCGCCAGCGTTAACGCATTGGCATTTAAAATTTTGGATTGCCACGCCCCTTTTTCCCACAATAGATCAAAATAATTCTCAACTTTCGTTCCCTTAATAGGCATTTGTTAATATAGTACAGCATTGTAATTGTAAAATTCGAGTGGAGGCTAACTATATCAAACTATCCTATAAGGACGCATTAAAATCGGAGTATAAAAAAGAAAACTGGAAGCGTTACAATATTAATAATTGAACGCTATATAACTAATGAGTGCAAGCGAGACAGAAACATACAAGCACATGTTCGCTGCTGGTGTGGCGGCAGCGCTATAATGTCAAACGTATGTGTATTCGCAAACAAACAGATGGTTGATTTTGTTTATATTGTTTTTGTTTCACGGTGTTTTAATGGAAGTACTGCACATTGAAATATCTCGATCACGATTTTAATAATTTAGTCGGGATTAAAATGCAGAAAGTATTATACGGTCGGGCGTGCTCGACTGTACATTTCTTTCTTGTTTACTTAATCGTTTTGTGCGTGTGTAGTCTTGCGCCGCCCTTTTTTTTAGGCCTTGTTATATGTAATGAATTAATAAACGAAAGTTTAAGATAGAAGTAAAGCTAATTGCATTAGTAAATAGTTTTCATCAAAATTTTACATAAAATATAACAAACGTAATTTGTGTAGTTAATTATTCACATTAATAAGAATCGAGATGAGCAATTGATTACAGGTTGATTATGGGACACCTGTTTTATTATTTGTTGCCTGGGTTTTCTTAGTCACAATTTGGCATGAAGAAACCTTATATCTAAAAAATGTCAATTCTCAAAATGCATATTGTAAAAATGTTGGCTAATTGGTTTTTTGGGCAAAACTGAAAACTGTAATTTGCTACCTCTTACATGCATTCTCCGTAATGCAAAAACCCTTTTCATCATCTAACGCGCGCTGTTCAATTTCCCGAAGGTTCAAGTACACACATATAATGCGTATGTATATTTTGTACTCTGTATTTGGCTGCATATTCATTTTCTGATGCTTCAAAAAAAGAAGCGCACAAGCGCCACCTTTTTCCAAAAGATTATTGACGATATATTGAATTTCACTAAGAGTAAGCAATATCCGCGTAAATAAATACCCAATTACATTTTTACTCATTTTGTGTGTGTGTATGGCTCGAGTACAAAAAACCACCACCCTCTTTCTTTGTTTGTATGCAAAATGCGCACTACTGGGAGTACGGGGTCTTGCACAGTCAGCCAGCTCGACTGTACCCTTTCTTATTTGTTCTTATCACATTTTTTGTTGAATTGGTTTAGGTCTTCTTGCTTCTTTTTAGCCAATAATGACCCGCTTATGTCCCCTGTGCCACTATACGCTCCTCTACAATATCCAGTCGCATTCTCAAATTATTTATTTCTCAGATTAAAATTTATATGCGTGCAATATTTGTTATATTCTATGTTTATCCTTTTCTATTCTGCTTATACTAAATATGGAGCACACTTCTTCACAGAATGCACCGTCGTCAAGACTGACTAGCTAATAATATGTTGCTGTGTCCATGAACTTCAGTACCTTTGCAAATGCTTCTTTTATAGTCAATGCTGAACTGAATCATTCAGAAAGCTATCCGAACTGTCAACCTAACCAAAAACGTCACTTGCAGTAAAAATCGGTATGATTTGAAATTTTCAAACTTTCAAGCATAGATTTTTACTGAGTGCACTTTGTGTGTATTCTCTTGTACTGATTGAGTAGTGATAAGAAACAGTTATTTGGTCGGCGGACAAGTGTTAAGTTTTTCCCAAATATTCTCTGCCAAATCCAAAATTTGCTTATTATTTCAGATCACTTTACATTATAAAGCATAGCATATCAAATCTTACAAGTTTCGGGTTTTTATCTAATGCATGTAAAATTTCGTTTTATTTTTTTATTTTAACATCGTTTTGAATAAATTTGTATTAACACCGAGAAGCGTGATATAGCTATTAAAAGTTAGAAGTAACATTTTCGGAACGAGGAAATAAAAATTTACATATGGCTGTCATGGATTTATTATTTTTTTTTTTATGTATTGGCGTGCCATTCAGAGGCGTCCCCGAAATGATTTTCATTCAGATGCTTAATAACATATGAAAAATGCACAGATCGGGTCTTGTAGAAAATCTTGATGACTTGAATAAAAAAATTAAGTTGAAAAAAGTTGAAATATTTTGCGTTTACATATTCATTAAGTGGGAAAAAAAAGCAGAAAAAATAATATTTGCGCAAATATTATGCCATTTTCATATGCACATATTAAAAAAAAACTTAAACAAAACAGTTGTATGTACATAAATATCGTTTACGATATCAATATTTACAAAACAAAACAAAAACCATAATTTTTATCATTACATATCTTTTTGCATTCACTTACAAAAAAATTAAACTTTTTTAAAAACCAATCTTTTTGTCTTTGTCTAATATTTATAATAGGTGGCACACATGTGCAGCACAGTTACCCATCGCTGGCCTCTCGTCGTGCTGGCATTGGAAGGCGCCTACCACCAACTCCATGCAAACCGTCAACCCTCCTGCTTAAGCCATCTAACATAAATTTTCCAAAACTAAATGCGAGTCCTACTCACGTACGTAAATACAAATACATATTTATTAATTTTTAGACCCCGTACTCTAAAAAAGAGTAGAGGGGTCTATTAGGTTTGTCAGAAGCGAAATGTGCGTAACAGGCAGAAGGAGGCGTGGCCGACCCCATAAAGTATATTTATTCTTGATCAGCATCAACAGGCGAGTCGATATAGTAATGTCCGTCTGCCTGTCTGTCTGTCCGCTGTCTGGATGAACACCTAGATCTTTTAAACTACAAGAGCTGAAGCCACCAAATTTCGAATGAAAGTCCTTCTATACGTCAAGCAGGTTAAGTTTATTTCAAATTTTTGCCACGCCCCCTACTGCCCCCGCAAATTGTAAAAAACTATTTTCGTTACACTACAACTTTGAAACTATAAGAGTTATCGTGACCAAATTTGCACAGTAGGTGTATGGTACCACTAAACCGATCCTCACCAAGTTTCATCATCGGACAACTATAGCCTAAAGCTCCCATAGGACAAATCGATCAAAAACAAAAAATTTGTATGGAGACATGTAGTATTTGTTAAGCGATCGCAACCAAATTCGCACAAAATGTGTATATAATTTTTTAAAAAATTGGTCCAAATCGGACAACTACAACATATGAGATATAAATTGGCCAAAAATGTTAAAAATTGTAATTAGTTGAAATTGAAATAGTTAAATCACTGTTGATCTACTTAAGCCGCCCTTATTGTAAACAGTGGTGTGGTCCAGGTGATAGACATGCGCGAGAGATACATGCGGTCTGCGTTTTTTTTTTTTTTTCTATTACAAAACATTGCTATATGTAAATGCAGATAATCGGAAGTATGCAAATGCTGAGTCGTGGTGCTTATGGTAGAGTTGCGGTCAGTTTAGAAACCTGCGTATGATACCGATTACAGGCAAGAGTAACTTTTTTTTAAATTTTAATTTAAACTATTCTTTTTTTTAACTACTATGAGTACTACATACTACTATGAGTACGGGGTCTTGTACAGTCGGCTCGCTCTACTGTAGCCTTTTTTACTTGTTAGTAGAAACCCATGTTGCAATGAGAAATATGAAAAAATACTAAAGTCGCTTCATGACTTTAAGATATCTGAAAAATCGAAAACAAAAAAAGAAAAAATTGCAATTTCATATATATTACAATTTATTTGGACTTTAGCAAACGTCGTAGAGGCTGGCTGTGCGCGTGTGGTTCATACGAGACGAAAGTTACAACTGGCTGTCGCTCGCGACAGCTGCACTGCCGAGAGCGATTCAACTTACATGCTAGCTTAATATAAGAGTCGTACTTCATTTAATCTTATGCTACAAATTCATTGTTTGTATCTCTTAACTACTACTTCCATGTTCTCTTAAAACTAACTTATGCTATGATCCAAAACCGGCCACCTTGAAGGGATCAACTTCAATCTATGGGCAGCCTTGCAGGCTTTGCTATCGGACGCTTAAGCAGGCCCTCGTTTGTCTTAACGCCGGCGACCCTAACTCGTCCATCGCTTCCTGGTCCACGACCCTGCCTGTTGACCACCGTTGTGGAGGAGTGTAGTCCTCGTGAACCACGACGAGGTCCCCAATCCGGACGTCGACGTGCACCTCCTTCCAGTTGCCTCGCTGCTGCGGGCTGTGGACGTAGTCCCTCGACCACGCTTGCCAAAAGCGCTCTCTGAGACTGCACAGCAGCTGCCACCTGTGACAGAATGAAGTTTTTCTGCTTGACGTGGCCCGCTCAAACTCTTGCGGCAGCGAACGAAGCGGCTGCCCTATTAGGAAATGACCTGGGGTCAGCGCCTCTCCATCGCTGGGATCGCTGCTCAGCGGTGCCAGCGGCCTGGAATTGAGTATGGCCTCTACGTCGGCCAGGTGCCCTCGGACCTCGCTCTCGGTGAGCGACGCGCTGCCGATCAGCCGCATTAGAATGTTCTTGGCTGACTTGACCGCCACCTCCCATAGTCCCCCGAAGTGCGGCGCTCTTGGAGGGATGAACTTCCACTCCATCCCTCGTTCCGCTGCGTACCTCTGCAACTTGTCTTGCTGGCGGCTGAAGGCGTCCTGCAACTCCTTCAATTGGTTGCTCGTCCCCACGAAGATTATCGCATTGTCCGAGTATAGCCGGACGGGGATGCCACGCCGCGCGATGAAGCTATTCAAAGTACACAGAAAAGCATTAGTGGACAAGTCTGCAACGAGTTCCAAGTGAACAGCATTCGAAGCAAAGCAAACGAATACGGCAATATACATTTTTATAGGAGCGCGTCCTCTAATCCGCAGTGAAACATTTACTGGACCACAGAAATCTACCCCGCAAACATTAAATTGCCGAACCGCGGAGAATCGGTCGGCCGGCAAGTTCCCCATGATTTATTCCATTAACTTTGGCTTGTACCTGAAGCAATGGACACATTTTCGCACTATCTGGGTGCATTCGCGTCGAGCATTGACGAGCCACATCCTCTGTCTGAGTAATGCGATCATCGCCTTTGCTCCTGCATGACAGTTGCTGATGTGCAACTCTCTCAAATACAGTTGCACAAACAAACAATTTTTTGGCATTAGGACTGGGAACTTTGCGTCGTAATCCAACGGAGCGTTCACCAGTCTACCTCCTACTCGAATTAATGAAAGTTTTCTTCCACATTCTTCTGACTTGTGGATCAGGAGTTAGGGCCTGCAAACTTGGTTGCACACTGTTTCCTTTTCTGAGCCTGTCGAATTCCTCCTTGAACTCTGCTCGCTGAATTATTTCCAGGAGTTTAAGAAAAGCAAAGTGTACTTCTTTTGGTCATAGTTCGACAGTGCTTGAATCTCGTTTTGATTTCGACAGGAATCTGTACATGTACGCCACTATTCATACCAACTTGCGACATGACGAAACCCGGGACACAAATTCAGTTGACCAACTCGAACTGTCAACCAAGCAAACGAGTGCTGACCTTTTAAACTCACTCTCTTTTAATTCCTTTGGTATTTCAAAATGCTCATTATGAGGTCATTGTCTTTTATCGCTGCAAAGAAATGGTGGGCCTTCGAACCAAATAGACTGTACGAGTTCCTGAACGTCACACCCTCTCGACACCAAATCAGCTGGATTGCTTGATGTTGTTACATGTCTCCAAGATACTTGAGGTATCACCTCTTGGATGCCTGCAACTCGATTGGCGACGAATGTTGCTAATAACGAAGGGGAAGTATTTATCCACTGTATTGTGATTTCTGAATCAGTCCAGAAACTCACACTCTCGATTCGACATCGGTCCAACATATGCTTTATGGAGGACCACAGTTGAGCTAATATATAAGCGGCACACAGTTCAAGTCTGGGAATGGACTTGGTCATGAGTGGAGCGACTTTCGCCTTTGCCGTTAACAGTCTGCAGGCGGTTTTGACATCGTCGTTAGCCCGAACGAAATTGCAGCAGCCGTAAGCTTGACTGGATGCGTCCGCAAATCCGTGCACTTGTATGCTTGTATCGGAGCTGGCATGAGCGTATGTTGGGATGTGAACTTGATCTAGTCCCAGGAGATTGTCCCATCTGCTATGCAGTTCCATAGGCATAGTATCATCCCACGGCAACTGCATGCGCCACAGCTCTTGAAGCAGGACTCATGCCCTTATGCTAATTGGGCACAACAAGCCAAGTGGGTCAAACATGCGTGCAGTAACTGACAGAATATTGCGCTTGGTAGGACTTAGTTTTGTTAAACTGTCATCCAATTGATACTGGAAAGTATCCAATCTTGGTGTCCACCTCATGTCAAGCGTTTTCGTCGAATCAGCATCATTGAAACTAAGAAGTTTCTCGTCTCCACGTTCTTTTAAAAAGTTTGGATGGTTCGAAAACCATTTTGCCAATTGAAAACCGCCCGATTCGAGGATTTCGGGCACTTGTTTACAAATTTTTTCTAGTGTTTCTAGATCGTCAGCTCCGGTGAGCATATCATCGACGTAGAAATCATTACAAATGATCTCTGAGCCAAGAGCGTGAGTGTACTTATGACTCAAACCCAGCTCTTGCAAACATCTGATGGCCAAAAACGGTGCGGACGTAGTTCCATACGTTACCGTGTTCAATTTATAAATTCTGAGCTCGTCTGATGGATTTTCACGCCAAACAATTAGCTGAAATCGTCGATCGTCATGGGATATGCTCACTTGACGATACATCTTTTTAATGTCTGCCGTGAGGGCATATTGGCTCAAACGGAACCTCAGAAGAGACAAAGTTAGATCCCTCTGAATAGTAGGACACACCATGAGCAACTCATTCAGAGAATGTGACGATGTCGTCTTACACGATGCATCAAACACTACTCGAAGTTTCGTGGAGCTACTATCAGGTCTCAGGACGCACTGGTGTTGAATGACGTAGTGTGGTCCTGGTGGAACTTCTGTACCTAAAACCGACATGTGACCAAGGTCGAGATACTCTTTCATATAACTCGTGCACATTTCCTTGAGTTCCAAGTCCTTGGCAACTCTACGCTCTAATGCAAGGAACCGTTTCTTTGTGGTTTCGAAGGAGGAGCCCAACACTTGCGGATCAGTCTTAAAGGGTAAGCTGACCTCCTTGAGACTTTGCTCACATGCAATGTGTTCTGCAGAGTACTTGGTCAAATCGTTCGTCTCTGGGATGGCTTCCAGCTCCCAGAATCTATTTACTAAAGCTTCCAGTCTATCATCTTTTTATGACTGCATTACCGCGCAACAAATAGGGCTTTGGGTATTCATTTTCTTGCATCGCCCAGATGCGATCCAGCCAAACAATGTCTTTTGCAGCACTGGACCGTTGTCTGCTAATCTAATCTGTCCAGTGCATAATAAATCAAAAAGGAATCTGCTCCCAGCAGCAGATCAATTCGCAGGGGCTTATGAAATTCCGGGTCAGCTAATTCGATGTTTGACGGAATCTTCCACCGACTAATGGGAAGATTGTAGTCAGGCTGCCTGCTTGAAATCGACTTGAGCACCCAGAATTCGGCGCTAAAGTTATGTGTAGAGACACGAGAAGACACTACTGTCGACACTTCGCTTTTCGCTACCAGACTAGATTGTCCAACCGATGTTACGGTTAGCGACTTGGCCTTTCGTTGAAGCCGCAACGCTTGGGCCAGGCTTTCAGTCATAAAGTTCACTTGAGAACCTGTGCCGTTGTCACTTGGGCCGGATGAGCGGATGCTTGTTGTTCTGCGGCTGCATACTTATGCAGGAGGGTATTGTGTGGGCGAGCGCACACTCTACAGTTTGACGCAGTGCAATTGGACACTCTGTGTCCCGAATGTAAACAATTTATGCACAGTTGACTGGACTTCACGAAATTGAATCGTTCGTCAACTGACAATGCTGCGAACCCCTGACAGTTTCCAATCATATGGTTGGCACTGCAAAAGGTGCATTTGGGTTACACTTTTTTCTCGACATTCGTGCTTGCAAATGACGATCATCTTGCATGTTCCTTGTCGGATTTCTGCATTATCCTGGACTTTGAACTTTCTTCAGCAGACAAGTTCTGATAACGCATGTTTAAAGCCACAACGCAATCGGACCATTTCAGCATTGTGTTATAGTCAAGTTGCTCCTCATACTTCGATTTCGTATGAGGATTCCACCTTTGACATAACTATGTGGATTAAAATTGCGTAAGCGAAATCTTCCTAATTCCCAACCGAATCAAAAATTGCCGACACCGTGTCAACCATTGTGCGAATTCCAACTGCCGATTGCTTGGACATCGGCTCAATGTCGAACAACTGTGCGAGAGTGTCAAAAAAATTTAAGCATTTGTTGTCGAATACTCGATGGGTAATTTGAATCAGATACCTGGAATTCTCTGATGGTACCTAATGTAAGGTACTAATCTAAGGTACCTATCAAATGGTTGAATTTCTCAATATTTGACAGCGAGCGATCCGAATAATGAGTGAACTCCTTTGCCGCTCTATGTCTCTCTACTTTTTCAAATTTAACAAATAACTTATTTAAACGCGCACTGAGGCTAGTTTCAGCGTCAACCAGAACGTTTTTTTTAGGGTCTGTTTTGTGTGTCATATTAAATTTCTAAGAATTTTATTCTATTCGAATGCACATAAGTATACTTTATATATATATATATATATATATATATATATATGTATATGTTTATTTGCACCAATTATTAAGTGTTTGTTTTATTTATGTATATTTATTTAATGCGAATTGTGTGTTTTGCTTTAAATTGCTTTTCAATAAATCACATATAAATCAGTGCCAAAACGCAATGTCTTAAATGTGCAACAAATGGAGCAGTACTTTTCTATGTACGCTTACGAATATAAATTATGCACTCACTCGTTTGGACACTGTTACCTAATCAACAGAAGAGTCGCTCTTGGTCTCAATTCTGGGATTATCTCTACGATGACTATGTGGGGTTTCAAGTTTCTTCGGCTCCTGGCTGTTATAATCAAAACTTCTACCAACGTCAACAGCTCCAGGGAAAAAAAACCAAGTTTATCGAAACCGACACACACAGCAAACCAATGCACAGTGGGCGAAACGGCTGATTTAGCTCGGATTAATTCAAATTTAAAGTAAATCTTGGCGCTAATATCGTGTTTTCAATCAATTACTAACATATTCGATAGGCCAAAAACATTAATTGCCTCGATTTTCTCCCAATATTCGCAAAGCTGTGAAGCTTTGAAGACAATATATATGATATTTCATCAGCTGTTGACACCAGCTATCCCGCCCATTTTGATTGCTTCTAAACAAATTGCATATTAATTAGTGTTATTGTTTTCAATTGAACTTTTTGCTGTTAATTGAAGAAAAAGGTTTGTAGTTACTAACAAGATAAATGTTTGTGACCTGTGATTGTGTGTAGTCCCAAAAAGTAATATTTTCTTCAGTACTTGTAGGTGTCTTAACATTTGCTTCTAAACTGAACTTTAGTAGAGTAAAACTTTTAAAGTTCCACTGGATTCGGTATCTATGCTTTCTTAAAAAATTAGCCAGTGTATTACGAAGTGAAATCAACCACAATGGCCACAAAAACAACGCATCTTATTTTAGAAATAATTTTTTTAGCAACCATGTCAGTGTCCAAACGAGTACTGTTTACAGTATAGCGTATGGAGCTTGATACGTTAAAAAAAATTTTTTCGGTGAAGACATATATCTAGACAATATATAGACAATGCGCTAACATTGCTGTAAAAATAAAAAATTTCATAACAAAGTTGACAAGGAAATAGAAAGAGAACCATCGAATTCTCAAAAATTTCAAACCATACAAACATATATTTGCTCTATTGAACATTACTCTAGCGGAACATGCGCGCATATGCGAGAGAAGATTAAATTTACGATAATTTTGATTAATGATAGAGTCGTTCAATTTATTTGAAATTTTGTTCACATATGTAAATAAATCCCTAAAGTAATAGTTTAAAAAAAATTTACGAAAATATGTAATTAAATTCGTTTAAATTGAGCGCAAATGACCATCGAATGGGACACGTTTACACTGTCTTAAAACAAATAATAAAATAAATATTTTCTCGAAATAAAAAAAAATGTTATGCATTAATATTGTTGTGTAATAAATTCATCCACAAAAAAAAAATATCCGTTCAAAAATAGCATAATTTTTGCAGAAGTTATTAATTAATCGCAGCTAAATCAGCCGTTTCGCTCACTGTGCAATGCCTTGAAATGCCTTATAGACCAACGAACGCGATTGAAAGTCCCTGCTCGGGCGCCAATGAAAAATCGTAACGCAATTTAATTAAAAACAAATTGCAAGTTCATAAAAAATACATTTTATTTGTTAGACAGTCAATCGCGGAATGCTTGGCAGCGCGTGTGTGGTTACAACGAAACGATATTACGAACTCACTGCTGCTTTCGACAGCCGTATGCATATTCGACTTACAGACTAGCATAAGTATAAGAGTTCGATACACTACTGGACAGTTCAATAAGATCGTTAATATAAGCTTATCCTAACAATTCATTATCTTCCTTATTCTAACTTATGTTTATGATCCAACAGATAACTTGGTAAACATAGAACATTTTTATACAAATTCGTGTTTAGAGCATATTTTCGACCGATTGTTCCAATGGCAGTTAAACGATACAGTAGTCCGATTTGAATCAAACTTGGTCCGTATACTAACGCCATTGCACTATTGGCCAAACGCCCGATTTTAGGAATAAAATCTTATTTTTATGTTGATTAAATTTACATAATTTTGATCACAATCTATTACCAATACCCCAAATGTAAATGTTACATACCCAGAATCTAAACAGGGACGCATTCTGTTGTGATAACAGCTCCTAAACAGAGCTTTTATATGAAACGCGCACTAACACGTGTAAGCAACATTTGTAAGCAAACCATACGTAAATTTAAAACAACTTTTGATACAAATATAAAGGAAAATAAGTTAAAATTTGTAATGGATAGCAAAGAATGATGTTTATACTTTGGGTTAATGTGTTTGTTCTATCCAAAATCTGCGTGATATGTAGAGTTTTAAGTTAACCAAAAACTAACCTCAAACAAAGATTTTGTGGTATAATTTCATCTTTGAGAATAGAAAACTTATGTTTGTAGCACTTTATACAAATGAAACTATATATATTTTGTAGAGTAATAAATTACGAGCTTAGACCTAAAAGCATGATATAGACTTTTGCGCACTTTTTGCTAAATTTAATTTTTTAGCAACTAACCATTGTATGCAATGCAATTTTCTTTAAAGTTTGGCAGCGATATTTGAAGTACCAAAGCAAACAAGACACCGTTTTTAATGTTTTCTAAGCTTGCAATGGCCAAATATTAAGTTTTATAGCAACATTGTATAAGACCGCTACAAATTTATATTGCTTTGACTTAAAATTGACCTAAAATCTTAAAAAAAAACGAGAAAAAACGGTTATTTTCGGCTCGCCGAAGATCAAATACCCTTGCAGTCATGAATATTGCGTTGATTTGGTTTCAATTTCCAATTATTTTTATGGTAGCTATATGATAAAGAATTAAGATGAAATTTGGTCAATAGATGGGACACGATTAGAAATTGATTCTCTGTGAATTTTGTTGAAATCGGTCAATAGACACAACGTTCATACATTTCATTTCAGAATACACATCTGTACCATTAAGATAGCTTTTAAACTGGGAGACTAGTTTGCATACAAACAGACGGACAGAAGGACAGACGGACATGGCTATATCGACTCGGTTGCTGATGCTGATCAAGAATATATATACTTTATGTGGTCGAAACCCGCGTCCTTTAATGCGTTACAAACTTCGTGACAAACACAATATACCCTCAGCAAAGGGTATAAAAAGCACACACACAATCGAAGGTAGATAATGAAGTAGGGAGTTGGAAACAGCTAATCTAAATTACCAGTCAGAAAATGAAGTTGATTATAAGGTCGAATAAAAGGTTTATTTTTTATCTTTTAAACCATGAATTTGAGCAACGCACATAAATAAACATTACACATATAAATATCCATCTTTACATACAAATAGCCACAAAATTTGGATTAAGTCCATCTTCTTCACGAGCAGAGTTAAATTCAAATTGTTGCCTCGGCCAGTACCGTCCTCCCTCAAATTGTAAAAACCATTGTTATAACGACTAGAGGACACATAACGTGTGAATTAACTTGAGATCGCTCACTTAGCACTACAACGTTTTATATGAATCAGGCATTTTGGACCTATTTGGGCTACGACAGCTATAGATTATGGTCCTATTTTGACCAAACTTAGTAAACCGAGAGGCGCTTGTAGCATTCTTACTTGTTTTTGTTGCAATTAATTAATTTCTTTTTTATTATTTGGGTTATACCATTTTTAAATAAAAAATATTTTTTTTGTATACCTTAGACACATCACTCAACGCCTCACAGTGTTCATTCACTGCCTCAACACTGTGACCTATTGCGGGACCCAAGGGATGTATTTTTCAGTAGAAGAGAAAAACCATTGGATCGAGAGCGCTACAGATATCGAGATCAACTACATGATTACGACATGCGACATGAACACCGTGAGCGAGAGATGTATGAGTGTGATCGTCCTCGTAAGCGGGAAATGGAAAGAGAAAGGTAACTATATTTTTTAAACAAATTATTAGAAAAAAAAAAATTGTATTTTCAATTAATTATCCTTGCTTAAAGACTGGAATATATAGCACCGTTGTCCTTTGAACAAGCTTTAGCGATGGGTAGAACGGGACGTGTCCTGCCATCTCCCGTTCACAATGGATTTAAACCAAAGAGTGGACTTAATAATCGACACTCTGATTCCGATGAAGAGGATTGGTGCTAGCAAAGGCCTTAAACACAATGGTACTTTCGAGCTAAATCCTATTAAGAAGAATAAATATAATAAACTTATTCCTCAATAAAATTACCAATGACTTTAGCAAAAACATAACTTACTATTTAATTTTCAAATAGGGAAATCCTGCGCTTCTTATATGTGTAGATCATATGTATATTAACAACCCCGTTAGAAATTTTTTGTGCCACAACAATCATGAACATACTCTGATTACTATATAAGCGATAATTCCGCGTTTTGATTAACAATCGCAATTGTCATTGGAACAATATCATTCTAAATATTTGTTGACATAAATCAAAAATGCATAACGGAGGAAGATAATAACGATTTAATGAAGCAAAACGATTAACAATGTCAAAACAAACAAACCCAATATACTCTTGCTGTGAGTATAAAAAAAAATAAGAGTAGTTATAAGACATCAACGGTTATTAAAAAAAAACTATTCTTTAACAATAATACAAACATAACCCCAATAATGGAACGTCTAAACTCAGAGTAATGTCTTACAAATAATAATCTTACAAATAACTTCGATTTATTACAGATATTTTATACTCTCTGCAAGAGTATATTGGGTTTGTGCAAAGTATGTAACAGGCAGAAGGAGGCGTGGCAGACCCCACAAAGTATATATATTATTGATCAGCATCACAAGCCGAGTCGATATAGCCATGTCCGTCTGTCTGTCCGTATGAAGTTCGAGCTTGGTGTCAATCGATCACATATTTAGTCAGTCAATACAAGAATCTTTTTTTATTTCGATGACACGCCAAATTCGCCCACAACAAGCAAAAAACTAGACACACCTCGAAAAAAACAGTGGCTTTCGACGAATATCGCAGTAACAATGGCACCTAGGATCACCAATTATGGTATGGAGGTTTCTAGCGACAGCGTAAATGCATTGGCATTTAAAATTTTGGACTGCCACGCCCTTTTTTCCCACAATACATAAAAATATTTCCCAACTTTCGTTCCGTTTTTTGGCGTATGTTCATATAGTACAGCATAGTAATTGTATAATTCAAGTGGAGGCTAACTATATCAAACTAATCCTGAAAGGTGCATTAAAATCGGACTATAAACAAGAAAACTGGAAGCGTTACAATATTGATAATTGAACGCAATATCACTACTGAGTGCAAGCGAGACAGAAACATACAAGCGTGATCAAACGTTTTCTCGGCTTGTGTGGCGGCAGCGCAGTCGGCAGTCGCTGGCCGCGCCGAATACACACATTCATACAAGTATGAACATATATAATGTCAAACGTATGTGTATTCGCATACAAACAAACAGATGTATGTGTGATTATGCTTAGATTGTTTTTGTTTCAAGGTGTTTTAATGGAAGTACTGCACATTGTTATATCTCGATACCGATTTTAATAATTTATTCGGGATTAAAATGCAGAGAGTATTATACGGTCGGGCGTGCCGACTGTACTTTTCTTACTTGTTTTTATTTTTAAGACTAGGTGGAATTTTTATACAGTAAGTTTGATATACAAAAAGTACATTTTTAGCAGAGAATTATATTTCACAGCAACAATAAGCAAATGGAAAATACTTTTCATTTTCCACAGTCTTTTTAAATCAGTGAATTATACTTATTTGTGGTTGCCTAGCTAAATATAATTTTATGCATATTTTTTTAATTTAACCATAATTTATGTGAATTGCTCATGAATGCAGAATCTTTGTCTGCTTTCATTTTTTTTGGGTTTTCCCATGTCATTAAAAATTCTAGTGAGGGCACATTTGGCTTCAAGCCAATTTCGACTGTTTGTTTTTATGAATAATGCAATTTTGGAATAAATGTCTATGCATGAAAGGTATTGATCTTTGTCTATTGCGTAAAAATCTATGACATAAACTTCTCGTGGGTTATTTATTTATGGTGTTAATTCAAAAAGTAATTTTGTTGGTCTATGTTCTGTTTTTGCGAAGCTGCAGACTTCGCATTCATTTATAATGTTTTGTATGAGCTTGTTGTAATCTGGGTAGTAATAAGTTTCTTTAAAAAGTTGAATAATTTTGTCAGAAGCGAAATGTGCATAACAGGCAAAAGGAGGCGTGGCCTGATCAGCATCAACAGCCGAGTCGATATAGCAATGTCTGTCTGTCCGTCTGTCTGTCTGTCCGATGTCCGGATGAACACCTAGATTTTTAAAACTACAAGAGCTAGAGATGCCAAATTTGGAATGAAAGTCCGTCTATATGTTAGGCAGGTTAAGTTTATTTAAAAATTTTGCCACGCCCCCTAAAACTGTAAGAGCTATCGTGACAAAATTTACACATAATGTGTATGGTACCACTATAACTATCCTTACCAAGTTTCATCAAGATCGGACAACTATAGCCTATAGCTCCCATAGGACAAATCGATCAAAAACAAAAAATTTTTAAGAAGACATGTAGTGCAACCAAACTCACACAGAATGTGTATATAATTATAAAAAAATTCTCACCAAATTTCGTCCAAATCGTACATTTACAACATATGAAACAAAATTTTCCAAAAATGTCAAAAATTGTAATTTATGTACACGTGCTTGCAGAAAGATGTTTATCTACATAAGACGTCCTAATTGTACACAGAGGGGTGGTCCAAGTGACAAGACATGCGTAAAAGATACATAAGGTCTGCGGTTCAAACCTCAGCACGGACAGACTTTTTTTTTATTTTTTTCTATTATAAACAAAACAGCGTTACATTTTAGCGTAGCCTTTCTTACTTGTTTTTATCTGGGTTTTTGAAAAGTAACGATCGGACAATATTTCATCTGTAGGACATTTGATCATTTCTATCTGTCACGCGAAATAGTTTATGGGGTTTTCAGCTATTGGTATGCAATTGTTGAGATTGTTGTTTAAATGTTATCTTCGTCCCCTGCCATAATTTCTTCAATCTTTATTCGAGATAGTGCGTCTGCGACATGGTTTTGTTTATCTTCAAAATATTTTATTTTAAAATCATATTCGCTAAGTTTTTATTTTGGAGTTTCATGTTTTGTTATTATATAAATTATAATATATTAATATTTCAAAGGGTACTCCATATAAATATGGTTGCCCAAACAATCTCTAACAATTCTTTTTCTATTGTACTGCAATTTTGTTCATGTTCATTTAGGGTTCTACTAGCAAAACTAACTGGTTTATTTTCTTGAGTAATAACAGCTTCGATTCGCTTTCGCTGACGGACGTGTTTTACATCGCTTCTATTACATTTCAAGTTTTCCTCGCTTAATCGCTCTAATTCGTATCATATTTCTGGCTTAATTCCTTTGCTACATTGTGTGCTACATCGGTTGTGTTGATACACATTGTTTTAATAAACTTTAAAGCCAAATTTTAATAATTTTGTTTTCTAAGCAACAACAATTCCACAGCCAAACATTCTGTTTACTTATTTCTGCGTTTGTTTGTCGCTGTGTAATTTGTTCTTGTAATTTTACGCCGTTGCTTGTGCTAACACTTTGTTTGTGTAAACATTCTCTCGGCGCTATCTTCGTGCTCTCTTCGTGCTCTCTTCTATATTTACGCTCCCGTCGCGCTCTCATCTGTTTTACCGCGCTTATCTTATTTTTGGTGTTGGCCGGTTATTCCGTTTTTCTTGTTTTCGGTCGCCGCGCCCGCGCATAATTTGTTTTTGTGCATTACATTTGTTATTGTCGTAAGTAAACATCAGTAGCTTGCACATTAACCCTAGCTTGCCTTTATATTTTTCAACTAACTTTTTATTTCAACAGTGCTTATTAGCTTCTATATATTCCATTTTATTACATTCATTGCTTACACTAATTACCTCCACTATGTACGTCTGTTATAGTTCAAATTGCCAGGTGCGAACAAATGTTAAGATGGGTTTTGTTTGCTGCTGGCTATGTGAAAATGTTTCACATGAAAAATGTGCAGGCCTCAACGGCCGAATTATTGACCTGATTGAGTCTAAATCAGGCTTAAAGTGGACTTGTGAAGCTTGTAGGGATGTCGAAAGAGACATTATGAGCTTCATGCGACACACTAAAAGAGGCTTTGGGGATCTATTTGGCAGATTTAAAAGTCTGTCTGATAGTTTCGCAGCTTTGGATAAGGAGTTTAAAGGCCTAAAAGTCTTAAACGATTCTCCAAAGCGTAAAAAGGCCAATTTTAGATTGTCGATTGGCCCTAACGAACTTTCAGTCCCTCATCACATACCCACAACGTCCGCACCTTCTCTAATAAATTTTTCATCCCCTTCTCCAAATATAATTGTTAGTAGTGATGACAACTTTATCTTACCCACAGAAGTTGTCCCCACTCCCGAAGAAATTGTTCCTGATTCATTAGTTGTCAATACTGTTGCTGTTGGCGAATCAAGCAATTTAGTTGTTCCTGATTCGTTAGTAGTCAATACTGTTGCAGTTGGTGAATCAAGCAATGAGTCGATCAGAGCTGTTGCGGAAGCTATTACAGTGTCCGATAAAAAGACTCTTGTAGGTGTTCCACCAAAGAAACAATTATTTGTTTCTAGGCTTGCCCCTGATACCACATCGGATGATGTCAAGGCCTTTATTCAGGCTAAATCTGAAGCTAATATTACGGTGGAGAAATTTAAGTTCTCATATCATCGGGAAATCTCTTCATTTAAAATAAGTGTTCCTGCCAAATATTTTAGTACAATTTGTTGCAAAGATTTTTGGCCAGACCACTTAATAATAAAGGAATATACAGCTAAGAAAAGAAATCGGACTCCGATTGTACTGCCGTCTAACCCTGTCCCGGCCTCTGATTCCGGAAAAAACTAACTTCCTCCCTCTCGTTTGCCTATCAAAATGTAAGAGGTCTTCTTAGTAAACTTAGTAATATGTATTTAAATAGTCTGTCTTTTTCATTTCATGTCGTGGCCTTTTCTGAGACATGGTTAAGGCCCGATGTTTTAGATTCAGAAATCCTTTTCAATAAATTCGCTATCTATAGAAAAGATCGTACATCCCGCCGAGGTGGTGGTGTGCTTATTGCCGTCGATGTTAACTTATCCTCGGAAGAAGTAACAATCGATGGCTCTGTGGATATCGAATTTGTTGCTATTAAGTTATGCCTAAATAACGTTAGAGTTTTCATAACCTGCTCCTATATTCCTCCTTCTTCTGACTCTTCTCTTTATTTCTTACACTTTTCTGCTATAAAAGCAGTTTCATCTTTGTTATCTGATCGTGACTTTCTTGTAGTTCTTGGCGATTTTAATATTGCTGGTACTACATGGATTTCGTGTCCCGACTCTGCCGTGTTGACCCCCACGACTCAGCACGATTTTCTTGACGAGTTGTTTGGAATTTCGTTGCTTCAAATCAATGCTATTCCAAACTCTTTAAATAGAATGCTTGATCTGATTTTTGTTTTGGACCCTTCCTGTTTTTCTGTTTCCCGTATAAAACCCTTATCAAATCCTGAAGATCCTTATCACCCGACTTTGGAAGTGTTGATTGATTTACCTGATCGGGTGACCCGTACTAGTAGTATATCTACTAAACGGTCTCGTCAGTTTCGGAAAGCCGACTTTAACAAGTTAAATGTACTGCTATCCCAAACTGACTGGTCCCGACTGTTCATGTGTAGAGATATGGATAGTGCAATTACAACCTTCTATAATACCTTAAATTCCTTAATTGATGTCTGTGTTCCGCTCTGTGTTCCAACCAGGTCTAACAAGCCTATTTGGTTTACCCGTGAGTTAACATTGCTCAAAAATAGAAAGTCGAAATGTTATAAGAGATTCAGGGAAACTGGCTCTTCCTTGTATTTCTCGCGATATCTAATTGCTAGATCTGATTTCTATGTTTTGAATGACCGTCGTTATAAGGAATACCTTACTGACTGTGGGCAACAGTTTAGAAGGAATCCGAGACGGTTTTATAACTTCGTTAATTCGAAGCGTAAGTCATCAACACTTCCATCCAGTGTGTTCTTTGAAAGAGAATCTGCTAATTCGGATAAGGCTATCGCCGACTTATTTGCCGATTTTTTCAAACAACTTACAGTAAGCACGAGTATAACTGTGACTCACCCTATCCTTATCACTTAAATTCATTCAATAGTAATTTTACACCAGTCATCACCGAAAGCTCTCTCTTATGTAATTTAAAGGCTACTAACTCTGTTTTTCGCCTGGTCCAGACGGAGTCCCTGGCTGTGTGCTTAAAAACTGTGCAGACGGCCTTTTAAAGCCCTTGTATAAACTATTTACATTGTCCGTTGAAACATGCTGTTTCCCTGAAGTTTGGAAATCATCTTACATTATTCCTCTTCACAAAAAAGGAAATAAATCCGATGTTTGCAACTATAGGGGTATTTCCAAGTTGTCTGCTATTCCCAAGGCTTTTGAGAAATTAATAACTTCTCAACTGCAACATTTCTGTAGATCCATGATTTCACCCTGCCAGCATGGGTTTGTGAAATATAGATCCACTACCACTAACCTGTTAGAATTTACATCATTTGCATTGAAGGGCTTTGAGAGAAAATTGCAAACTGACGTCATTTACACAGATTTCAGTAAGGCTTTCGACTCCGTTAATCACAGCCTATTAATACATAAGCTCAATCTTTTGGGTCTTTCCTATAACTTTACTATTTGGATTTCAAATTACTTGTGTTCTAGAACACAACATGTTTATTTTAAAGACACTTTGTCCAAATCTGTTCAAGTAACTTCGGGTGTTCCACAAGGAAGCCATCTTGGTCCCTTGTTATTTATATTGTTCATAAATGATCTTCCATCAGCGATCAGTTACTCTCGTGTGCTCATGTATGCCGACGACGTTAAACTCTGTGTTTCGGCTGCTGAGTCTGTTCTTGGGACCAGGTTACAATCTGATCTATGTAATTTTCAAATCTGGTGTCAAGCTAATTTTTTAAACCTTAACTTTAGTAAGTGTAACGTAATGTCCTTCAGTAGGCGTCTCCCTTTCCAAAACATTTACATTCTGAATGGCAACTCTCTTAAAAGAATTGAGTCGGTCACTGATTTGGGTATCCTTATGGATCCTAAGCTCAAGTTCGATAGGCATGTATTGTCAATTACTAATCGTGCTTTTAGTGTCCTGGGCTTCATAAAGCGCTGGTCGAAAGAATTTAACGATCCCTATTTAACGAAAACACTTTTTACTGCCTTGGTACGGCCTATTCTTGAATATGGATCATGTATTTGGTCACCCCAATACAGGATTCATCAGGATAGAATAGAATCTGTACAAAAACAATTTCTCCTTTTTGCACTAAGGTCTCTTAACTGGAATACTAACATACGCTTACCTTCCTATCGTAGTAGACTTTTACTAATTAATCTTCCTTCTTTGTCTGATCGTAGAACAGTGCTCGGTGTAATTTTTTTACACAAACTAATCAATGGTGAAATTGATTCTTCAGAATTACTCAGCCAGATTAGTTTTGCTGTTCCGATTAGACCAACTAGAAACTTCCTTCCGCTATCTCTTCAACCTTGTTCTACCAACTTTGCTATCCATAATCCTTTCCGAGTCCTATGTAGTAACTACAACAAACTTTCTCGAGTTGTAGGTAGTTCTACTTCGACCCCCTTAATTAGAACTTCTCTTCTCCGCCACCTGTCTAGATCTCAATTATCTTAGCTTAATAATTTAAATGTAAATGTATTGTATTTCGTTTTTAGTAATTTTATGTCTTATGTTATAACTAATAAATTCGATTCGCGTTTATCGCTAGCCGTACGTTATGCGGTGTGCCCCTCGGTCGGTTGGGCGGGAGGTGGCTGCATTATTTGCAGGGTTCCGCGCGCTAACAAGCACGTTGCTTGGTGTTGCTGGGCCAGGGTACTGTCCCGTTAGGTACATCAACGTCATTTTTAAAAAAGGTTCTTATGAACAGAATTCATGCAACGCTGGAGTGTTGCTGGTTTATTATTAAAAAAACGGAAAGGTATTCGAGTTGACGTTTTGTGGTTTGTTTTTGTTGTTTTTGTTGTTTTGGGGTTGGTTTTTTTTTTTTTTTTATTAAGGTAAATTTAGTCAATCAAGTCGTTCATTTTGTAAAAATTATCGTATCTTTCGTTTATTTTATTTAGGGTACGCAAACCAACCATTATTTTTTTTTTTGGGAGGAGTGTGCCTTTTGGCTTGTTCGAACCATTTTGGATTGTTTTTTTTTTTTTTTTTATAATGAAGGGTGGATTTTTTTTTATTGTGGGGTGGATTTTTTTTTGAAGAGGCGTCGGGTGGTTGGTTTTTGTTCGTCGTTATGGGTTGTGTCGTCGTTGGGGTGTTCTTTAAATTTTTAAAATTCCCGGGTGGGGGGGTATTTTTTTTTTTTTCCTGGGGGGCCTTCCCCCCCCCTCTTTTTGTTGCGTTAAAGGGCCTTTTTTTTTTTTGGAGGCTGATTGTGTGTAGGGGTGTTAAAAATTTTCTCTCCCCAAATTTTTGGTGAATTTTTTGTTAAGTTTTTTTTCTGTTTCGTCCAACTTTTTTTGTCTAGAATGCATTTTTTGTGATGGTGAACTATTGTTTACTTGAGCGTTTTTTTGGGTGGGGTTTTCGTTTAGTTGTTTGATTTGGTGGTTAGGGGAAAGAGTTTTTAAAGGAGAGAAAACGATGGAAAATGGTTTGGTCGGATTATCAGAATTTTTTGTAAAGCAAAAATCTTTATAAATGCCTTTCGGGGAGGGGGAGAAAAAATTTTTAACGTTGATCCACTTGGAAATTTAAACGGGGTCGAGTACAGTTTTCGCAAAAGTTCCTCCAACAGTGTATGCTTTTTGTATTCGTTGATGAGGCCTGTATTCAAAGATGTCCAGTTGTTGTGGTATCCACTTTGGGCGATGCTTCCAGCTGCTCCCACGATCTGTAGTTAGATGCCTCCAAATATAACTGCAACTTGACGATCGTCAGTTGTCTCGTATAAACTCATCAGGTATTCAATGCGTCTGATGAATGATGCCAGGGTGTTGGGCTCTCCAGAGAAACACGGCACTTGTCGTATTTGTTGAAGTAGTTGCGAAAGGTCTTCTTTGCTTAGCGCCATTGTAATTATTTGCACTTTATTTTGTTTTTAATTATTTGTTTATTAGCAATAGCAGTCCGAATTATGGTTAAATTGGGCTATTTTGTTGGTTTGGTTTGTTTCAATAGCAGTCCGAATTTTTTGTTAAATTCTGCTATCTTTTTGTTTTGGTTTGTTTCAAAAGCAGTCCGAATTTTGGTTAAATTGGGCTATATTGTTTGATTGATTTGTTTTTTTTTTCAATAGCAGTCCAATTTATTTGAATAAATGGACTATTTGCAGTGCACTATCACTCGCGTGTTCTTGTGCGGATACTGATTGTCCTAAAATCGTAATGATCTGAATCGCAACACTTTTTGCGGCTAAATCGCGAGCTCAATCCAGAAGTATCGCTTAGTTGTATAAGGATATTCGTTATGTGATCGAAAAGGACGAATTTCTGTTACAAAGGAATTTTTCAGTTCCTACCGGCTGCGCCAATTACAGACTTAGATTTTTCTAAGTTCTATTATTATCATTATTGTGTTTTGAGGTTTGTGTATTTGATAAGCAACGCAAAGCTTTGCTCACAGTGCGGAACTCAAAGTGAAGCTTTGCCTAAAATTGCTTATAACGCAGATCTCACGGTCGCGAATACAGATTGTTTACAAATATATTGGCGTGAGATCGATGCATTGAAAACGCATATTGTTTATAAGTATCTTTGTTACGTCTCGGCTTGTCTTTCCTGGGGCTACCACGGCTAGCTCATTCGCCTCAGGTCGGGGTTGTTAACCAGAGCCCACCGAGCGTACAATCCACAATCATCGATTGTAGAACCTCTACATCGTTACTACTACACTCTACGAAACAATACCAACCCTACACAACTATCGGCCATCTCTATCGGCGGCCCCGATATTTTTGCCGCAACGCACCCACCCTACCTGTGGCGGCAACATTCAAATTGTTCCGTTGCGCCACCCATAATCAAAAGTCTACGCCAGCTCGCTTAATCCATGCTACGCAATCCCCCTCCCATCAACAAATTACTCACACATATTCGTTTCGTTACCAATCAAATTATACATATTTATTTATATTAAATTTTCTAAACATAGTTTTCCTTATAGATATACTTCCCTATCTTATTTAGTTTTTACTTTGCATTTTCCTTATATTTTATTTTATTTATATTCATTTTATTTCTGTCTTTTCCTTCTCTTTTAGTGTCGATTGCCTTAGATTTATATAGAGGGGGGTCTCGGGGGTACCTGATACTACCTAAGAGCTCTAAGGGGGTATAGGGGGGCCGGACACTGCCAAAACAATTTTTTTATTGGCAGGTACTAAATGTACCTATGATTATCAGCAACTCACAATAAAACACAACGAAGAAAAAGGGGCCGACCAGAAAATATGGAACAAAACAATTTAATTTACATAAGAGAAAAAAATTAAGTTTAAATTCTGCATTACAAAAATTTATAAATATACCTATATGCACAAACTACATAGACTGGGGATAAAACAAAACAAAACTACAGCTGTGCGCGTGACACAGCTCACCACGTCCGTCCACTGTGCTAGCGCGCACAGCTGATGCTGCGTGACGTCACTGTTGCTGCCGTCTTCCGGTCGCTGTTGTATTGTTGTTCTCGTTGCCTGTTGTTGTTGTCGTTGTAACTGTTATAGTTGTTGTTACTGTTGTTGTTGCGTATTAACGTTATATTTGTTGTTGCGGCTGTCGCAAATATGTTGTTTGGGTTGTTGTTGCCGTTGTTTTGTTGTTTGTTGTTATTCGTTTAAGCGTCGTTATTTTAAATGTCTTTAAATTTGGCGTTTTGGTTTTTGGTGGTTGCGTGTCGTTGCACCGTGGTTGTCTAACAATTATTGCGTTTTGATATTGCTTGGCTTGATATTGTTGCACATAAATGTTGTTGTGTATTTTATTTGATTTGGTCACTTGTCTTAATTGTCGCACTGTGGTTGTTGCTGACGCATGTTCATTTTGTAGTTAACGTGTTTTACGTTTAAATTTAATTCAATTAAAAAAAACTTTTTTCCTTTTCTGGACGCACAAAAAAAAAACATTATTACTGGACTTAACAAACGCACACTCCCAAAACTACACACCGAACGTTCACCAAACGCACAACAAAATTCTTCTATCGATCCAGTCACGCAACTGCTCGTGCCGATCTCGAAAAGCAACTCCCTCGTTGACTCTAAGGCCACCTGTTGCTAAGCAAAATTCTAATCCTCCAATTCCCTCTTCCATGCAACGGTTCCCTAGAGTCAACGACCGCCCCCGCTCAGCCACTATGCTCTCTCTCTCTCTTTATTCTTCCTACTCTTATAGCCTACTTCTTATAACCTAACTCTTATACTAATACCCCCCCGTCCCGCCAAGTATGGCCACCTCCAGCTGAGCAGTGTGCGATGAATTCTCAACACTTATCGATATTCCGATTCTGCTCAGCCCCAGATGCAACATCACTCGAAGATTTGCACCCGGCTCGCAGGAGTTTACGCCCGCGAGGGAAGTGGTGCCAATATTCGAGCGCATGGGGGCCCAAACCCTGAGTCTCATGCTCTACCGACTGAGCTAGCCGGGCTTACAGTCGGATGTCTTTGGCGTGAAAGATACCTATCGGTCGCCCACTCTCGTTCTCCAGTTCGAACATGTTTGCGCCCACTTTCAGGAACTTTCGGGCGAATTTTGCATTGAACGCATTTTTAAAATTGCTCAATACAAAATTACGCCGAAAGACCTCCTGCCCTGGAACCAAATGGAGTTCTCTTGCTCGCTCATTATAGCGCAGCCTGCTGCGCTCATACGCCTGATGAAGATGTTTCTGAATTTTCTCCTAGATGAGCCGTTGCTTATCGGCTCGGCCTAACGTAGACATCTCGTGCTCACACAGAGACTTTAGCTTACGAGCCAAAGCGTACTGAGCTCCGTTCAGCATAAAATTTTGCCCGAACACTGCAAAGAACGGAGTGACTCCTGTTGCGGCATGGACACTGTTACGCAGCGCTGCCTCAATCTCCGGGCGATCCCATTCGCGATGGTCGTTCTCCAAATACTCCCTAATCGCTGCTAGGACTGACCGATTCACTCGCTCCGCAGCATTGCTTTGGGGAGAGTAAATGGCAGTCCTTAAATGAGTAAACCCATACGCCTTCGTCATCTCCTCAAAAATCTTTCCTATAAACTGCCTGCCATTATCCGAGTGTATCACCTCGGGCACTCCAAGCTTTAAGAACACCTCGTGCACCAGGAATTCCACTACTGACTTTGCTGTCGCTTCGCGCATAGCTTTCAAAAATATGAATTTGGAAAAGTGATCAACCACAATAAAGATCCATGCATGACCCATTTTTGACCTCGGATACTTCCCCAAGAAATCAATATATAACTTCTGGAATGGCCTTTCCGTCACTACTTCGCTCCCTATTCCCAAAATATTAAAATTCCATATTAAAATTCGTAGCCTTGACTTCTTTACACACGTCGCAACATCAGATGAAATCGGCCACTTGTACTGCCATCTTTGGCCAAAAGTATTGCCGCCGCAAAGCATGCAATGTCTTTACCATTCCTCCATGTGCCGACGTATGCTCTTCGTGCGCTCTCCGGATAAGCTCATGGGTGAGCGATGCAGGAACCCAAAGCTTCCAAACACAGCCCTCAAGTTCGTCTTCCAACTTACTATGTGGCATGTGTTTGAAAATTACGCCCCCTTCCACTTTTAGGTCAGGCAATTGCTGTTTATTTTCTTCGACTTCCTGAACTAGCTCCCTATATTCCTCAGTGTCGAATTCGTTCGTCTGGAACCCCAAAATCGCGCTAGAATCCAATTCTTCCTTTACTTCGGCCACTACCGCATCTAGACTTCGTGAGAGCGTGTCGGCTACTACATTCTCTGACCCTTTCCGGTGCTCAATCACGAAGTCCAACGCCTGCAACTGCAACGACCACCTTGCCAATCGACCACTTAGGTCCTTTAGAGACATGAGCCATTTCAAACTGGCATGGTCCGTGACGACAGTGAATGGCATGAGTTCTATATAGGGCCTGAACTTATGAATCGCCATAATAGCCGCTAAACACTCCTTCTCAGTTACGGAATAGTTGAGCTGGTGATTCAACTTGGCAGAGAAATAAGCAATCGGTCTTTTATGCTCAGCCTCGTCCAGTTGGAATAGCACCGCGCTCACTCCAGAGTGCGAAGCATCGCACTGGACATAGAACCTCTTTTGGAAGTCTGCATGCACCAGAACTGGAGCCGTAGTCAACGCCTTCTTCAAGGCCTGTACTGCCTTAACTCCTTCTTCTCCTATACTGAATCTCTTGCCTCCCTTTAACTTCAACGCATCCGTCAGTGGAACTGCTATCGCGGCAAAGTTACGGATGAACCTTCTATACCACCCCGCCGTGCCTAGGAAAGATCGTACCTCTCTCACCGATCTCGGCACTGGGATGTTGTCTATCGCTGTTACTCTAGCTGGGTCCATTCGCAACGTTCCTCCGTCTAGGATGAACCCCAAATACCTGAGAGATTTAAAACGGAATTTTGACATTTGTAGCCCTATTGTCAAATTCGCTGCTTTTAGACATTCCGCTACTCTGTTTAAATACATCAAATGAGTCTCGAAGTCAGGAGCTTTGATTAGCAAATCGTCCAGATACACGAAGACATTGGACCTCAGCTCCGTTGGGATCACCTTGTCCATCAAACGACAGAGGCGTTGGGATGCATTGCACAATCCGAATGGCATCATCCTGAACTGATACAAAGGACGGCTCGGAACAGTGAACGCCGTACATGCCTTGCTTTCTTCTTCTAGTTCGATCTGCCAGAAAGCGAATTTGAGATCGACGCTAGAAATATAATGAGTCTGGTCGACTCGGGACAAGATACCCTCAATGGAAGGTAGCGGATAGGCGTCCTTGATCGACAAATTGTTGAGCTTCCGTGCATCGAGACAGAACCGATTTTTGTCCGGCCTTCGTACAACTGTGGTACGGTTACTCCACGAACTGTTGCTCTCCTCGATGACACCGATAGCCAACATCTTATCGACCTCGTCACACACCACCCGCTGCATTGCTGGAGACATGGGATAATGGCGATCTTTCACCGGCTGCGCTCCTGCCACTAACTCGATCTTATGCCTGATTAACGTCGTCTTTCCCAATCCTACCTTCTCAAATGACAAAAACATATCCTTCACAGCTTCCAAAGCGGCCTCCTGCTCCGGCTCTAAGTCCCACGCTTCCGGCTCGGCATCTTCGGCCTCGTCGTCTGCGTAATGGGCAATTTGTTCCGTCATCGCAGAGACTACACTCAAGGGCTTCGATTCTGGCGCTTCAGCTCCGACTACTTCTGGAGCAAGACCAAAAGCACGCCAGAAATCGATCCCAAAATAGGCTGCTTGTTCTAAATAAGGACATAGATAGAAGGTAGTTTCCCTAATCTTTCCGTGGTACTCGACTGGAACTTTTAGGCGGCCGATTATCGAGCGATCGTCACCCGACGCGGTGCGCACTGACGACACGTAGGGCTGCACTGACACGCCCAGCTCGTCTACCAGCTCGCGACATCCTTTCCCGAGTAGGCTAACAGTCGCTCCCGAGTCAAGTAAGCCGCGCACTTGCCTTCCATCGAGTCTTACTTCAGCGAAAACGCGAGGATCGGACCGAGAGCTGCGTCCTACGGCTTCCACCACCTGCTTCTTGACTCGTCGCCTTCTCTGGAATCTTTCGCGTGCATTCCTCATCCTACGCGTCACCAGCCGCATCCCGTCCAGCAAACGATCGTCGAAAATCCGGTTTCGAGCCTCCAGGTACGCCCTGATCCGCTCTTCATACGGCAACAACCGAAAATTATTTCTATTTCTAGCGCTATCCTTATCAACTATCGGACGACAACCAATCTTACCCTCTAATGGACTACACATATCCTTATTTCCTACCAAACCTAAATCTACTTCTTTTCGGGATTCTCCTGGCGGTACGAGTCTCCCGTCTTCCTCGCACCCTTTTGACTGTTTCCCTGGCACTCCGGACACTTGGGACAGAAGGTGTCTGGTCTGCCACATAGGTAGCAAAACACCTTTCGCTCCTTGGCCAAACAATCCCTGAAAATGTGGTCTGGAAGACCACAATTCCAGCAACCTGGCCTCTGCTGCCTTCGTGCCCCCTCTCGCGCCTCCTCTACTTCGATATCGGGTTCTTCCGGTTCTTCTTCCAATTTCACCTCATTCACCCCTTTGCGCCCTTCCATTGCGCCATACCTCGGCGGTGGTCGTGCCTCAAAAGGCTTGCCCATACTCCTCCTGCCGTACGCCTGCTCCACCTCGCTGCACTCATCCCTCAACTGGTCCAGGGTGTACACTTCGAGGGAATACACGTAACGCGCCAGATCCTCCCGGAGCCCCTTTTTGATTATCTTGATGAGACGAGCTTCCGGCAGGGGTTCCCGCAACCTCGATGCGAGCTTCCGCATGGCGTAGACGAAATCGTCAGCACTCTCACTGCCTCTTTGCCTCCGCTGCATCAGCTCGTGCATCTTATCGTGCTCGGTCTGGGTTCCCCTGAATCCAGCCAATAACGCACGCTTCAGCTCGTCCCATCACTCCACTCGAAACTGTCGCACGTGTAGCCAGTACCAATCCCTGGCCCTTCCTTTGAGGAGGAGGTGGAAGCAGCGCAGTACCTCATCCCAAGGGCACCTATACTGGCGCTGGAGGAACTCAACCCGAAAAATAAAGTCCTCGACGGAAGATTTATTCGCGTCTCCGTCGAAGGACACATCCCAGCGCTCTATCCTCGCCAACAGATGCCTGCCTGACGCCCCCTCGTCTGTCCGCTCAACCCTATGGTCACTCCACTGCGACGTCGTCGGATTTCTCCATGTCCGCGTTTGTGGATCGGCCGGCCTAAACCTAATGGGCTCATCCGTCAAAACCATTCGTGGTGGCTTAGAAAATGGATTCGGTGCACTATCCACCGAACCTCCGCTTCTCCTCGTTCCTATACCGGAACCAAGCTCTGGCTCTGCCTCACCGTCGAACGCCATCAGTTCATCCTCATTGTTGCCCGCATGGAAGCGAGGCAAGCCCTCGGCTACCGTCGGCTCCTGCCGTTCGCGAGGCAGTTGGTCTGCGATCGGCCGGATAACATCGTTTATGGCCTTCATCACCTCCATGAAGCCTAGCCGCATCTCCTGCTGGATGGTCTGGCAGTTGCCATCGGCTTGCGACTTCATAAAGGTGAGATGTGCCTGGGCAAGCATTGCGTTCACCGCTGATGCCTCCTCCGATCGCAGTTCTGGCTTCGGCTCCTCCCCTTTCGCCCTAGCTGCCTCCGGAGGCGGTGTTCGTGCCACTGCACCATACACCCCTTGTGGCAGATCGCTCTCCCACGAGCTGTCCCTATGGACTGCCTTATTTCGGGTATTATACCCGTGCGCGCCCTCTCCTTCAGCCATGATCACAAAAAAAACTAAGTTCTACCAAAATAAATAATTAAATAAATAAATAAAGAACCCGCCCCTACGCAAGTGAGAAAATAATAAATAACAAATGAAATAAATATAAATAATAAATAACAAGTATAATTTAATAAATCCTAAGTAACAAAACGTAAATTAAATAAATTACCAATTCTTAGATAATAAATATAAATGAACAAATATTTAATAATAAATGTACACACATACACGTTAAATAACAAATACAAATAAATAAATACCAATTAATAATTACCAACGTGTAATTATTAAATAATATCTATAAATAAATATACATTAAATAACTTCAAATGCACAAATATTACAAAATAATTATAAATAAATAAATATTAGATCACCCAAAGTAAATAAATATCAGCTGAGCTGACGATCGACAGTCAAGAGATCTCCGTGAGCCAGGCTTACTCTTCTATTATTTAATTTAAATAAGAGAAAAAAATTAAGTTTAAATTCTGCATTACAAAAATTTATAAATATACCTATATGCACAAACTACATAGACTGGGGATAAAACAAAACAAAACTACAGCTGTGCGCGTGACACAGCTCACCACGTCCGTCCACTGTGCTAGCGCGCACAGCTGATGCTGCGTGACGTCACTGTTGCTGCCGTCTTCCGGTCGCTGTTGTATTGTTGTTCTCATTGCCTGTTGTTGTTGTCGTTGTAACTGTTATAGTTGTTGTTACTGTTGTTGTTGCGTATTAACGTTATATTTGTTGTTGCGGCTGTCGCAAATATGTTGTTTGGGTTGTTGTTGCCGTTGTTTTGTTGTTATTTGTTTAAGCGTCGTTATTTTAAATGTCTTTAAATTTGGCGTTTTGGTTTTTGGTGGTTGCGTGTCGTTGCACCGCGGTTGTCTAACAATTATTGCGTTTTAAATGTTTGTGTAGTTTTGCATGTGTAATGGGCTTGATATTGTTGCACATACATGTTGTTGTGTATTTTATTTGATTTGGTCACTTGTCTTAATTGTCGCACTGTGGTTGTTGCTGACGCATGTTCATTTTGTAGTTAACGTGTTTTACGTTTAAATTTAATTCAATTAAAAAAAACTTTTTCCTTTTCTGGACGCACAAAAAAAAACATTATTGCTGGACTCAACAAACGCACACTCCCAAAACTACACACCGAACGTTCACCAAACGCACAACAAAATTTCTTCATCGATCCAGTCACGCAACTGCCCGTGCCGATCTCGAAAAGCAACTCCCTCGTTGACTCTAAGGCCACCTGTTGCTAAGCAAAATTCTAAATTCTAATCCTCCAATTCCCTCTTCCATGGAACGGTTCCCTAGAGTCAACGACCGCCCCCGCTCAGCCACTATGCTCTCTCTCTCTCTTTATTCTTCCTACTCTTATAACCTACTTCTTATAACCTAACTCTTATACTAATATCCCCCCGTCCCGCCAAGTATGACCACCTCCAGCTGAGCAGTGTGCGATGAATTCTCAACACTTATCGATATTCCGATTCTGCTCAGCCCCAGATGCAACATCTTTTTAGTCTGAGAAAGATTTGTTTGGGAACGATATTGAAATATGAGTGTTAGAGAATTTGTGATAACGGATATGTTACTATATTTTAATCACTTATTAAATTTATAGCATTTACCAAACTATTGAACAAACCGCAAAAACTATATAGATCTAGCAGTGCTACAATAATATCACAGCAGTATCGATATATATATATCAATATTTTCGAAATTTTGAATTATATTGATTAGATTTATCGGAATATATAAATATATCGGAATACTGGTCACACTTTGCGTTGGCGTTAGCTGGGTAAGTTGTTTATTTATTTAATTATGAAAATAAGTTAAATAATTGCATTGGTTTTATTTTATACATAAAAAATGGAGGATGGACCAATTTGTTAACCGAAAACGTAATTACAATTGAAATTTAGTAATTGAAAGATATATAGTTAACTATTGGAAATTGTTTCAGTAGTACCAAAACTCTGTACTTCTGAACTACAGAATTAGTAAAGAGTTTAGTACTACATCACTCGTTGAATGGAAAATTCTCTGTTAGAATTTTATGTTTTACAAGTGGGACTATCCCGCTGCTCTGGTTAGCGAGCAATTCACACTGTTGTGATAGTTTTTTAAAGATTGCGCTGTTGCGTTTTGCTGCTCAGAACTTGTTAACGCCTAGAGAGAAATTCCCGCAAGATCGCTGTTTAAATCCGAAGTCCCATTGAAATGTATAAGCATTTGGCTGTTGGTTTTACTGTTCAGTTTTTTTAAGTAATAGCACTAACCATACAACACATACATAGATGCGTCAAACGCAAGATTTTTTGAAAGCAAACGCTAGCTTGCTCATGGACCTCCACAGAACTTCGGCAAAAAGCCGTCTTTTAAGACAAATGAACATGTAACTGTTATATACGACTCATTAGCTTGAGAAGTCCAAAGGCCAGTCGTAAAGGCACAATGCTTTACATGTTTGCGCATTGTCGCGTGTGATGACAATTTGTACCCTGGATCTAATTCACTGTCATCGACTACAGAAAACTAATACACATCTTTCGCAATATTTTCCATAACTGCTGAAGATCTGAATTTCGTTGGGATGTGGAATCATAGCTAGAGCTTTTAAATCTATCAAGCTTGGCACAAAATCCCTTGATTTTGTGACAAGTGTCAATGCTTTTGCTTTTCTAACTCGTCATCCGAGCAGTTGATTACCTAATCCTCGCCATCTACATATATGTGAATATGATACCACGATAGTTTGCCAACTCTACAGTCCGCTTGATCGACTGTCTTACTTGTTTTCTTCAGAATCGGTGGAAAATATACTCGAAAATTGAATTCGTTTGAATAGCTATAAATCAAACAAAAACAAAATAAATCAAAATAAAACTGACTCGCATTCGCCAAAAATATATATTTATGTACATACTGACCAATTTTCTTTCAAATTAGACGGCACTTTCGAAAAGCTGTCATAGAAACAATCTATCAAAAAATCGTTTAAAATATCAATCATTATGGAAAATGTAATCAAACTCACTAGTGTTTGCCACCTGAACAATTGCACATTTAGACCCCGTACTCTAAAAAAGAGTAGAGGGGTCTATTAGGTTTCTCAGAAGCGAAATGTGCGTAACAGGTAGAAGGAGGCGTGGCCGACCCCATAAAGTATATACATTCTTGATCAGCATCAAAAGCCGTCTGTCCGTCTGTCTGCCTGTCTGTCCGTATGAACACCTGGATCTTGTAAACTACAAAAGCTAGAGACACCAAATTTGGAATAAAAGTCCGTTATCTTCGCGAGCAGATCAATTTTATTTTAAATTGTTGCCACGGCCCTTACCGCCCACGCAATGAGCAAAAAACCAGAAACACCTCGGAAAAATTTATGTTTTAGGTGAATATCTCAGTAATTATGACACTTAGGAACACCAATTCCGGTATGCAGGTTTATAGAGACAGCTTTAATGCAATGTCATTCAAAAATTTGAGCTGCCACTCCCCCTTTCCTCATATGAGCTAAAAAACTTCTAAGCTTCAATGCCCGCAATAAGCCATTTAATCAAACAGTACAGTGTTTGTAATTTAACATTCGTTTATAGGAATATCAACTATCCTAAACGTGGCATTAAAATCCGTCTATTAACAAGACAGTTATCACGTTACAAAGTTTATGTGTTTTGATGCAATATCACCCTCTGCGCGCAAGCCAGACCTGTGTGACGTCAGCGCTGCTCGCAGACGCTGCCGTGCCGACCAGGGCTATGCACACATACATATATATGTGCATTCATATAATTTCAAACGAATGCGTATTTGTATGCATAACATTTAAATACGAATAATCGAAAGGTTCTTGAAAGTGGCGCGTGGTGCAACTGGTCGAGTTGCGGCGCTGTGTGAAATCTTTGTCTGAGAGTCGTAGGTTCAAATGCTGACAATGAGAATTGCTAATTTAATTCTTATTAAATATCAATTCAAAATGTACACATACATTTTAATTTTTAAATTTCGTTATAAAATTTGAATTCAAATTTATATACATATGCGCATTACTAAGGGAGTACGGGGTCTTTTACAGTTGGCTCGATCGACTGTATCCTTTCTTACTTGTTTATTACCATATTCCGTTGTTCATAACATATTCTTGTTTTACTTCATTCTATTATTTGTGTTTTTGAACTTTTCATATTTGATGCGGTATGATCCTTGCGAGTCGTAGATTTTTTCCAAGTGCAGCCAATCTTCTGGCCGCTTGTCAATAAGATGACGAATTACCTTATCGGCGCCGCACTTTTGTTTTTTAGTACACTTAGCACAGTCGGTCATCATGGCATCGGGCAAAATGTCTGCATATAATTATTTCCAGATCAACTTAATTTATCAACTTAAATTTACTCTTACCCTTTAGCATATTCGCATCAGGAGTGCATGGTCCAGAATTTTCTAGACACTTAATATAGTTGTTAAGTAGACGGTCCTGGCTTAGTATCTGATCCAAGTCAACGTTATCAAATTTGCTATTATAAGGTTGTTGGGTACTGCTTGTCTTTGTGGTCGGAATTGTTGTTGGTATCGAGGGACGACTATCAACCGTATAGGCAGCCAGAATCCCAAAGATTAAGTATACTCCAAAATTTACTTTACACATTTTCAAATACTTATGGTTGTTCCCCAAACTATTGAAATGCCGAACTGTTGCTGCTAATATAAGTAACAACCGGATTTTGATGTGCATGTTTAAAGTCGATTTTATGTGACCAGTGGACCTTCAAATTCCGTTAAAATTAAGTGAGCTCAATTACGAATTGTTATTGGATTCAATTTTAGATAGTGCATGCGTATATACTTTAGGTAACGGGTTATTAATATTTTAAAGTAAGTAACAAGCACAGCTTATTCCATAAATTTATTGTATCAAGTTCAATAAATTTAGATCAGCCGTCCTAAAATCGAATTCAGAAAATCCAACTCCAAAAACTGCTACAAATAGAGAAAAAAAAAATTATAATTGCAGACAGAACGTTTAAGTCTATGTCTTGGTTTATCCCCTTACAAGCTTGTAATACTGCGTTGCTTAGCAACAGTCAATCATTTTGCACTCAAAAATAAGAAAGAAAGTACAGTCATGCACGATCGAAGTATATTATTGAACAGCATTAACAGCCGAGTCGATATTGCAATATTCGTCTGCCTCTCCGTCCGTCCGTAAGAACACGTGGATCTTTTAAACTATACGAGCATGAGCCGCAAAATTTTTAATGAAAGTCTGTCTATATGGCAGGCAGAATAAGTTTATTTCAATTTTTTGTCACGCCCCCTACCGCCTCCACAAATTGAGAAAAACTATTTTCATTACCCAAACTATCAGAACTATCGAGATCAAATTCTTATAGTACGTGTATGGTACATTAAACCTATCCTCACCAAGTTTGATTCAGATCGGACGACTGTAGCCTTACTTCGCTCTAAAAGAAATACTTAGTCTTTTAAAGTCGACTCGCTCGACAGTTGCCTTTCTTACTTGTTATAATAAGTATTCTCACCAAATAAGATGAAACTCGGACTACTACAACATAACTAAAACATATCAAACTGGTCAAAATGTTATTCTGTGTGGGTTTGATTAATATAACTTACTCATACTTATTCATATTTGAAGCGTTTTTTTGACCGATCGGCCTTTTGCGAGCTATACGACATAGTTGTCCGATTTGGATCAAACTTGTTCAGTACATGGACTTCCTAGACATGTACTATCCGTGTAAATTTTGTTCAGATAGCGTAGCTATAGTTTTCTATACTAAAGCATTTCAGTTTTACCTGTACATTTATCTTTATATGGAGACAGTCTGCCCTAAATGGCGTGTCAAAAAACAAATTCAAACTTGTAATGCCTGTGTATTGTACCTTTCATTTACCTTTCTCAGTCTAATACTCTCTGAAATCCTTCTGTTCATACAGACGGACGGACGGACTCGGCAGTTGATTCTGATCAAGAATATATATACTTTATGGGGTACGCCACGACTCCTTCTCCCTGTTACATACATTCCAACGATTAGAGTATACCCTTTTACTGTACGAGGTGCTTGACTGGCGAGCCAAGAGCGTGAGCTCGAGTCTCAGCACTGCTAATTAAAAATTTGTTGAAAATGGTTTTTATTGGTGAAACAACTATTATAAAAACATTTTTTATTTAAAATTAATAAAATAAATATTTGTATTTTGTAAAATAAGCAGCTTTAAATCAATTTAAATGTATAAAAAATTACGAACGGGCAGACCATGATTTGAACTCACGCACTTCGCTCGCCAGTCAAACACCTAGTCGCCTGCGCCACGAGACTAAATTTATTTTTGTCTTCGTTGAATTTGCTGAGAGGCGACCGGCTCTCTGGGGCGCTATGCGTTCGGCTTTTTGCCGAAGTTCTGAGGGAGTATATGAGTAGGCTAGCGTTTGCTTTCAAAATATCTTAAGTTTGACGCATCTATGTATGTGTTCTATGGTATTCGACCATAATGAGCTAAAAACTAGACACACCTCGGAAAAAATCGGTGTTTTCGAAGAATATCTCAGTAACCATGGCACCTAGGATCACCAATTCTAGTATGGAGGTTCCTAGCGACAGCGTAAATGCATTGGCATTTTGTGCTACCACGCCCCTTTTTCCCACAATACATAAATATAATTCTCAACTTTCGTTCCGTTTTCAGACATTTGTTCATATAGTACAGCATTGTAATTGTATAATTCGAGTGGAGGCTAACTATATCAAACTATCCTCAATGGTGCATTTAAATCGGACTATAAACAAGAAAACTAGAAGAGTTATAATATTAATAATTGAATGCAATATAAACATATGAGTGCAAGAGAGACATAAATGTTTTCGCTGCCTGTGTGGCGTCAGCGCTGCTCGCAGTAGCTGGACGCGCCGTATACACAAACCTAATATACTCTTGCAGAGAGTATAATTAAGTAAGTATTTTTACACAGCATTTCTTTAAAAGTAAACTGATTTTACTACTTCCTAGAATTCTAGTGCAATTGCACCTTCTACGTCTACATCGATTCCTTTGGCGGCGCCAAATATAGGTGAACCTGAACAGAAGTAAAAATATGTGCCTCAGAAGTTTCGTCTCGAATTGCGGGCATTGCGGGAAGGAGTACCACACAAGTAGAACACTTCAAATTTATTGCAACATGTGAAACGTGCTCATCCTTTAAAGCAAAAAGTTGAACCTAGAGGGAAAACGACTCCAAAATTACATACATTTTTTGCACGCAGAGAGAGTTACAGCGCTACATCAACCAGGAAGGCTCGCATTGATAAGTCACTAGCCAAAATGGTCGTGTATGATTTGCAGCCGTTTAGCATCGTCGAAATTATTTTTTTATTCAGTTTGTGCGAACTTTAGATCCAAAATATATTTTGCCAAGCCCGAAATATTTAAAGGACGTGCTAATTAAAACAAGTAAGAAATGCTACAGTCGATCGAGCCGATTGTAAAAGACCCCGTACTCCCATAATAATGCGCATTTGTATTTAATTTGAATTAAAATTTTATAACCAAATTGAAAAATTTAAAATTTATATGTACATTTTGAATTGATATTTAAAAAAATTAAATTAGCAATTCTCATTGTCAGCATTCGAACCTACGACCCTCAGACAAAGATTTCACAATGCGCTCTACCAGTTGCACCACGCGCCTCTTTCAATAACATTCCGATTATCAGTATTTACATTTTAAACATACAAGTACACACTCGTTTGAAATTATGTATATGCACATATGTATATATGCGTGCCTAGCACTGGTCGGCACGGCAGCGACGCAGCGCTGACGTCACACAGACAGCCAAATTTCAGATAAATTATATAATTTTTCTAACCTTCCAACTTTTTTGTTAATTAACGGATTTTAACGCCGCTTGGAGGATAGTTTGATATGCTATTCCTCTACACGAACAATAAATTACAAACACTGTACTATTCGACTAAATGCCTTAAATCCTGGTTTGAAGTTTAAAAGTTTTTTTTACCTCATATGAGAAAAGGGGGCGTGGCAGCTCAAAATATTTAATGGCATTGTATTAAGGCTGTCTCTAGGAACCTGCTTATGAATGGTGTTCCTAAGTGCCATAGTTACTGAGTTTTTGGCCTAAAACTACATTTTTTTCGAGGTGTGTCTGGTTTTTTGCTCATTGCGGGGGCGGTAAGGGGCGTGGCAAAAATTTGAAATAAACTTAACCTGCCTGACTTTATAACGGACTTTCATTATAAATTTGGTGGCTCTAGCTTTTGTAGTTTAAAAGATCTAGGTGTTCATACGGAAGGACGGACAGACGGACAGACAGACGGACGGACAGGCGAGCATTGCTATATCGACTCGGATGTTGATGCTGATCAAGAATATATATACTTTATGGGGTCGCCCACGCATCCTTCTGCCTGTTACGCACATTTCGCTTCTGACAAACCTAATAGACCCCTCATTTTCAGAGTACGGGGTCTAAAAATGTACGACAGTTCGTTGATCATTCTTCAGAACAAGTTAAATAGAATTGAATATTGTGCTATTACAAACGACACCTGGACTTCGAGAGCCAATATTAATTTTATATTCGTTACTTGCCACTTTATAGACAATTTTAAACTGCAATCAGCTGTATTGTCCAGACAACCGCTGCGTGATCAGACAAATCACAACTGCGACAACGTTGCAAATACGCTACGCGAAATTTGTGATGAGTGAAACGTGTTCAAAAGATCACGACTATCGTAACGGACAATGCAGCAAACATGATTCGCGCAATATTTGTACTATTTTCCAAAAATATCACTTACCGTGTTTTGCACACACTCTTAATTTGGTTGTTAAGGACGTGATGGTCGAAAGCAACGTGCGACAACTCTAAACCAGCGTCAAACGAATTGTTTCCTTATTCAAGACCAGCTCTGTTGCAAAATTCGGAAAGTCCGCTGGGTTTACTGCAAGAGGTGCCAACAAGATGGAACAGCGCACTATATATGCTGCAACGGGTCTTGCGGACTAGGGAACCACTCACTGCGACTCTTTTAAAATCGCAAAATGCGCCGATTCCCTTGTCCGAAGACCAATTCCAAATTATTAATGACTTGTGCAGCATATTGGAGCCTTTTCAGGTAGCAACAAAGCACACTTCCGCCTCAAAAACGGTAACAGTGTCGCTTATAATTCCAGCAACACTGGCATTGTCAAAAAGCTTAGAAGAGCTTTCTTCTAAAATGAAGACTCTAGTTGGGAGAGAATCCTGCTCATCCTTGATGATGAAGAGGCTGTATCCGTACGAAAATCGGACAGTCTCGAGAATCTCAACTTTCTTGGAGAAGGAGGGATTCCAAAATGCAGGGAATGCGCAGCAGGGTGCACAAGCATTGGAGGATGAGATTTGCTTATTAAAAAATGGCGCAACTAATCTTCAACTTGATGAGGAACTGCCAAAGGAGAAAGTTTCACCATTTCTTTTCAAAAGTATGGGGAATAAAGTAGACGAGAAACGTTCAAGTTGCCGGGCATATGCCATAATAATGATGAGACAATATTTGAGCAACGAAACGCTTGATGCTTGAAAGTGGGGCGTGCTGTAACTGGTAGAGTTGCGGCGCGTTGTGGAATGTTCATCTGAGGTCGTAGGTTTGATTGCTGACAATGAGATTTGCTAGTTAAATTTTTTTAAATATCACTTCAAAATGTACATATAAATTTTAAATTTTTAAATTTCGTTATAAAATTTTAATTCAAATTAAATTCAAATGCTCATTACTATGGGAGTACGGGGTCTTTTACAGTCGGCTCGATTGACTGTAGCCTTTGTTCTTATTTATGTTATATATTTATTATATGTGTATTTAATTGGCGATGCGAACGAAATGAATGCAAGCAGAAATTCGAATTGGTTCGAGTGCTTTTAGCATCGCCAAATTTTTCATTCCGACTGGCGCCTTTTTTTATTCCTTTTCATATTCTTTGAATGCTCTTTCTTATGAATTCAGCATGCACTCTAACATATAAGTTAACACATAGCACTTAAAATAGAATGTTAAGCAACCCTCGCTATAGAGGGCTTTGTAAGTTAAGGAACAGCCCTCGCAATAGCGACACTGCATACTTTGTATCAGCGCGTTATAGATGCAATGGTCAGCAGCGGTAACCTGACACTTTTGTTTTGCTGCAAGAGTTTCCGTTATTGCCTAAGATTGCTGAGTCGGCTTGCCGACCATGACATTGTGGCGTGATGCGAGTTTTGGCTTATGTTAAATGAAAAATAATTTGTATTAAGAAATCAGTTTTGAATACAGCGCTCTTCCAGTAAGTCGCTTAAATAAATATTCACTCCGGCACTTAGCCGTTAAATAATTTGTTTCATTGTCTGAGCCCGAGGCCAGCAATAGGAGGCTCAGTCGCCTCTCAACCTAATCATCAATCCTTACTGATAGGAAAACTTATTAATTGGCGCCCAACTAGTGGTCGGACTCCACTACCAACAATTAAAACAGCAGCACAGGAGCTGCAACAACTAACAACAATCAACAGCAGCGCGGGAGCTGCAAGTGACAGAGTTTATTAAGAGAATTTTTTTGTGTTAGTTGAATCATGTAAGTGGATACTCTAGCCAAAATTTTTTTTTCATCAAATACAAAAAGTATTAATTTGTAAAAAATTAATTAGTACTACTGAGCATTTCATATTGCAACAGATAATGTAGAAAATTTTTTTGTTTAATAATAATCAGAACCAAGTGAGAGTGACTGCGTTGAGAATTTTAGTTTACTTTGTGTTGCTTTCTGTGTGCCTAAAATTGTGCATACAGTTCTCGTGGCTCAGAGCTGCGACGTAATTCGACCCATCTTTTGACGGCCCGTTTTATTTTTCGCGGCCACTGACCTGCGCATGTCACGCTTCAACCCATATAGAAACCCTCGCAAGCAGTCTAGTGACTCAGATTCCGACTGTGACACTCGCATCAGAGTCCCGGCTACAAGACTTCTCCCTGCAGTTCCCCCACCATCAGTTCAAATGGATGCAGATCAGCTTAGGGAAGTGATAAGGTCGGCTATTAGCAGTGCTTTAGCCGAACAGGCCGCTGCAAATCAGCAGAGGGAGCAATCATTGACTCAGAGAATTAATGAGTTAGCTGAACAAATGGCAGCAGCAAACGTTGCCGCCCCACAAGTAGTAGCGTATGCTGCTATAGAAATTAGAAACGACATTCACTGTGACAAGCCGCTAGATGCCGTCAAGCGCTTACCTGAGTTTGCAGGTGTGCAAGAATCTTATGTATCTTGGAGGCAGGCAGCATTAGCAGCTTACGAGATTTTCAGACCGCATAATGGCAGTTCTCGTCATTATCAGTCTGTTATCGTCATAAGGAGCAAAATTAGGGGCCCCGCAGACGCGGTGCTAGCCTCATTCGGTACTGTATTGAATTTTGATGCGATAATAAATCGCTTACATTTCACATACAGTGACAAGAGACCAATTCATGTCATCGAACAGGAATTAGGTACTTTGAGGCAAGGTGGCCTGTCCCTGCTTCAATATTTTGATGAGGTAGAGAAGAAACATACTCTCCTCACGAATAAAGTTAACAGGTCATATGAGCCGGCTTTAGCAAAGGGCCTATGTGAAAAATTCCGCGACGATGCGTTTCGTGTGTTCATATAGGGTCTCAAGCGCAGTCTTACAGATGTGCTCTTTGCAGCAAAGCCCAGAGATTTGCCTTCAGCGCTAGCTCTCGCGCAAGAAGGAGCAAGGAGAGGCATTCGCAACAAGCCGAAACACAAGCTAGCGGTACAAAGAATCCGCACTTTAGCAAACAAAGCAAGGCCCCAGTTCAGACTGACCAAAGAAGCAGTAGGCAGCATAATAATAATGACGCACCGGTGCCCATGGAGGTCGATCCTTCCTTCTCAAGGGTTTTGCAGCCCAATCAGGCCCCTGCTTACGCGAATAGGAAGCACCCCGCATCTGACCGCACAAGCAGTCAGAGACATCAGCAGAGGTTGAATCACGTCACGCAAGACGCGGGACAGAGGGCAGAGGCGTATACTGATGCCGCCTCCAGCGCAGCTGCACAAATCAATGACGATGCTAGTTATGACTAGTTATGATGCCCTCAATTTTTTAGGAGCAAATCCCTGCTGCCCGTCATCAGACGAAGAGTAGCAGGGACTTAGATGCGATTCCTTATAGACACGGGCGCGGCCAAGAATTTCATTCGGCCACATGAAGGGTTAAAAGGCGTCCGCTCGGTAGAGTCCCCCTTCAAAATTCACTCCATTCACGGCGAGACACAAATTACACACATATGCTTTGTTTCAATGTTTGGGTTAAAGGCAACCTTTTTTATTCTGCCGGACTTGTCAACTTCTGATGGGATTGTAGGCCTTGACCTGTTAAAGCAGGCAGCTGCTTCGCTTTGTCTAGCTTTAGGACAACTTAAGTGGGGCACGGAGGTCGAACAAATCACCTTCCACACGTGCAAAAATGTAAATTTCACAAATGTAGACTGTGCAGAGGCATCCTCATTAGTTAGAAGTTCCTTTTTGAAAATGCTAAAGACCAGACAAAAAGCCTTTGCAGACCCAGACGAGGCGTTGCCGTATAACACATCAGTCGTGGCTACCATTAGGACCACAGATGAGCAACCGATCTATGCCAAGCTTTACCCATATCCAATGGGAGCAGCTGATTTCGTTAATAAAGAAATCAAAGATCTGCTAAAGAATGATATAATTCAAAAGTCCGTCTCTCCCTACAATAACCCAATATGAGTAGACAAGAAGGGCACTGATGAAGCGGGCAATAGGAAAATGAGGTTGGTAATGGACTTTCGTAAACTTAACGAAAGAACCGTGCCTGACAAATATCCTATGCCAAATATATCAATGATATTGGGGAATTTGGGGAGAGCCAAATTCTTTTCAACATTAGACCTCAAGTCTGGTTATCACCAGATCATACTCGCTGAACGCGACCGTGAAAAAACCTCTTTCTCTGTGAACGGGGGGAAATACGAGTTCAAAAGACTCCCCTTTGGATTAAAGAATGCAGCAAGCATCTTCCAAAGAACCATCGACGACGTACTGCGAGAGCAAATTGGCAAATTTTGCTATGTTTAAGTCGATGACGTAATCGTCTTTTCAGAAGATGAGGAATCCCACGGTAAACACGTGGATTGGGTTCTAAAAAGCTTACACGAAACAAACATGAGGGTCTCCGTCGAAAAGTCACGTTTTTTTAAGAAAAGTGTGAACTTTCTTGGTTTCATAGTCACCAGCACTGGCGCCACGACGGATCCTGAAAAGGTTAGGGCGATACAGGAGTATCCAGAACCTAAAACACTGTTCGAGGTAAGATCATTTCTAGGCCTCGCAAGTTATTATAGATGTTTCATTAGGGACTTCGCCGCAATAGCAAGACCCATCTCGAATATCTTGAAGGGTGAAAATGGAACAGTCAGTAAACAAAGGTCCAGAAATATTAAGGTTCAATTCTCTGAAGTGCAGCAAAGGGCATTTCACAAGTTGCGCGATATTTTGTCATCCGAGAATGTAATGCTCAGGTACCCCGATTTTAAGAAGCCATTCGATCTAACGACCGATGCTTCGGCTCACGGCATAGGAGCAGTTTTGTCGCAAGGGGGTCGTCCTATAACAATGATTTCAAGAACATTGAAGGACAGCGAGGTTAACTATGCAACAAATGAGAGAGAGTTATTGGCCATCGTATGGTCACTTGCCAAAGTAAGGCACTACTTGTATGGCGTGAAAGACATTAATATCTTCACTGACCATCAACCCCTGACCTTTGCAGTTTCGGAATCTAATCCAAATGCGAAGATTAAAAGGTGGAAAGCGCGCATTGATGAGTCTAATGCGCGTATCTTCTATAAACCTGGCAAGGACAATCTGGTTGCGGATGCCTTGTCAAGACAGCATCTCAACGCTGTACATGAACAAGAAATTGAGTCATGTGCAGCAACGATCCACAGTGAGGTATCTCTCACCAACACCATTGAGACAACAGACAAACCCTTGAACTGTTTTCAAAACCAAATAGTGCTAGAAGAGGCGCGTTTCCCCTTAAAACGAAGTTTTATTCTTTTCGGGAATAAGAAACGCTACTTGATTAGCTATACTTGCATCGAATCGCTGCTAGACGAGCTCGAAGATGTAGTCTCACCCAAATGCGTAAATGACCTCCACTGTAATTTACACACGCTTGCAATAATACAAGATGCATTGGTTCGAAGTTACCCGGCCACAAAATTCTGGCACTGCAAAAATCGCGTAGTGGACATATTTGCGGTTGAGAAAGAAGGGATATTCTCACAGACGAGCATAATAGGGCCCATAGGTCTGCACAGGAAAATATTAAACAGGTACTCTCGGAGTACTACTTTCCAAAAATGGCAAAAATAGCCAATGAAATAGTACAAAATTGCAAAACATGTGCTAGGGCTAAATATGATAGACACCCCAAAAAACAAGAGCTCGGGGAGACACCGATCCCCTCACATGTAGGAGAGATGTTACACATAGACATTTTCTCCACTGACAGGAAATACTTTCTCACTTGCATCGACAAGTTCTCTAAGTTTGCTATTGTCCAGCCGGTCCCTTTAAGAACCATTGTGGATCTGAAGCCAGCTTTAATGCAACTGATGAATTTTTTCCCAAAAACTAGATCCATTTACTGTGACAATGAACCGTCATTGAATTCAGAGACCATCGTGACTATGCTCACAAACAACTATGGGGTCAGCATTTCAAATGCACCACCATTGCATAGCATCTCGAACGGACAGGTTGAGCGCTTTCACAGCACTCTCTTAGAGCTAGCCAGATGCCTAAAGATCGATAAAGGCATAAGTGACACCGTAGAAGTCATTTTACTGGCTACAACTGAGTACAATAAGTCGATACATTCGGTCATCGACCCGAGTTGATGTGGTTCAGGCGCACCCAGATGAGCCACAAGAAAAGATCAGAAACGCTCAGACGACGCTCAGAGCTAGGAAGAGTAGGGTCTTCGACGTTGGTGACAAGGTTTTGGTCAAGTCCAACCGATGGCTCTGAAACAAACTCACACCTTTATGTGATGAGAAGGCCGTGGAAGCAGACCTGGGGACCGAGGTCCTCATTCGAGGAAGGGTGGTCCACAAGGACAACCTAAAGTGACTTCCTTTTTTATTACACCTTTTTTTAAGCCACTAGGCATACTCGTATAAGTTAGATATAGTTTTTCAATTTACTTTTAGCCACTTGGCATAGTTTTTATAAAACATTTTTGGTGGTGGACAGACCTCCTTGAAAGGGAAAACAAAAAAGTGGCTAAAAAGAAAGAAAACAACTTCATTTCACAGGTTTGGATCCATACTACTCCTTTTCTTATCAGTGGCTTCGGCACATGTCACCGACTACTCGCGTGCCAAGTACATTCCCATCGTCGATGGCGAGATCTTGATATGGGAAGAATACGCATATGTTAGGCACTCGGCAAACCTCTCAGAGTACGTGCGAATGGTGGAAGAAACGGTCAAATTAATTGACATGTTCCCGCTATCGCACATGAAAAAACTTCTAAGTGTGGACACGGCGCACCTACAAGACCTCTTGCAGGCGTTAGGCACACACCATAGAGTCGCCAGGAGCTAAGATTTCCTAGGATCCGTACTGAAGGTTGTGGTGGGAACACCCGATGCCGGTGATTTAGAGCAGACTAGGTTCACTGAAAGGCAACTAATAAATGCCAACAATAGACAGATAGAAATCAACACTAGAGTTCAAGATCAGCTTAACCAGTTAACAATAACTGTCAATAAAGTTCTCAAGATAGCCAAAAACTCACAAGTTGACACTAGCCATTTATTTGAAACACTACTGTCTAGAAACAGAATGCTGATGATGGAGTTGCAAAATTTAATGCTTGCTATTACTCTCGCGAAGGCTAACATTGTTAGCCCAAACATTTTAGACCACTCAGATTTGAAATCAATTTGGCTTGAGGAACCCACCAACACTCCCATAGGAGATCTTATGTCCGTTGCGTCCGTAAAAGTTATACAATCCATTAACACTATACATTTTATAATAAAATTCCCAAGGATTAAAAAAGCTTGCAGAAAAATTACGATTTATCCTGTCGTCCACAAGAACTTCATATTGCGATTGTTTGACAATGTCATAGCCGAATGCGATGGAGAAACCCACACACTGCAGAGTTGCGCCGCTTCACCTGGAGCCACATTTTGTCGTCTGGCATTAAAGACTTCATGTGCCAAGGAGCTTCATACAGGTGGCACGGCACACTGCGAGGTCCAGCCGAGCAACCTGGAAATAATCACCCGTGTAGATGACGGAATCATCATCCTTAACAACGGGTCCGCACGGATTCAGGTGGACAACGGCACTGAGATCCAGGTACAAGGCACGCATCTTATCACGTTCGGAGACCGAGTCGCAATTAACGGGACTCTGTATTACAATCACAACAACGCACTCAATAGAGTCCCGGGTATTGCCAATTCTCCCTTGCTGCCAGCCAAGATGTCCTCAGCCTCCCTTACCTTCATCGTTTGAATGAACGTAATTTGGAGGTGATACAGCAATTCAGAAGGACGCCGGAACTGATCAAGCCTATCGTGTGGCATTCATCACTGGAGCCATATGCTGTGCTTTAATCTGCATTGGCCTCACTCTTTGGAGGATCATCAACGCATCTGCAAAGCAGTTACGAGAAGTTGTCGCCGGAATTGGGTCGGCCGAGGACGGCCTTATACTTGAGGGGGGAGTAGTTAACACATAGCACTTAAAATAGAATGTTAAGCAACCCTCGCTATAGAGGGCTTTGTAAGTTAAGGAACAGCCCTCGCAATAGCGACACTGCATACTTTGTATCAGCGCGTTATAGATGCAATGGTCAGCAGCGGTAACCTGACACTTTTGTTTTGCTGCAAGAGTTTCCGTTATTGCCTAAGATTGCTGAGTCGGCTTGCCGACCATGACATTGTGGCGTGATGCGAGTTTTGGCTTATGTTAAATGAAAAATAATTTGTATTAAGAAATCAGTTTTGAATACAGCGCTCTTCCAGTAAGTCGCTTAAATAAATATTCACTCCGGCACTTAGCCGTTAAATAATTTGTTTCATTGTCTGAGCCCGAGGCCAGCAATAGGAGGCTCAGTCGCCTCTCAACCTAATCATCAATCCTTACTGAAAGGAAAACCTATTAATTTATACACACTTTTATCATTTTTATTTCGCACTCATTCAACTCAATTCTATTCGAGTCCATTAAATTTTTGTATGCATTGAGTGCGCCCGTGCAGATTTTTACTATATAAGGTCTAGTAAGAAATAAAGTTAGTTCAATTTTTGAACTAACTGAACCAAGACTTGATGTCCATTTATTCACAATGCGTAGTCAATACGATGATAATGCAGATTCGCGCTGTGGTGGCGCTTGTCCTTGAGGAATTCACTAAATAAGTGCACTTAGGCACGGCGCACAATTATTCCGCACTATTAGCGGAGCAAAATTCGTAAAAATAATGGAAAATATACTGGAAGGCATAAAATTAATTTTTAACTTTATAATCACTTTAATGCGACTGGTTTTTGCATATTTACCAATACTTCAAAAATACCATATGGTTATGTGCAAAAACAAAACATAAATATTCACACCCCTTCACCTCAGATTTGATCACATCGAAATAGCAATGATAAGAGCTGAAATATTTACCAAATAGCTCACTTGGATATTATGTCAGCACAAGACAAAATCTGTACGTCTGCAGCGCTGACATTGTCAGGTTTTGGGACTTAGTCCCTCGGTTAATGGGAATTTCTCAATAAGAATTTTACGTTTTGCCTTTGTGAATTACCCGCTACTCATGTTCGCTTGTCAGTCTCGCTTTTCATAGACTTTTCCTGACTTCGACTATACGTTTTGCTGCTTGGAATTATTTTGATGCGAAGAAAGAAATACTGGTTGACATGAAGCGACAAAATCACATATCCTATTTACATTTTTATATACTTGGCTATTAGTTTCGTTGCTTAGAATTTTTTGACTCTACGTGGGAAAAACGCAATGACTGTTAATGTCTAATGTCACAAATAGCTGAAAAATTTGAACAGCCTTGAGTATAAGATTTGCTACTAAGATTATTTCCTATGTCATATTATTAATGGACTGATTAAAGTTATGTTTATATTTATATTAACAATATGTTTGAACATCTCGAAGTTTTCTAATAGATTTAATATTGTTAACAGTCGATAATAACAATAAATAATATTTTTTATATATATTCCAAAAACTATTATTATTACAATTATCCAAATTCATGTTCTTGGGGAACTGTAAGAAAATATTTTGGGAGTTAAGCATTTCCATATTTGTTTAAAAACAATTTATATTATATTAACAATTGTTGTATGGAATTTTTACAAGTCCATGATAACAATTGCCGATAAGTACGTCAGATTGGCTATCGAAAGTCGGTAACACTAATTATAAAATTTTTGGTGTTTCCAAACAATTTAAAACTATTTAATGCATTTTAAAATTTTTTTATTGATTTAATAAGTAGTTCAAAATAAAATAAATGCATTATTTGAATTTTAAAAACTTAAAATTTTCGAAAGCAAATTGGGCTAATTCATTCCATTCGAACGACTTGCCTCGCAATGGTTCAGTAAAAGGAAATATGACTGTTTAGTACTGAGAAATGAAATGTGGTGCCATCTAGTCATTCCCAAGAATCTTCTAAGCTGCTTAAACGTTTTCAGAACTGGAAAATCGTTCACAGCCTGAATCTTGTTAAGGTTGATTTGTATAGTACCTTCACCAACAACAAATCCGAGATAATCGACCTTATGAAGCCCAAATTGACACTCCTTTCATTTATTGTGAGTCTAGCTTTGTGTAATTGTGCTGAAAACGTAGCCAGATGTTCTAAGTGCTCCTCAAAACTGAAAGACATAACTGATAAATCATCTAAATATACAAATACATGAGATTTAAGCTGGTATGGAATAACCTGATCCATCAATCGGCGCATAGTCTGCGGTGCATAGGTTAAACCGAAAGGCATTCGCTTAAATTGGTATAGTGGCCGATTAGGAATTGTAAAAGCTGTTTTGGGACGATAACCTGAATCTAATCGTACTTACCAAAAAGCATCTTTTAAATTAATTTTCGAAATACAATGAACTGGAGGTAGGCTACTTAGAAGGTCATCTAGGATCGTTATTGAATAGGCATCTAAGCAAAGTCTGAATTTCCTGGTTTTACTACTAGGGTAACTGAAGATAACCACACAGACGCTATTGCTTCTTCGTTCACAGCCAGTTTAATCAAATCGTAAAACCTTTGCTGTATTGGCTATGCATCCACCGTATCGATATTGTGCACCACGAGAGATGTCTCTTCTCGACCATCCCGTTCGAAATATGTAAAATATTCGATTACTGCTTTTAATTTCGATCTCTGAGCTTCCGATTCTCTTAGGCTCGTCGACTACTTCGATAATCGAAAAGATGGTACGATTGTAATTCCAAAGGCATTCCAGGAATCCATCACACTTTAGACAATCTTGGTAAGCGTGTCCTAAATCGTCAAAATTCCAACATTTGCGACAATTGCGACCTTATTTGCAAAGCACAAAAATTGTCTTCGTCTTCAGGTCCACAGAATACTGCAGTTCGATACCCTGATGGACGACATTCGTTATTGTTTTGTGAAACGTCTCTTGAAATGTAATATGCTAACTACGAATGAAATCCTCATGCCAATGTCATTCCTTCCGCAAAATTGGTAACGTTGGAATCTTTACATGAAGAAATTACAGTTTCAGTTCCGATTTTATATTATGTTTTACTTCTAAGATAATGTTATTTTTGGATATCGGTTCTCTAAGAGAATGGGCAATTGCAAGCATAGCGTCTAGTGTCATTGCCTGCTTTAAATCTCGATTAGTACGTTGATTCTGGTAACGCTCGCTCAACTTTTTGCATATCATCCCAATATCTGTGACCTACGGTTTTATGAACTCTCCAAAAGAAAGATAACGCTGATCCAGAAAAAAGTAAATTCACAAACTGATATACTCGTAACATCTTAAAACTGTTGTTAAAATATTGCGCTGTAAGGCAGTTAACTCGATATATATAGAATCTTCTATGGGAAAATCATTAGGTGAACCTTAAGACTTCACCATTCAATTAGAAATAATGTTTGAAACTCTATCAGATCGAGTATATCATAAACGTTGCTGACCCGATCTGCCATTACTTTGTATGTATCTCATTCTCCCATTCAAGTTGAAAGTCTTCCTGCGACTCTCTTAGCAAGGACAGATTTAAATCACATAGCGCAGAAGTGATCTGGTCAGACACGGCCGACCCTTCTGTAGAAATCACGGGCATTATTCCTGCTCCTGCTACTCTCCAACTTTACACACTCAAGCCTTTCCATCTGCTGATTCTTCTTCCTGAAAAGACACTTCTCATACCGTCTCCGCATCCTTTAAAAACTATCACTGCTCGTGTGGATTCTACTTGCATGATTCCCAACACTCCTGGGCATACCATGGATTCCGTTTTGGAGGACGTTGGAGCCGTACGCGAGCCTTGGCTGCGATAAGGTTATGGTCGGAGTCGATGTTAGGTCCCCGGCAGGATCTAACATCAAAAATGTTAGGCGCATGTCCTGCATCGATCACAGAATGATCAATCTGATTGCGAGTCAGTCGACCTGGTGACAGTCATGTTGCCTTTTAGATGTCGAGGTGACAGAATTTTGTACTACTTACTGTCATATTGTGCGCCGCAGCAAAACCTATAAGCCCTGCTCCTTTACGGGTGTAAACTGCGAGACTCGGGGCCGTAACTTGGCTCCAACGACGAATCCACAACCAAACTCATGCCTATCTGTATGACTGCTGTAATATATATCGCAGTTTTTTTCCTTATAAAATTACTTCTTTTCCATCGCATTCCCTCAATAGCTGTAATATCAGCCTTAAAATTCGTAAGAGTATCCACTTGTTGTTGAGTGGCACCAGGTCTGTACGGCTATGTATTTCATATCAGGTTTCTTACCTCTGACCTTGTGGTGGATCCAGAAAGGTCCGCAGCAATCTAATCCGCTGCGTAAAAATGGTTTCGATGGAGTTACTTTGGCTGAGGACAAGACTCCCATCATTTGTTGTAAACCGGAAGGGAAGTGCCATTCAAGATCCAGTAATTTTGGTGGCAAGTAGATCTAAGTTACAATGACAGTTCCTTTTTTGACTATGTCATAATATTCCGGAAATGCATTTTGATGTACATTTCGCAGAATAAAAATGCAAGCCTCTTCCAGTTCATGTAGGTTTAGCTTCGTCGTTACTGTTTGCATAGCCGAAAAAAACGCATATATGAAATGATGCGTTGAAGCTTGCTGAATGAGTTGCTGAACTTCACGTTTTATAAGTAATGTCCAATGGCAATGGATGCAATGCAACAGTCAAATCTTGTTTCCTTGGGTTCGTAATTGGCCTGCCGATATTCCTCGTAATAGGACGTCAGCGTGATTTTGAAACTTGGTGTGTGTCTCCATTGTCGTGGTAATGTTAATTCCAGAATATTAGATATCCGATTTGCTAAAAAAGTGTGAAAGTTGTACAACGGAACGCACAAAACAACCTTTAAGTCACTCCAATAGTATATTGGTGTTGCCACATCTAGGTAGAGTTCATTCTTCACATTTCCTTATGCTCAGCCCCAACTTAGGCTGCGCATAGTTCTAATCGTGGGATTGTAGAAAAATTAATAGGAGCTATTCTTGATTTGGCTTATAGTAGTTGGGCAGCCACACGTTTATTTCTGTGTACTGCTCGCACATACACGGCTGCAACATAAGCCTTCACGGATGCATCCACAATCGTATGGATTTCGTTTGATAAAGGAACTTGGCCATTATATACGTTTCTGGGGATCTTTATTTCATAAAGGAGTTGCAGATCCTCCTAGTATGTTTGCCATTTCCGTTGTAACTGTCATAGGAGTGCATCATTCCATCCTAGCGCTTCCTTCCATAGTCCTTGCATAAATATATTCGATCTTACGGTTATGGGAGCGAATAATCCTAGCTGATCCTGCACACTTTCTGAAGCTACAATGCGTTTCGTTCATTCCTTGTTGTTATTTCTGGTGCCTTTCCGCAGAATTGGTCCTTCTTGGGCATCGAGACAATGCCTACGGTTTTTATACATTCCCCACCGCATGCGTCAAATCATAGCTTGATATGATATCTTTGCGGGGAATTGTTTCCATTATTTTGGTGTTGACAGCACACCATTTCCGAAGTTTGAAGCCTGCTGATTTGAGTAGTGTGCTGAGCTCCTGTTGCATTTGCATGACTTCTGGCAAGGAATCAGCACCAGTCAAACAGTCATATACATACGTAGAAGTCCCTTTCCAAGGTTTCTGCTCCGAGACTATATTAAGCTTTATTGAATTGTGCTAAATATTCTAAACATTTTGTAGCCATGAAAGTTGCTGAGGTTGTGGAATTGATCCTTGAGATTGATTCAAACTTGACGGTACATTTTCTCGATGTCTGCGGTAAATACTTTTTTATGAGTACAAAAGCGTAGCAAAATTTCAAATAAGTCGTTTTGTACTGTCGGACTAGCGTGCAGTATGCTGTTCAATGAGTTTTCAGTCGATGTTTTTGCTGTTGCATCGAATACTTCTTGTAGTTTGGTAGCTGAATGAAGTAGTATGATTTTGGAATCAGATGTTTCCCTACTTCTTTCATGTAGCCCAGAGATTCGTATTCAGCCATGAAATCTCTGTAGCCCTTTTGTTTTTCTGGCCCGCGTTCTAATCTTCTTTCCAGAGCTAGAAAACGTCGTGTGGCGATTTCGCAAGACTCCCCCAGCTCTGAAGGGTTTTCAGAGAAAGGTAATCTTACGATGAATCGGTTGTCTTCTGCTATTTGAACGTTTTGGAAAAAATGCTTCTCACATCTCTCCTGCTCCGGGGATTGCGCTGGTTTACATAGCTTGACTTCATATAATTGCCAGATTATTTCGATGGCCTTGTCCAGTGTATCCTCTGACGTTGCAGCGGCGCAAGTGGATGAACTATGAGATGATGCCTTAATTTTTGCTGCTATAACCCATCTAAGTTCTGTGTTGTGTATTACCGGCAGTCCCGTCTTTTTCCTTTGCGCTTTAACAGAGAGTATTAATGTTCCGCGCCGAGGAGGATGTCGGGTTTGCCTGGGTTTTTGAAATTTGGATCTGGCAAACATATATTTTTAGGCAATTTCAGCTGGGATCCCTTAATGTGCTGAGTTGGTTGATCAGCAACGATGTGTGGCAATACAATTCCAATTCCTTCACTGATAGTCGCTTAGTAACCCTTTTAGAAACAAGATTGACTTGCGACCCGGAATCGAGTAATAGTCGAAATGTGTAACAACACGGGCTGTTGCCAACAATGTGTTTTTTTCTGGATTTGCGGAAAATGACGTTAAAGCTGCCTTGTTTAAGATATTTTCCAAATGCAATAGTGTGTAATGTTTTTTATCGCATTTGAGGCAACAACTTATTTTACAGAACTTAGCCCAGTGGTCATTGGCAAAATAATTCGTGCATATTTTCTTTTCTGCACCCATTCCAATCTTTCCTTGACCTTTTGTGATTTGAGATTTTCACATGCATATAACTTATGGCCACCTTGCTGATAGAACGGACATTTTTTTGTTCTGATTGTTGATATTTGTGCGCAAATTCTGTTTTTCCTTTGTGGGTGCTGTCTCCAATAGCTTCCAAGCTATAAGTCGCTGGTTGATCGGTTGGAGGTTTCTTGTGTTTTTAAGTGATTGGGACACCTATATTTATAAAGGAAGCCAAACTTTAATGCATTTTTTTTTGTGGGATGGCACATAAAAAAAAATTGAATTGCGTTTCATTCGAAGTAAACATCCCAAATCTTCTTGTTTTGAATTTTTTTCAGATGAGATGTTGCAGCTGTTCCCCAAACAGAAATACCGTATGTCCATATTGGTTGGATCATAACTTTGTGGTGTAGTACTTTGTATTTCAGTTGGAGTTTAGAGCTGGGTCTTAGAAGATAATCTATTTTTTAAATCGTATATGCATTGATCCAATGATTTGCATAATGTAACTTCCATGACAATTTTGTGTCAAGTGTAAGACCAAGATATTTGATGGTGGCGACATGTTTGAGGGGAACACCATCCAGGCAAACAGCAGGAATTGTTTTGTGTCTTAATATACAGGACATTTGCAGCAATTTTTCCTTGCAAATAGCACTATTCCAATCCCTTGCCCAACTTTCTAAACGATTTACAAAATCTTTCAGATGAAGGGAAGCCCTTCTGGCGACGAGCGTACGCACAAAGCCGCTGTGTAATCTGCGTAGGTAGCAAGAATGTCTGTTCTGTTCCAAAAGTCGGCATATCATGTGTATAGATGTTAAATAGAGTAGGACTCAGTACACTTCCCTGAGGGACGCCCGCAGCAATATGTGTGATTGTAGAAGAGTGATCATTCACTTGCACATAAAAACTTCTATCGCATTACCATGATTTAAGGACTTTAAACAAAGGCACCGTGAGAATTCTTTTTAGTTTGAGCAACAGGCCTTCATGCCAGACTCTGTCTTGCTCTTGCCATACCAGTTGTGGCTTGCCATTCAGCCACTTGGAAATAGCTCTATAACCATTGGAATTAGCACAATTGATTCTGACATTATTATTAGCTAGGTTTTTGATGCAAAAATCGTTTCCGCACATTCGTATTAAGTCCTTTTTGTTCGTAAGAACACGTGGATCTTTTAAACTACAAAAGTTAGAAGCACCAAATTTAGAATGAACGTCCGATTGTGAAAAACTATTTTCATTAGCCAACTTCCAAACTATATATGTTAATGATTGGCATCAATAGATAGCATCAACTATCCCCACCAAGTTTGATCCGGATAGGACAACTATTGTCTATATCTTCCATAGGACATATCCGAAAAAATATTTAATTTATCGCAACCAAACTTATACAACATATGTAAAGTACCATTATTACTATCCTCATCAAATTTGATCCGGATCGGTTGACTATGCCCTATAGCGCTCATAAGAGAAATTGCCGGGAGAATGTTAAGTTGCCCCACCGGCCACTTTGTAACGAGAGACACGGGAATCGCTGAAGGGATACCCAAACAGAGATCAACACCAGCTGCACGCACCCATCGCGACCCTTTTTAGATTTGTAGAGGCCACCATGATCGCTCTCCCGAACGGCTTGCGACCGTTGCTATTAAGTGTAGTTCAATTTTATTGTTCTGGCAAATCTTCTCCACTTATCTGCAATTACTCGATTAGGAACTCCAAACATCGAAATGCCTGATGTTGGTTCAAAAACATAAGTTAGAATAAGGAAAATAATGAATTTTTAGTATTAGCTTAAATCGAATCGAAATTATTGAATTGTCCAATAGTGTAATGAACTCTTATACCTAAGCTAGTTTGTAAGTCGAATTTACATTCTGCAGTGCAGCTGTCGCGAGCAGCAGTTCAGTTCGCTAATTCGTCTCGCTGTAACCACACGCACGCTACCAAGCCTTTCCGCGATTGCCTGTCAAATAATAAATTGTATTGTTTCTGAACTTACAATTTGTTCTTAATTTAAAGTAGTTTCTCGATTTTTCATTGGCGCCCGAGCGGGACTTTCAATCGCGTTCGTTAATCTTGAAAACATTTCAAGGCTTGGTTTGCGGTGTGTGTCGGTATCGATACACTTGTTTTTGGATTTCCCTGAAGCTGTGAAACTTATTGGAATTCTGGATTAGAACATCCAGGAGTCAAAGACACCCATCTTGGAAATAATACCAAAATTGAGCCCATGAGCGAATCTTTTGTTGATCAGGTAACAGTGCCCAGACGAGTCAGTGCAGGAGAGTATAGAAAGTGCAAGCATAGAAGCGGCACATAACACATTTGAACGTACATAGAAAGGTATTGCAAATAAACATACAGAAATAAATATAGCACTTAACTTGTGCAAGTAAACATATTTATTTTACATATGCAACAAATACAACATTACCTGATCCTCTTTAATTTTGCTATTCGCCAATATCTACTGTTTTTGTGTGCTGTTTAAAATTTGCACATAGGTTAAGGCGTAGTTCGAGCTTGCATAATAATAATATTTGCCCATAACACCCCTAATGCGGCTCAGCCTGATGCACGATTTGCCTTCACGCTACACTGTCCATGTGCGCGACTTTGCCAGTTAGTAAAACCAAATGTTGTTAGGATTGCATCCATCTCGTTCTTCCAACGTGCGCGTGGCCTTACTCTCCTCCGTTGTCCGGGAACTACCGCATAAAAAACAGAGCGGCCTGGAGTTGTTTCCTCCATACGGAAAATGTAGCCTAGAATGTTAACTCGCTTCACCATGTCCACATCCCCGTATAACTCGTACAGCTCGTCATTCCACCTGATGTGATAGATATCGCCAACGCAAAATGGTCCGAAGATCTTGCGTAGAATCTTTCTCTCGAAGACACCAAGAGCAGTTGCATCCGACTGCGTCATTGTCCAGACTTCCGCACCATACAGCAACACTGGTGTGATGAGTGTTTTGTAGAGTGTAACCTTTGCCTTCCGAGAGAGGGCTCTATTAATAAATAATAATTGCCTACTGTGCCCAAAGTAACACCTGTTGGCAAGTGTGATCCAGGCTGACATCATTATTGCTATTCACTGTAGTTCCCAAGTAGAAAAATTCCTTGACAGACTCGAAGTAATAGTCGCCAGCAGTAAGGTGGGAGTCAAAACGCCGCGACTCTCTGCTACTGCACACCATAAACTTCGTTTTGCCCGTGTTCACTGCAAGTCCAACTCTCGCTCATTGCTTTTCGATAGCTCCAAAAGCCGCAGTAACATCACGCTTGCAACGACCAATAAAATCAATATCATCGGCGTCCTTGGCTACACCTGGACATATTTGTTTCCCAGTATTGCGCCGTTCGATGCCCTCAAGCTTTCCTTATTATACTCTCCATCAGTAGATTGAAGAGCAAACATGATAGCGAGTCACCCTATCTGAGACCCCGCTTGGTAACGAAGGTTTCGGAATGGTCATTTCGTACCTTGACAGAGCTGATGGTGTTGCTCAATGTTATTCTGCAAAGCCGTATAAGCTTTGTAGGTATACCAAGCTCAGACATGGTAGCGTACAGCCGATCTCGCTGTGGGCTATCGAAAGCAGCTTTAAAATCGACAAACAAGTGGTAGGTGTCGATTTGGTTTTCGAGCGCTTTCTCCAAGATCTGGCGTAGTGTGAAGATCTGGTCGACTGTGGACCTCCCAGGACGAAAGCCGCATTGATACGGTCCGATCAATGCTTCAGCATAAAGCTTAAGTCTCTCACACATCACGCTCGTGAGAACCTTGTATGCGACGGGAAGAAGGCTAATGACACGGTAATTGGTGCGCTGTGTAGCATCACCCTTCTTCAGAATGGGGCAGATTAGAGTGAGGTTTCAATTAACGGGCATGCTTTCCGATAACCATACGGTGCTGATGAGCTGGTGCATGCACCCTACCAACTCATCGCCTCCGGCCTTAAACAATTCAGCCGGTAGCCCATCAGCTCCAGCGGCTTTATTTGATCTCCGGATGGCTAGGGATGGGAACATTAACACCATCATCTCTGATTGGGGTTAGTGAATGCACTTCGTCAGGTTTGTCTTCACTTCACTTCACTTAACTCAGCGGGTGCTGATTTACAATCCAGGAGGAACCACTTGGAGGTAGTGTGTCGACTTAAAGAGTGAAGGGACAACGATCACACTAGCGCCCACCAAGTTGGACGCAGTCAGTAGTTTTACCTTGTGATCTCTCTCCCATCCCCCGTAGTTCGAGCTTAAATCCATACAGCTATTGGTGTTTAAGCTCGCGGTAGTTTACTTGTTCATTGTTTGTGTTTTGCTTTGTTTGTGTCAACGCTACTTATACATAAGCATAAGCTACATACATAAGCGGTAGAAAACATACAAACGTACGCTAATAAACTGCGAGCCTTTTAGTTGTTGTTATTAGTTCGCATCGTAGCCCACCTACGCATGCGCTGTTGTTGTTGGTAGATCGCATGGTTTGTCTACCTGCGCATGCGTTGTTGTTGTTGTTTTTTTTCACAGTGTGCAGTCGAATAGTCGGAATATCGCTTATCAGCTGATTATCGTTTGCGCTGATTGTTATTTTGTTGTTGTTTACAACTGTCAGCGCTTATCTGCATACCCTTGCATTTTGTTTGTTTGCTGTTATTTCTATTTACATGCGACAAGTTTAGTTAGCCATCTGATTATCTTTAATCTTCTGGTTTTCTTATATTATATTGATCGCCAACTATTGTTAATAAACTGATTATTTTTAGTCATGGCAAAATCTCGGATGATCGATGGATGATCATTCACGAGAGGCAAATGGGCGTATTGCTCCACAAGATTTACGAGGATCCAGAGGCCCCCATGCCTACCTTTGACGGTGCTGGGTGGCCCTATGGAGCCAAGATCCTGAAGTATAACGATAAGCCGACACTCGGATGACTGAGGCTGACTGTAACCACATTGGGCACATTATCCACATCTGAGGAGGGGCCAGCGTGGGATCCTCCAGATTAACATGAAAGCCGAGGTCATCCTGTACGCTAGGTTCGGGAAGGTGGCATGGGGTGTATGTAGTGTTTACCTACGTCTGAAGAAACGCCTCCCCGAAGACAAAAACGCACACACGCTCGAACTAGGGAGGTGGAGAGAGATCTTGGTCTTGAATCAGATACCCTGATTGATGATGGTACTGCAGATAAAGTATATAAATGCAAGTTGACATCGACGGAGCTCCTGTTAGCCTTGGAGCAAGGGCCCGTCGATGTGGCCTTAGTCCAGGAACCATGGATTGCGTCTGGCAATACGGTGACTGGGGTAAGGTCCAACAACTACCCTGCGTTTCTCATATCAACGGTAATTAGAATAAGATCCGCCGTACTTGTACGTAAGGGCCAACATGCTTATCTAATGCCTAATTACTGCACTGAAAATCAAACTGCAATCAGGTTGGAGAATGATGGGGTGCTTCTTACAGATGCATGATACATGGCGCACGAGCGGCCAGCCACACATGTAGAGCTAGTTTAACTGACGGAGAAAGCGAACTAGCTAATTTTTGGTACAGACGCCAACGCTCACCACTGCATCACCACCACCACTGATCAGCCGATATCAACACCAGGGGTGAGTCACTTTTAAATTTTATTCTTAAAACAAACTTAAATATTGCTCACAAGGGGGATACACATACGTACATAGGTCAAACATTCTTTAATGTTCTTTACCTTACACTTGCGACAGGTGTAACTGGAGAGTCCTAGACAGACCCTCCTTCTCGGATCATAAGTGCATTCAATTCGAATTTAACTTTGACAATATTCCGCAAGAAAACAGATCTAGAAACCCACGGAATGCCGATTGGGCCAAATTCGAGACTCTCATGTCTACAAAATAAGGTAATGTGTCCTGCCAACCATCAAGGCGGAAAGTAAGGTTCCGTACTGAGAAATGGAGCTAAGGTTCTGTTCAAGCTAGCTAAACAGACCAATTGCAACTGATTTACGAATAATGCAAGGTTGCTGCCAGATTAAAACCGCTATTAAGAAGACAAAGAGGGGTTACTGGAGGAGTTTTTGCTCCAATCTGCCGCCTATTCATAGCCAACTGAATCTTGATGACAGATCATGAACGACGAGCAGTGAGGAAACTGTGGAAGCTCTTATGTCTACCCGCTTTCCGGGCTGCGTGCCTACCACAGAGAAGGCGGTGCAACTCCTTCTCAAAGCTAAAGAGCTCCGATATAGACAAGAATATTCCAGCCATGCTACAAACCACCAAAAACGTGGTCAAACCATGGCTACTCAGAATATTCGAAACTTTCCTCAAAACCGGCCACATCTCAACTCAATGGAGAACTAAACGTGTGGTATTCCTATTCAAAGCAGGAAAATGAGGCTACAGCAGCTCAAAGGGCTACACCCCAATCAGTCTCACATTCTTTCTGCTGAAAACAATAAAAGAGCTGCTGAGTCTCAGCATCAGAAATGCAGCTGAAGACTGTATGTTAGCCAACCAGCACTCCTATTCGAAGGGTTAATCCATCGAATCGGCACTGCAATCACTAGTCACCCCCATCGAGAAGCGCTACGTAGTAAAGAATACGCTCAAGGAGTCTTCATAGACATCTCAGGTGCACTCAAAAATGTCCGTATTAACAGTTTTATCGATAGACTCCGGGCGATCATCCAAACCGATGCTAAACGGATAGCGTCTTAAGCCGAGCACCCATGTGAAGTACCTGGTCACGGTGCTGGACAGCAAACTGACTTGGAGAGCCAATGTTGATGAAAACCCCACCAAAGCTCTGGAAACCCTTCTGGGTCTACCACCCCTGGACATACGCGCGAAGCGACTGGCAGCCAAGTCGGCCCAGCGTCGCACAGCGCTATGCTATATATCAGTACAAGGAATGGGCATCGCCTCATAGTGAGAAAATTGGCTTCAAGCTCCGACTACCTCAAACCTAACAACTGCTTAAAAGTTAGAACTTGGGCGCATCTAGTCCCCAATGGCTGGAAGAACTGCCCTATTTGGCAAGAAGGTCATCTAACCATTTATACGGACGGTTCCAAAATGGACGATGGATTAGAAGCTGCCGCAAATTGTAAACATCCAAACACCAAGCTCTCTTACAAACTTCCCTACCACAGCAGTATATTTAAGGCAGGGGTCTTTGCCACTGGAAAAGCACCGGAGGTCGCGACTCATCTAGCCACGGATAGTTACACCTCATTGACGACAGTCAGGCAGCCATTAAGTCTATGATGTCGTCTACTCTCAGTTCCAAAACGGTCAAGGTGAGCAGGAAAGCTTTTGATAAAGAATGTACGACCAAGTCAGTACAAATCTACTGGATCCATAGCCACCAAGGAATCCTTGTAAACGAGGAGGCAGACTGCCTAGCAAAATGTGGCACTGAACTAAATGGAATTAGAACAGAGCAGGTGGCCACGTCCCTAATATCACTGTACAGCAGTCTTGAGAGAAGCACCAACAAGCTAATAAAATTAGTACTACGTTTGTTTATTGAATCAATACCCTCGTTAATGGCTGCGATTACTTGGTTAAAGTCGCTAGTTTAAATCGTGTTTTGTTTCAGAGATTGAATTTATTTTTCTATTTGAATTTGATCATTTTTGTTTAGTTTATCCAACAAAGTTAATGGGACCGGCATTGAAACGTTTTGTGATACGAATTCCATTTATATCTCTGCTTAGTTTTTCAATGAAATACTAAATACTAAATTTGTGGAATCTTTTAAAAAGGTTCGCTTTCTTTAGGAAGACTTTGTAATGTTTGCTCAACTTGTGTAATATCGATTGTCAGGCAATGATGCTTGCTCGTAGAAGGGCGCAAAGCTAATGTTTATAGTTGGCTGGTGCCAATATCTGCTGATGCTGCTGCTGCAGGGGTGTAGACTTGGTTTCAATAAAACGCGAGATATTTATAATAAATGCACTCGCTAACAGTGGTAAGCGGGATAAAAAAAAACTTTGAAAAATAAATTGGAAAAAATCGAGGACGGCACTCGCGACTGTTTCAAATTGCGCTTTACATCTTCGTTTTAACGTGAAATCCTCCCCCTCACATTTGGCGTGAACATGCCGCCCCCTTTGCAAAAACATGCAATGTCAAACTTGGCATCCTTTGGATGGGGAACGAAAGCGTTCTGGAGCGCCTAGATTCCGCAGGAACTGAAAATCACTCATTCAAATAGCGTGCGCTGAGCGGCCGGAATGCCGTTTTGTCGTTGTGAGGTCGGATCTGAGTACCACCCATATAGGGCCAGGCCGATGGAAGCTTCGATCTGCCAGCACTAGTTTCGCAAACTTGATACGAACTGCTTCTGATACCTCGCGGATGGGTGTGCGCCTTTTTGAGCCTTAGCGTCTTCCAAAACGCTGGATCGCACCTGTACTCTATGACAACCGTACATGCTTGGTCGACTCCGACCATCGTCACGGCTAGGCCAAGGGAAACGGCGAACGAGCCGTTGATACGGCTCTCCGTGGAGCAGACATTCAGTAAGACGCGGGTGACGAAGGGTTTCGATCCGTTGCCAATTCGAATTTGTGCGGTGGGCATCAGCGTGGTGGTCCGGTATTGTAGGAGGGACATGAGCGTGGGGGCCTGAGTAGTGATTGGGACTGCCGGTCGATCGGAGGAATGAACCAATCGCCGCCTTGGAGAGCGGCTTTTTGGCTGGTCGCTTCGTCGACTTGGCGATCGACGCCGTGGATCTTGGTCCGCCATGTGGAGGGGTGTGTGATGTGGTTGACTACATAATTCCTATGTGCTTCGGCACGCTCCCGTGGAATGTTCGAGGGCCAAGCGGCGCGCAGCCTCTTGTCTCTCTTGTCTTGCCAGCCTGGACTGTGTTGGAGCCCTTCTGTATGGAACATAAAGGACTGAAACAAGAAACCGGAAACTCATTAGTTGGAGCAAGGATAATGGATGAGAGGATTATCCTACGCGAGCTTGCAAGTAACACGGAGGGTGTTACTGGGTCGCATCGACGGGATCATACTCATCCTACAGCAGGATGAGCTTGGCCACGGGCCGTCGGATGGAACGTGGTCCACTCGTCCCAAGCGTCATTCGGTGGGAGGCAGCTGATCTTCGGACACGATCACCACATCGTCAACCTGAAGACTGCGGGTCAGAGTATTTTAGTGGTTCCGTTTATGAAGCTCTTGGAGATACTCGTGCTTCTAAAGGCGACAGAAGCTATAATGGATCGCCTTTAACTGCTGCCCTCTGTTAATCAAAGACATGGGCTCGGCGAGGATCTCAAGGCTCAGCGATGGATACGGACGGTCCTCCGACCAGGAAATGTACGGGACTCAATGCCAAAAGATCCGATGGGTGGATAGTTCCTCGAACGTGAACTTTACAGTCGCCGTGTACTTGTAGAATAAGACTTTGAAACTCTTCATCCCGGCCTCCTATAATCCACCCATATGGGGTGCGCTGTGTGGAATAAAGTGCCGATCAAGGATGTGCTGGCTGGAGGACTCTACGATGCATTAAATCGCAGCCGCCAGGAAGTCCCTTTTGAGCGCCTTGTATGCTCCAACAAAGGTTTTGCCCTCCTTGGAGAATATGCATAGTGGACATTGTCTCCGGGACACAAATCGCGGGAAGCCTGCCAGGAACTTCTCGGTGGTGTGATCAGACGTCGCCTCGAGATGGATTGCTTTAGTGTTAAAGCACACAAAATCGCGGATATAATCTTGTAATGAGACAGGCTCTCGAAGGGACCTGCGAAATTAATGCCTATGTTTATGAACGGCTTGGAGAATTTTATACGTTCTCGCGGAAGATCTACCATCATATGTCTCTGCTGACGTTGTCAATGAATGGCGCAGGTATCAAATCCTTGCCCGTGAGTCTTAACCAAGTTCTTGGTTTTGGGGATCCAAAACACAGTATTTAAGTACCGCAACATTAGCTGGCTGCCACCATGCAAGGATTTGAGTAAATTAGCATCGTATGGGAGAAGGATTGGATGGTCGCTGGTCATAGCTGAGGGACTCAGCTGCTCGTAGGAATGGATTTAAACTAAAACAGGAAAGAAAAGTACAGTCGAGCACGCCCGACCGTATCACTAAAACACCGTGAAACAAAAACAATCTAAGCAAAATCAAACATCCGTTTGTATGCGAATACACATACGTTTGACATTATATGTATGTATGTGTGTATTCGGCGCAGCCACACAAGCAGAGAAACCGTTCGAACGTTTTGTCGCGCTTGCACTCATATGTGATATTGCGTTCAATTACCAATATTGTAACGCTTCTAGTTTTTTTTTTATAGTCCGATTTTAATGCACCTTTTAAGAATAGTTTGATATAGTTAGCCCCCACTCGAATTATACAATTACAATGCTGTATTATATGAACAAATGCCTAAAAGCGGAATGAAAGTTGAAAATTATTTTTATGTATTGTGGGAAAAAGGGGCGTGGCAGTCCAAAATTTTAAGTGTTAATGCATTTACGCTGTCGATGGAAACGCTCCATATTAAAATTGGTGACATGGTTATTGAGATATTCGCCGAAAACACGGTTTTTTTTCGAGGTGTGTTAAATTTTTTGCTTACTGTGGGCGAATGGGGCGTGGCAAAAAAAAAGATTCTTGTATTGACTGACTAAATATGTGATCGATTGACACCAAGCTCGACCTTGTAGCTCTTACCAGCTCTGAAATCTGTTTGTTCATACGGACGGACAGACGGACAGACGGACATGGCTATATCGACTCGGCTTGTGATGATGATCAAGAATATATATACTTTATGGGGTCTGTCACGCCTCCTTCTGCCTGTTACATATTTTGCACAAACCCAATATACTCTTGCAGAGAGTATAAAAAGAGCTGGAAGGCGGAATGGGCCCTGATTTCTAGAGCTTACTCTTGCTTCTGAACGAGACGCACAAGGACCCGTTCTGCAGTTAGAAACTCGTCCTTGGTGAGTTGCATAGTGCCATGCGTGGATACGTGTGGAGAAGCAAAACGGTAAGCGGTGACCCTCAGCGCTCTTCCGTATAATGAGAATCTACCGTAATCGGCAGTATCTGGAACATCGCCCGGGGAAGCCGGATGAACCTCTTCACAACGAGGGTTCGGATTTACAGAGCGTACTTTTGCTCCTGAACAAGTCGCACAAGGACCCGTTCTGCGGTTGGAAACTCGTCCTTGGTGAGTTGCAGAAGGCCGCTGAATATAAGCGGTGACCCTCAGTGGAAGCGAGTCGCGAATCGCGGGATCCGCTGGATATCCTTTCGACCGAACATGAGACCAGTTGTGGAAACTGGCTCGCTTGGATATACTGGTGACTCGGTTGGCAACGAATGAGTACCAGCTGTAGAAGGGCTTGTTAAATCAAGCCAACACTATGTTATAATCAGCCCAGAAATTGGAAGATGACGGTTGGGTTGGAAGCTCCGGAATTACGGTCGCGTACAAACTAGCGGGCAGGACTGCACCAGTAAGCTTTAGTCGGGGTAGCGACACAGTCTTGACTGGGGGCACTCGTGTCTTAGCGGTCAAGTGATGAACACGCACATGTTTTTGATGACGAACAGGCATGCTCAATACGCCTTCTGTGAAGCATAGCAAAAACCGTGTGAATCCCAATCTAATGCGGAATTAGTATCTTGCCAGTCATTCCAGTGATGCAGAAGAGCCGGAGTAAGTGCTTCAAATTTGTTGCATAAATATTTTGGATCTAATGACGAAGGGTGCCAGACAACCAGCGGGATCGAATAGCTTCGCTATGTGGAATAGGACTTCCCTCTTAGCGATGGAATTCATGGGGAGACGGTCCACAATGGAGAAAAAGAAAAAATCGCTGGTGGCTTTCCAACGGATTCCCAATGCCTTAGCTCGCGTGCTTGCGTCCGCTAAGCTCAGGAAATCCTTATAAATAAATGCTCTTTCAGAAGAGCTTGGAATACTTCCATCTTGTGGGAAGGTGACAATTTGAAGCTAATAGTCCTCGAGATTACCGCTGATGTCTCAATGAAGGAACGGTGTGTTCGTGCAGTCGACCAGGATCTGTCGATACATTTGGGTAATGTCAGCATTAAAGACGATTTGGAAAATCTCCATTTAAGTACCAGCTAAAGGCCGGCCTGGAGAGTTGGCCCGGTATACAATGCGTCATTTAGGCTGATACCTCTAGTGGAAGGACTTAAGGCGTATAAGACGACTCCAACCTTGTTTGTAGTGCTATCAGATTTAAAGACAGCGTGATAAGGAAGATACACATGATTTCAGTCGGATGGTGGAGTTAATCGAATAAAAAGGCACAATTTTGCGTATTCCTCCAGAAACTCATCATACTGGGCTTTTAAGGAAAGATTCTTCTGGAGTCGCGCTCCATTCCTCAGAAATCGGGCTAAAGCGATGGGCCTGGAGTGACCCAAGTCGACACCTTCGGGTCTGTGAAAGGTAGGGAGACTACATAGCGATCATCCTTTCTCCGCCTCGTAGTTTTTTTGTTGAGAATCTGCTCACTGAAAACGTCAGCTTCCTTTTCCGGCTTGGCTAGAAGATCTTCCACCTCGCAAAACTTGGTAAGGAGCTCATTTAGTTTTGTCTATGGTGCGACTCCCGTTTTAGCCGAGAGTGCTTTGCGTCGCTTTGACCCGCTGCGCTGAAACCGCTGCGTTGATTGGGCAGAACGGCGGCTGGATCAGATTGAAGACCTTCTGGGACAAGAATGTCGAATCGGCACCCAAGTCGATCAGAAGTTACTCATGAAGCTCCTCCGCTAGATGGTTGAGGGTAACAAACAGTGTTTAAATTGCTTCAGTCGCAGCAGCAAAAGTCGAAAATTTTCAGCTTTTTAGAGCTTCTGCTTTTTCAACATTTTAAAAAGAGCAAATGCTTTTGCTGCTGCTTCTGAAAAAATCAAAAGTCGCAGTCGAAGCAACAGTCGAAAATGAAAAAACACCACAAGCAAAGCAGCAGCAGCAGTCGATTTTTGATTTTTCTGCTTTTGCTTCTGCTGCTGCTTCTGAAAAAAACAAAAGTCGCAGTCAAAGCAACAGTCGAAAGGAAAAGCACCAAAGCAGCAGAGGATTTTTATTTTTGCTTTTTTTTTTTTAAAAAAAAAAAGCCATCAAAGCAACAGCAAAACGCGATCACTGGCAAGAGCACAGCAGCGGCAGCAGTCGTCGTATAAAAAATTTACTGTTTGCTTTGCTGCTGATTTCGGTAATTGACGAAATTGGAAGCAGTAGCAAGTGGACAAAGTTGCAAGTTGGTGCGCAGTTAGTCGTGGAACCGTAGAAAAATAAAAACAAATTATTATATATGGAAAATTTTCATTTTTTTTATTCCGAATCTTCGTCTTGAAAAAGTGAGCATGTGTCAATAGCTGAGTCAAGAAAACTTGGGTTTAACTTGACCAGCAATATGTTCTCAAGGACATCCTGGCTTAGTCGGTTTCGGTAATCCGTAAGCACAAGCCTTAGCGTCGAGAATGCTCGTTCAATTGTCACCTGTGTAAAATTAGAGTTATAAATCTATCAATTTAAATTTAACTTACTCCTAGTTACCTGAGTTGGTGGTACTGCAAAACAAACATTACTTATTGCGTACAGCTCTTGGTCGGTGCACTGCTTTGCTTTCCAGAATAATAAGACATCTGTATCAATTCTTTGATAAGGAAGTTGAAGATTTTCAATTTTGGAATAAACGTCAGATGCACTCGTTAAATCCACATCAACTCCTTGCAATAAATAAGCGTTCAGTAATTCATCCTCCTCATCAAAAAAGTGGCTATTTGATTGATTTGAGCCAGAATTTGGTGTTGAGCATAAATTTCCAGTAGGGTTTACCTCACATATTCTGTCCCAAATAGCTTTTAAATGAATTATTGCATCACTTCTTTGTGTTGCTGTCAGAGTATGTTGAAATCGGGGATCCAAAAACAAACACGAAACTAAAAATTTGTTGCTAAACAATGCTTTTGATCGTGTTTCCATGGACAACAAAATTTTCCGAGCAATCGTTTTTATTAATTTTTGATTTGAATTGTTACAAATTTTTTCGGTGCAAATTTTTAATTTTAGCCATTGTGTGTAAAAACTGCTGTATTGCAATTGTTCTTCTTGACACTTTGTAATGGTTTTTTGCAAGGGACCAAATGCGAAGCAAAAATGTTCTATGAACTCCCAAAATGTCACATCTACCTCGAAGTTTTCTTCTTCTGATTTGTTTCTAATTGACTCTATTTTTGTCAACACATCTTTAGCCACTAACAAATCCTTCAGCATAGAGTATGTAGATCCCCACCTTGTTGGACAATCTAGTTGTGGCATTTTTAATTGTTTGAGCTCAAAAATTTCGCGATATCCATTTGATGTTTTTCTTATGTACTTTGTCATGTTTCGGCAACTCATCAGCAATTTCAGCATGTCGGACGATTTAATAACATCAAGAGCAATTAGTTGTATTGTATGTGCTGCACAACGACAAACTTGTATATTGCCTACAAGTACGTTTGGCAATTTTTCTAGCTGCTCTATTTTTTGCAGGTATTCATCGTTGGTGCACAAATCGTCTTCCTCGTCAAGGTATTCCTCGGAAACAAATGACAAAATGTTTGTTGCCTTCAGCATGTTTGCACCGTTGTCTGACGTTATTGAAACTATTTGGCATAAATTAATTTTATATTTATTAAGCACTTTTATTATTTCGGCGGCAAGGTTTTTTGATGTGCTTGATCCAACACCTTTCAATTCTGTCATTCCCAATATAACAGATTTAATTTGAGCCGAACTTATATATTGTGCACTTATGCCAAAAATATTTCTATTTAGTCGCGAAGCACTGTCTATTTTAAGCGATAACAACTTGTTTTTTAATTCTATTGTCATATCAGCTATAATATTATTGGCGACTGTTTGCAAAGTTTTTTTGCAATTTGATGCATTTAGTGTCATTTTTTTCCACCAGCCAATTTGAGCCCCTCACAAATTGGGTCGATAAGATTTCTCATGTTTTGAGAGTTCAGTATGTTGAATGGAATACTGTCTTCCGTCACTAATCCAACATACGCTCTTAACAATTCTTTTTTGTTAACTTAAATTTTTATTTTCTTTTTTTCTTATTAGTTTTGTTATTATCGAAGCATTCGAAGATGACGCATCAAACTGCTCCACACTCACTGTATTTAAGTTTATATTGTGCAATTTTATAAGGTGTGTTTTCAAATTGGAGATTCTATTGTTTTTTAATTTATTTTTGCATGTTGTGCAAGTGGCTAAGCCCTCTTCAAGATTGTTTTCAAAAAACTTCCACACTTCACTTTGTGCCATGTCTAAGCAATTATCGTCACCGACGCTTGAAAAAGACTGAGCAAAAATTGAGTAAAGCATAATGTTCTAGGGAACAAAAATAATGTAAAAGTATAAAGCAGAAATAAGACAACAGTTACACACGACTATTCTCGCGACTAACTGCGCACCAACTTGCAACTTTGTCCACTTGCTACTGCTTCCAATTTCGTCAATTACCGAAATCAGCAGCAAAGCAAACAGTAAATTTTTTATACGACGACTGCTGCCGCTGCTGTGCTCTTGCCAGTGATCGCGTTTTGCTGTTGCTTTGACTGCGACTTTTGTTTTTTTCAGAAGCAGCAGCAGAAGCAAAAGCAGAAAAATCAAAAATCGACTGCTGCTGCTGCTTTGCTTGTGGTGTTTTTTCATTTTCGACTGTTGCTTCGACTGCGACTTTTGATTTTTTCAGAAGCAGCAGCAGATGCAAAAGCAAATGAAATGAAACTTTTTTCAGTTTTTCAAACGCTGGTAACAAACACGGTGCCTGGGAAGACTTGGCCTGGCTGTTAAACAACATTGGAAGGTCGTCTGCAGCTCTCGCAAGGCCTTGCCTGACTCGTGTGCATCCGAGGGAATTTGGAGGAGCTGCTTGGCTTGCGTCATGATCAACAATCGATCATTTCCGTACCGAGCAGTTAGGTTGTTCCACGCGGAATAGACCCCCTCATTTGTATGAGGGGACTTGGAGACAATGGCTCTAGATTCACCGCGGGCTTTGGAGTTCAAGTGGGATAGCTTTTCCACTTTTGCCAGGCACGGATTGCGGATGTATATTGCTGGGAACAAATCGCGGAACTTTGGGCATTGAGGCTATCAGCCTTGGAAACTTTAATCTCGCAGGGGGTCGGTGACCTTGGAAAACTAGAACCGCGGAAGGCCTAGCAGGAACGGAAAAATTCTGAGCTGAAATCCGCTAAATTGAGTGAATATGGGATACAAAGGAGAGCTCACGTCAACTGTTGGAGCAGGATAATGAGGATTCGAATGAGATGACGCTGAAGGACGTGAAACCGGAGAGCCGCTGGAACTGCGAGACGTCTTGGACGAAGTACGGCAGTAAGTGCGTTTGGTGATCACCGCACAAGGTGGTTGGTTTTTTTTGGTATTATGAGGGGGGGTTGTGTTGTGGTACAGTGTATAAAAGGCTTGCGGACTGAGGAGCAGACAAAGACGGATCGATTGACATTATTCACTCAAATCGTGAATCACGAATTATGGATATATTTGATTATGCATGGTGTTATCGATTGTTATCGATTAATACAATCGAATATAGTGCGGGATGTAGTTGTTGCATCAATTTAAACGGATTTGACGAATTTTACGAAGGGAAGGAATGCAACGGGATGGCAACCCCATACATGGAGGAGAGAAAGAGAATAAGAAAAAGAGCAGTTGGAAAGAAGTGGTCGTCGAGCGTGGCGGTTGAAGATCTTAAGTCCCGAGTACATAAGTTGAAAGTTGTTCGTACGTTGTGGAAAGAGTCATCAAATTCGTATTGCGGCATTTTTTTGAAGTTGGTCATTTATTTCTATTCACTTGAACTTTGTAATACCTAATTTAACTATTCATTGAATTACTGATTAATAAACATTCTACATTTGGGGGCTCAACCGCCTGGTGATTAGACAATTAATGATCAACTCGTAGTGACCAAATTAAAATAATTCAACGTGTAAAGACAAGTCAAAAAAAAAAAAAAGTTTTAATTTAAAAGCATGTGTGAAGAAGAACAAAAGAGACATGGTGCAATCACGCGATCGCAGTCTAATAGAGGTACCGCAATGTGCGAAAACGAACAAGGCAGAACACAAAAGCACGCAGAAGATGATACAGAATTTTACGAAGCAGCAATAGACAGAATGCAAATAAACGATATGCAAGCAGAAAATAATAGAAGCCTGCAACAAATTATTCAGTTGCTAACGTTAAAAATCCAAGCAGATGAAATTACACAGAGAGAGCCGAAAATCAGTGGTGAAAACTTCAGTAAAGTAGTGCCAGATTTTGATGGTTACAATATGCAGGTTGAATATTGGTTCACAAATTTCGAGCAGAACGCAGACGCATATGAACTCACCGAAAAACAAAAATATGTTCAAGCCCGTGGGAAAATGACAAAGTTGGCCAAACTATTCTTGGAGTCTGTCGTAGTTAATAACTATTTGGATTTGAAAGCTGTTGTCATTGCTGAATTTAAACGCACACTAAGAAGCGCTGACATACACACGAAGCTAAGGGAAAGAAAAATCAAGAAAGACGAACATTTTCTGGAATATTTGCTGAATATGAAAAAAATTGCAGCACAAGGGATTGTTGATGAAGAGTCTGTTATAAACTATATTGTCGATGGTTTGAACATAAAATCGGAATATAAGTTTGGGTTATATGGATGTAAGACGTACCATGAGCTCAAAGAGAAAATTGACCTCTATGAGCGTAAGTGTAACATCGAAAATGAAAATAAGGCATACACTGGTGGCAAGAATAATAGGCCAACTACACGCTGTTTTAATTGTGGCTCAGCGGATCACATGAGAAAAGACTGTAAATCAGAAACAAAGTGCTTTAAATGCGAAGGTGTGGGACACATTTCCAAAAACTGTCCGCAAAATGTTCAAAATATTAACGTAGTCAAGGAAGACAAACGAAACAAAGAGATATCCTTGAATGGTGTTAAAGTTTTCTGTTTAGTCGACACTGGCTCGGATGTCACATTAATTCGCCACTGTGTGTTCAAAAAGTTATCAGACGTTATTTTGGAGAAATGCTGTTCAGTTCTACGTGGCCTGGGAAATAGTAAGACTAAACCGCTAGGAATGTTCACTGGCGTTATAAGCGTAGATGATTGCGAAACAGAGCAGAAACTCGTCGTGGTTCCTGATAACAATATGGAGCATGACTGCCTACTTGGATACGACTTTGCGTCAAAGTTCTGCTTAATATTGAACAAAGGAGAGTTCAAGTTCACAAAGGTGGTAGCGCGACCAGACAGCGCTGAACCAACTGAGCTAAGTATTTATAACATTGTTGAAGACGAATGTAACATAAATGCTCCCCCGCAGTTTGTACCATTGATGGAATCGATAATTACGGGTTACACGGCATCGACTTCACCATTTGAGTGCCCCGTGCGAATGAAGATAGTGCCTGACGGGCAATTAAAGCTGTTCCGTCATCAACCAACTCGCCATACACCCGAGGAGTCGGAGGTGGTGAAACAACAGGTCGACGATTGGTTACACAAGGGTATTGTGCGCAAGTCGACATCGAATATTGCAAGCCGAGTTGTGATCGTCAAGAAAAAGGACGGATCGAGCAGGGTATGCGTGGACTTTCGTCAACTAAATTCCATGGTGCTTAAAGATTGCTTCCCGGTACCGTTGATGGAGGACGTGTTGGAAAAACTGCAAGCAGCAAAGGTGTTTGTGGTTATGGATTTAGAAAACAGCTTCCTGCATGTACCTATTGAAGAGAGAAGCAGAAAGTACACAGCGTTTGTCACCAAAGAAGGATTGTATGAGTTTTGTCGTGCACCTTTCGGATTCTGCAACTCACCAGCTGTGTTTAATCGTTTCGTCAACTGTATTTTTTACGATTTAATTGCCAAGGACGTTATGCAGTTATACATCGACGACATTATCATATACGCACAATCAAATCAAGAATGTATCAATAAGATGAAATCCGTACTTACTGAAGCTGCAAAGTACAACTTGCGTATTAAATGGAAAAAGTGTCACTTTCTTCAGAACAGGATAAGTTTTCTGGGACACACAGTTGAAGATGGGAAAATATGGCCTGGTCATGAGAAAACACAAGCTGTTCAAAAGTTCAACTTGCCAAAAAATATAAAAGGTATACAATCGTTTTTGGGGCTAACCGGATTCTTCCGAAAGTTCATAAAAGGTTATGCACAGATAACACGTCCCTTAACAGACCTCTTAAAAAAGGATGCAGTTTTTAAGATTGAGACAAATGAGCTAAAAGCCATAAGTACACTGAAAGACGCGCTTTCAAATGAACCGGTGTTACGGCTATATTGCAGAAATGCGAGCACAGAACTTCATACAGACGCGTCCTAAAGCGGATTTGGGGCAGTTTTGCTACAGGACTTCGAAGGAAAACAACACCCAGTGTTTTACTGGAGTAAGAAATCTTCACCGAGTGATGAAAAACGTCATAGTTATATACTCGAAGTTAAAGCTGCTTACCTTGCAATGGAAAAATTTCGGTATTATCTTCTTGGAATACGTTTTACGTTAGTTACCGACTGCGCTGCGTTTACACAAACAGTTAAGAAAAAAGATATACCACGTGAAGTCGCCCAGTGGATTTTGGCCATGCAAGATTTTAATTTCGATGTAAGTCACCGGCCTGGAGAAAAAATGCGTCATGTTGACTGTCTTAGTCGATATCCCCAAGATGTGCTTGTCATATCGTCAGAGATTTCACCACGTATCAAAGCCGCTCAACAGAAAGATGATTATATAAAGATGATTCTAGAAGTGCTTAAGTCTAACCCTTACGAAAACTTTAACCTTAAAGGCGGAGTTCTGTACAAACACGTAGGTGGAAATGAATTGCTGGTGGTACCGAAGAACATGGAACACGAAGTTATCCTTGAGGCACACAACAATGGTCATTTTGCGTCACAAAAAACAATGCATGCCGTACAACAACACTTTTGGATACCACACTTGGAAAGAAAAGTCGGCCAGGTAGTCAACACATGCATCAAGTGTATTCTGGTCAATAAGAAGTTGGGAAAACAAGAAGGCTATTTATACTGCATCAATAAAGGTGATCAGCCGTTACACACGCTGCATGTCGATCATCTAGGACCGATGGATAGCACAGCAAAGCAATATAAGTTTATTTTCGGAATGGTTGACGCATTTACAAAATTTGTATGGCTGTTCACAACTAAAAGCACTGGAAGTGAAGAAGTACTTAAGAAGCTAGAGGAGTGGTCAAAAATCTTCGGCCATCCATCACGAATAGTCAGCGACAGGGGTGTCGCTTTCACTTCAAACAACTTTTCGGATTATGTTAAAAGTAATGGAATTGAACATGTGTGGACAACTACAGGAGTTGCACGGGGCAACGGTCAAATCGAAAGGGTCAACAGGTGTATTTTGTCAATTATAAGCAAACTGTCTGTAGATGATACATCAAAATGGTATAAATTCGTACCAGAGGTACAGCGAGCCATTAATTCACATGTTCACGGGTCAACCAAGAAGACTCCGTTTCAGTTGATGTTTGGAGTTGAAATGCAATGTAAGCTCAGTGACAAACTAACAGCAATGTTGGATCAAGAATGGATAAACGAGTTTGACAATGATAGACAGAAATTAAGGGAGGAGGCAAAGAACAGTATTGTGCAAGCTCAGAAGAAGTACAAGGAGAACTATGACAAAGCCAGAAAAGAAGAACACGGATACAAGGAAGGTGACTTGGTGGCAATACGACGCACCCAGTTTACGGCGGGCAAAAAACTTGCAAGCTCCTTTCTTGGCCCATATGAAATAATTAAGGTCAAGCGCAATGGCCGGTATGATGTTAAGAAAGCCGCAAATGTGGAAGGTCCATCCATAACTTCTACAAGCAACGACAATATGAAACTGTGGAAATACGTAGTTGTGAACGAGGAGCTGTTGTCGTCTGGGTCAGAAGACAGTGATCAGGATGACCGAATGTAACATTGGGATGGAACGCAACGAGATGGCAACACCATACATGGAGGAAGCGAAGGGAAGGAATGCAACGGGATGGCAACCCCATACATGGAGGAGAGAAAGAGAATAAGAAAAAGAGCAGTTGGAAAGAAGTGGTCGTCGAGCGTGGCGGTTGAAGATCTTAAGTCCCGAGTACATAAGTTGAAAGTTGTTCGTACGTTGTGGAAAGAGTCATCAAATTCGTATTGCGGCATTTTTTGAAGTTGGTCATTTATTTCTATTCACTTGAACTTTGTAATACCTAATTTAACTATTCAGTCAATTACTGATTAATAAACATTCTACATGTATGTGTTATATGTGGGAGCTTGGATGACCTTCAATGAGCGCAAATGAATTGTGAATATAATGGAAATAATATTTGCATAATAGCGATCAAAAATGTTCTTTATCACTTGGAACTGGCACTTATAACACACACTCGCGATTTAACGACACTTTGATGTTTTGCTTATTGGAAGATCGTACATAAATACATACATAGCATGCAATACATGTCATATCAAATAAACGAAGGTGAAATTTAAAGCGACAATTTGTTACAAAGAATTACAGAAGATGAACACAGGATAGGTTGGAACTTTTTAGACAGGTAAGGTATCGGAAAACATACAGATGGATATCCGGCCCGGCGGAGCAAATGTTCGTAAAAGGGCTCAAAGCTGATAAATATATTTAGCGGGTGCCAATATCTGTTGATATCTAAAACTGCGTTTTATGATTTTATAGTGTTTATCTTAATTTATAAAAAACGCACACGTGAAAAATTTGAAAGAAATAAGCTACGGAATTCGCGACTGTTGCAAATGGCGCTTTACAATATTATAATCACACTACGTTCGCTGTGACCATCTTCGTTTTATCTTGAAATCCGCCCCTCACTCATCCCGTCCACTTTGTGGCGTGAACGCATCAATTTGTTTATTTTGCTCAAATATAAACGAGGCTTTATCAATAGAACGGAACCCTTGCAACATATGGCAGCGAATTTTTTTATGTATATGATGTTACATGACATTTTTGGGGCGAAATATCACATAACTTGTATACCATGTAAGGGCATATTGAGTTAAAGCTACGAGTAAAAACTCGAAGAGTCTCCCTATTCAACGGAACAGTCGATCTACTGCCACCTCCGCAGTTCCCTCTTTACTCTCTAATATAATTGTGGTACCTGACAATTCCTCTTATGTTGCGAATTCAAGCTCATTGCTCAAAACTTCTGGTAGCGTCTCCATTTCAAAATTTAATTTCTCTGCGCATAGAGGGATCTCCTCCTTTAAAGTTAGTGTGTCCCCTGATCTGTTTCCTGTCATATGTGATCCAAAGTTTTAACCTCCTCATATGTTTGTTCACTAGTTTAAACAGAAGAATATAACGTTCAACTCTTGTCAGTAATATCCATAAAAAACTGGACTCTGACCAACTCGTCTTTTGCGCTAAATGTAACTTGTTCCTATATTCCTCCATCCTCTAAAATGTCGATTTATTTGCAGCATTTCAATTTCATCAGCGAAATATTTAGTCACAACCGTGATTGTGATTTCTTTGTGACACTTGCTGATTTGAACTTGCCAAACGTTTCCTGGACGTTTTTCAATAAGTTTAATTACATACCCTCACCCAATAATGACTTTTAAGATAGTTTGCTTGATCTTCCATTTTTAATACTCTCTGCAAGAGTATATTGGGTTTGTGCAAAAGTATGTAACAGGCAGAGGGAGGCTTAGCAGACCCCATAAAGTATATATAGTCTTGATCAGCATCACAAGCCGAGTCGATATGGCCATGTGCGTCTGTCCGTATGAACAAACGGATTTCAGAGATGGTAAGAGCTACAAGGTCGAGCTTGGTGTCAATCGATCAGATATTTAGTCAGTCAATACAAGAATCTTTTTTTTTCGATGCTACGCCCCATTCGCCCACAATAAGCAAAAAACAAGACACACTTCGGAAAATCTGTGTTTTTGGCGAATATCTCAGTAACTCTGCACCTAGGATCACCAATTTTGATATGGAGCGTTCCTAGCGACAGCATAAATGCATTGCCATTTAAAATTTTGGACTGCCAAGCCCCTTTTTCCCATAATACATAAAAATAACTCTCAACATTCGTTCCATTCGTTCAATTTTGGTAATTAAACGCAATATCAAGGTATGAGTGCAAGCGAGACAAAAACATACAAGCACGTTTTTGCTGCTTGTGTGGAATAAACCCGCGTCGAATATACCCATACATACATATATGCATCACACATTGGCAAACATTTGTGTATTCGCATACAAACAAACAGAAGTATATATGTGTGGTTATGCTTAGATCGTTTTTGTTTCAATGTGTTTTAATCATTGCTCGCAAATAAATGTCGAGCGTTTTTTTTCTTGCGCTCTCGTTGCTAGCATAACCGAAAAAGTTCATACTCTCACGCTCTCGCTCTGAGCAAGAGACTTTTGCTGTCTTCATTAATGTTTTCTGTTGAGCTCTTTGTATGTCGCTCTTTCAGTGAGCAGTAATGAGACTCAGCAAAAGACCGATTGACCGAAAAACTCAAAGCAAACGGTCTTCAAATTTATTTTCGTTGTAAAGAAGAAATAATATAATTTGTTTAACAAAACAATTTTAATTTATATTTAAATTTAATTTTATTTTTTTTATTATTTTTATTTTATTATTTTATTTTTAAAATTTAAATTTATATTTTTTGATTAATATACGATGTATTACGTCTGAATTCCTTAATTGATGCCTGTGTTCCGCTCTGTGTTCCAACCAGGTCTAACAAGCCTATTTGGTTTACCCGTGAGTTAACTTACAGTAAGCACGCGTATAACTGTGACTCACCCTATTCTTATAATTTAAATTCCTTTAACAGTAATTTTACACCAGTCATCACCGAAAGCTCTCTCTTATGTAATTTAAAGGCTACTAAATCTGTTTTTTCGCCTGGTCCAGACAAAGCCAATGGCTTTGTGATTTAAAACTGTGCAGACGGCCTTTTAAAGCCCTTGTATAAACTATTTACATTGTCCGTTGAAACATGCTGTTTCCCTGAAGTTTGGAAATCATCTTACATTATTCCTCTTCACAAAAAAGAGAATAAATCCGATGTTTGCAACTATAGGGGTATTTCCAAGTTGTCTGCTATTCCCAAGGCTTTTGAGAAATTAATAACTTCTCAACTGCAACATTCGCAGTGGCAGGGGCGTTAGGGGGCGTGGCAAAAATCTAAATTAAGCATGATCTACCTGCATATTAAAGTAGTCTATGTACCAAATTTTGTGTTTCTAGCTTTTACCATATGGGATATCTCTATCCCATTGTCGCATATTTAAATGCAGATGATGTAAAATTATAATTATGATTTAAGGACTCCCCCGGATCATGCGTTAGGTTAGATTAGGTTAGGTGGTTGCTGGTGTCGAGAACACCAGCGCACACGAGCCGAGAGTTGGCCCGTTGTGATAGAGGGGATCTACGAGGAGGGGTAAAAACAAAGCTGAGAGAAGTTAAAAGCAACCGTAAGAAGCCGATGTCTGTTGAGCTTCATCCAGAGGCGAGGATGAAGCGAGAGAGTAGATACGGCTCAAATTGCGATAGTTCCGACAGATCGTTGAAGAGGTAGGCACCGAGATAGCGACTTACCATGATCCTCTCCAGCACCTTGCCAATCACTGGCAGCAGGCAGAGACCCCGATAGGTACTGGATTGCTTCTATCCTTATTGGGCTCTTGAGGAGCGCCACTACTCGCGGCACTTCCACTCAAGTGGAAGTGGCCTGGATGAATATATTAATATTAGGACTGCTCCCACACGTCCTGCTTGAAGCGGCACTGAGACACCTTGTCATCAAATCCGACGCTCCAATGGCAAGCATAGGTAGCAGCCGCCGTCATTTCCTCCTGGAAGTTGTTTGTGATCAACTCCTCCATGAAAAGCTCCGGCTCTATACTGGTGTCCACGTCGAACACCGAAATACCTCTGCGAACTTCTTGTTCGCCACCACGCGCTTTATCTCGCTCGGCGTGCGGATGATGGCTCCACCGCGCTTCAGCTCATGCACTTCGTGCACACGTACACCAAGTGAGGGCGCAACTTCCCGGCGAACGCACCCACCACTGGAGCGGTACAGCTGATAGCTGAGAGCTGGGCAGTGACAGAAGAAGTGAACCACAGTTTCATCTTCTTCCTCATTCCCGCAGCTGCGGCAGAAGTCATGGTAATTTGCCGACAGTCTAGAGGCATGTATGCCCACAAGCCAGTGTCCAGTGACTGCACGGAAGACAGCGGAGCAGTTTGCCCGGGTCAGCCTGCAATGCCTATAGGATCGGTGTTTTGATAGGGTGGACCAAATAAGGCGAGGTACCTTATACCTATAGGTGGATTCCCACCTCAAGTCAGCTCGGTGTTAGAAGTATTTATCAATGTTGAGTCTGAAAGTCGCCAAAGGCATGGATACTTGCCCTCTCTCATTACCAAGAGGAGAGACTGTGCCCATCCAAGCGAGCTCGTCTGCAGCGCAATTTCTCTCATTGTCACTATGGCCAGGGACCCAAATTACTTGGATTTCGAATTGTTCCGCCATCTCCTTCAGAGATCTGCGACATTCGTTAGTGATTTTGGAGTTGGAGGAAACAGACCTTAGTGATTTAAGCGCTGCCTGACTGTCTGATAGAATGCAGATCCTGCATCCATACGGTATGCTTTGTTTTACGGTCTCGTGCGCTTCTTTGATGGCGAACATTTCCTCCTGGAATACGCTGCAGTAATTTGGTGGTCTTGGAGCTTGCAATGCCTAGCTCAGAGCAGTAGTTTCCTCCAACCGTGCTGCCCTCCGCTCTTGAGCCGTCGGTGTAGAAATGGATGGAGGAAATAAGGCGAGGGGGGCCATAGGTCAACCCCTCCCTCGAGGGGAAAACCACATTCAATGGGGTGTTTATATACTCCGTTGAAGTACAATAGTAGGTGTTTGAAAGTTCGAAGGAAACTCAGAAATGATGCTTGAGTGACCTATCCTGTTCGAGCTCCAGACCTTAGCTTCTCTCATTCTAACGGCAGAGAGGGTGGCTGGTTTCCTGTTCATTATGTCTAGTGGAGGAATGGGGGAATGGAGGATGGCGTCAATAGCCTCCTCCGGTGTAGAGCGAAGAGCGCCCAGGGTAAATAGTCCTGCAATACGCTGGAATTAGTTCACTTTGGATAGTGTGGTTCCCTTTCTAAGAGCAGGCCACCACACTACTACGCCATACAAAAGAATAGGGCGGACAAAGGTAGTATATAACCATCTGGTGACGTGGGGGTTCACCCCCCATTTTAAACCAATTGTCTTCCAGCATGTGAAAAGGGTTACGGAGGCTTTCTTCACCCTATCTTCTAAACATGCATTCCAATTTATCTTTATATCAAGATAAACGCAAAGGTATTTTGCTTTATCGGTTAATTTGAGACGTTCCCCTCGAAGATAGGGAAGTCTTAGAGGGGTTATTTTGTATTTGTTTCATAAAAAGAACCAGCTCGGTCTTACTAGGATTAACTCCTAGACCGTTACTTGTGGCCCAGTTTGATAGGAAGAGCAATGCATTACTCATCTCATCGAAGAGAGTCTGTGGGAATTTATCCGTGGAAATTATGGTAACGTCATCTGCATAGGCAACAACCCTGCATCCTCCGCCTTCCAGAGAGCGGAGGTCATTTACCACTACCACCATACCACCATAAAAGAGGCTTCGATGACCCTTCCTCCTAACAGTTGGTCGATAAGGCCAACAGAGAGGGAGTCGATTCCCTTGGATACCAGATACCAGCATAATAGCCTTTCTAATGTCTTCAGAAGAAAGGAAAGTGGGATGGTTTCCCTGCCTTAGGGATGAAAACTACCTTGGAGCGTAGCCAAGTTTTGGGAATGACTCCGGATAGGAGGATGCCTTTGAATATCAGCTGTAGCCAGCTTAATGCCAGCTCCCCAGCATTGATGAGATGGGCTGGAATCATGCGTTACTACAAGATGGTTTAAACACAGTGCACAACTGGTGCATATCTGTACCTAAATTTTTCTAAATGCCTGTTTATGACTTTTAACAGGGTTACTCCTTACTTAGCCAATTACTATATTGATTATGTACTCTTAAAACGTATACTGTCAATTGAACACCATGGTGTCCTCTTCAATAATAAATTAAGATTCGCACATCATATCTCCACAATTGTCAATAAAGCCAATGGCACTCTTGGATTATTAAACGCTAGTCTAAGGAATTTAATGATCCCTTCGTCACTTAACTTAACACATCCCTTGTACGGCCCATTCTTGAATATTGTTCATGTGTCTGGTCTCCTCAACATGCTCATACTCAAGATTTAATTGAGTCCGTGCAAAAGCAGTTTTTACTCTTCGCACTTCGTGTACTTAATTGGGATCCCAATCTTCGCCTTCCATTCTACACCAACAGGCTCTTACTCCTGACTCCGTTCCAAACTAATCGTCCTTTATTAATCGTTGGAGAGTTCTTGGAGTTATTTTCCTTCATAAACTTACAGTAGGTGATATCTGTTCCCCCAACCCTTTTAGAACGCCTTAATGTTAATATAAGGTTGTCAAAAAAGTCTTGTGGTTTTTTTTATTGAATTTTCAATTGTTTATAAAATTGGTTATAATATTGCGATTTAATTCAAATATGCGCCGTTTTGTTCGATGACGAGTTCCCTACGAGATACCAACTTCATAATGCCCCTCTTATAGAAACTCGATTCCCTATTGTCAAAAAACTCGGAGAGCCAATTTTCACAGGACTCTCTTGTGGACAACTTCCGACTACCAAGCGCGTTCGCCATGGACAGAAATAGGTGGTAATCACTTGGTGCGAGATCCGGACTATACGGTGGATGCAAAAGAACCTCCCATCCGAGCTCCCGGAGCTTTTGGCGCGTCACCAAAAATGTGTGTGGCCTGGCGTTGTCCTGATGAAAGACAATTCGGCCTCTGTTGATCAAAGATGGCCTCTTTTGCATGAGTGCTGTTGATGGCAGTACAGGTCCGAATTGAGCGTTTGGCCATAGGGGAGCAGCTCATAGTGGCTGATTCCCTGCCAATCCCATTAAACACACAGAAGAACCTTCCTGGCCGTCAATCCGGGCTTGGACACCGTCTGGGCAGCTTCACCGCTTTTCGACCACGACCGTTTGCGCTTCGCGTTGTCGTAAGTGACCCACTTTTCATCGCCAGCCACCATCCGCTTCAAAAACGGGTCGATTTTGTTGCGATTCAGAAGCGATTCGCATGCATCCATACGGGCAAAAATGTTTTTTTGCGTCAAGTCGTGTGGCACCCATACATCGAGCTTCTTTTTGAATCCAAGCTTCTTCAAATGGTTTATAACGGTTTGATGACTCATGCCCAGCTCTTGGGCGATGCTACGACTGCTACTATGCCGGTCTCTTTCGATTAATTCAGCGATTTTATCGCAATTTTCGATGACAGGCCTTCCGGACCGTGGCGCATCTTCGATCACCTCTGCACCAGAACGAAAATGTTGAAACCATCGTTGTGCGGTGGATATGGAAACTATATCGGGTCCATAAACTGCACAAATTTTGTTAGCTGCATGAGATGCATTTTTGCCTTTATCGTAGTAGTACTGTAAAATATGCCGTATTTTCTCTTTATTTTGCTCCATGCTTGCGACGCTATAACTCACGAACGATTAAAAATAAACAACAATTAATCAAACACGTGTTAGCGCGTGAAAAGAGTTTTCCAAAAAGCTTTAGCGTTAACCGATGCGACGAATACAACTAGAACTACGCGCTTGCAAAGACAAGCTTGCGGAAATACCGCAAGACTTTTTTGATAACCCGATATTAAAATTGGAATACTATCGACCACGTTTGAAAAAAATAAATAATGACAAAGTATAATCGAACATAGGCGAGCTTAAATCCTCTAGCTGAACCCGCCCCGGCGTGTCAAGAGATCCAAACCCAAGCCATGACAAGAGGTAATCCTGGCAGAAGGGATAAAATGATAGGGTGGCAACCTGAACATATAAGCCGTCGGAGGAGCAACTATGAAACTATGGAAGGTTCTCTAAGGAAATCAACCGGGGCTGGGATGTTAGCCCAAACGTTGGTGGGAAACGTGACCGCTACCACCAGAGGGCACGCGGAGGGGTAATCCTCTCATCGTGTCGCTAGTGGTCACACCTCAGACTTGACGTGTGGTGTCAGTCACTAAGAGCGAAGAAGAGAGCCTGCTGCGCTACCCTGAACGTAGTTCCCTACGCAAGAAGGGGCCAAAGCGTTCAAAGCGGGAGGGGCTGAAGGCCAAGGCTCAATACAAGGGCTTAAGATTCAGCATCGGCTCCAAGGAACAGTGGACCTGTCCCCTGAGGACACGGCCAAACTGAACTGGGTGATGCATTGAATAGACCACTTTAAGCAGGTGCTGACAATAAGAGCGTCTACCAGTGACTACGCTAACAAAGTCGAGGAGAGGCAGCAAAGAGACATCGCTCGACCGAAAGCGCAGGAAGCAAGGAGGCTCCGGTCAGCAAACGCCAGCGCGGCCTTAAAGGCGCTATCCGTCGGCCCATCAAAAACAAGAAGAATGCCGCAATGAAAGAATTAGCGAACGAAACCTGGTTGTAGCTCTCATCAACAGGAGTAACGATGGCGGCAAGATAACTGAGGGAAGGTGGAAAACCATTCACGAGATACTTGTCGGCCTGCTCATGTTAAAGATGGACGAGGGATCGGAGGCCCCCTACAATACGTTCTACTTAGTAACAGTAAGCAAAACAGTAGCCGACGTACGAGTACGGAAAGGCATTCACGCTTATCTAATGCCTAATTACAGTACTGACTCTCGATAGAGTGCGGAACGAAGCGCTTGATACCGGCATTATGCTATATGGCGCACGATATGCTAACTGGGAAGTATTCTGTAGACAAGTAAATAGTTGGCTAGGAGCGCCGGGTGATATAAGGTCGGTGCACGATATAGAGGCATCTCTTTCTATCGTAACAAGACCCTTCGAGACTCCTTTCTAAAGGCGTGTCGCCCGACTATCTCAAAAAGAAAATCGATACCACCCTGGTGGAACTCAGAGCTCTACCTAAAGAACTGATCTTATTGAGATGTTCAAATTAGCCAAGCAGTCTGAGGATGAGTTAGTTTATAATGAATACAGTATCCTGCTTAAAGAATATAAGCATAATATAAGGAAGGCTCATAGGAAATCCTGGAGGAACTTCTATTCCAACTTTGCCCAAAACAGCAAGACTTAGAAGGCTGCTATCCAATCAGCCCTCCATACAAAGTCAGCTGAAGCTTAATAACAGTGTCTGGACTGAGAGTAGTGAGGAAACTCTTGAAGCTCTTATGTCCGCCCACTTCCTGGAATCGGATGGAACAGAACATCCCATGTGGTGACTACCAACTCCCCACAAAGATATTTACAGATCAAATAATGCGATGGGCCCTCGACTCCTTTACGAGCATAAAGAGCCCGTGTCTAGACGGCATCATTCCAGCCATGATTCAGTCCACAAAATATGCGATCACTCTATGGCTGCTCAGGATATTTAGAGCATGTCTTAATACGGGCCATACCCACAGAATGGAGAACCGCTCGAGTAGCGTTCCTACCCAAAGCAGGCTAATGTAGTCACTGCAGCCCGAAATACTACAGGCCAATAAGTCTCACATCCTTCATGCTCAAAACTATGGAGAAGCTGTCAGATCTCCATCTTAGAAGCAGTGTTGGAGAGAAGCTGTCTACCAATCAGCACGCGTACAGCAAAGGAAAATCGGTAGAAACAGCGCTACATACGCTAGTTGCGTCCATCGTTCCATCGAGAGGGCTTTTTACCACCAGGATTACCCACTAGGTGTCTTCGTAAACCTACCTGGAGCATTCTACATCGTAAGCACCGAAGCCATTACTGAAAGGCTAGTTTCAATAAACACACATCCAACCATCACACACTGGATTCACAATCTTCTAACTTGCAGGAGGGTCCAGTCAGAATGGAGAGCAGCCACAGAGATCAGAGGTATGAATAGGGGCATCCCGCAAAGGTGGAGTCCTATCCCCTCTGCTGTGTAATTTGGTGGTCGATGACCTAATCAAGAGATTCGATAAGAAGCCCCATAATATAACTGCATATGCTGATGACATAAGCATAATTATTACGGGTGTCTGCCTTTCCACTCTCAGCTCTATTATGGAAAGAACTCTTAAAGAGATAGGTAAATGGGCAAACAATGCTGGCCTACATATCAACGCGGAAAAGACGGACCTCATTCACTTCACTCATCCCCAACACTGAACGCCATCTACCTAAAGCCAAGTTCTCATGTGAAATATATAGGAGCAGTGCTGGACAGCAAGCTTACGTAGAGAAACAGTGTTTAAGAAAGAGTGAAAAAGGCAACAGTTGCGCATTACGCATCCATGAAGATGCTAAGCTGCACTTGGGCCTGTCACCTAATGCCTAATGCACTGGATCTAAACTGCGGTCGTCCGCCCAACACTGCTCTATGGAGCTCTGGTCGGCTGGAAAGAAATGGAAAAGAAGACGTACCTAGCCCGTATGGAAAAGGCACAAAGACAAGCGCTCCTCTGCATCACAGGAGCGCTTAAAAGTACCCAAACAAAAGTTCTTCAAATACTGCTAGCGATCCCTTCACTAGACATACAAGCCAGGCTTGTAGCGGCCAAGTCAGCTCAGCGCCTGACGGCAATGGGAAGTCTGTCGCTACAGGGATATTGACACAGCACCATTGGAACGAACATGCCCAGTCAAACGGACTATGTGGCTCCCAAGGAATGCCTAGAGGTCAAAGTCAAAGCACACCTGGGACCCAACGACTGGATGAGATGCCAAACACAAGACATGCCACGCGAACATTTATTCGGATGGCTCAAAAATTACCGGAGGAGTAGGAGCCACTAGAATATCGTATAATCTACCAGGCCACTGCAGCATTTTCCAGGCGGAAGTGTTCTCAATAGGAAAAGCGGCGGAGCTTGCTATGCACTTAGACGCAGAAGTTAAAAATATTAATATTCTCGTGGACAGCCAAGCAGCTATAAAGGCTATGATGTCATCATCCTTGAGCTCCAGGACTGTCAAGGTGAGCAAGGAAACACTAGATGGTCTATGCACGACAAGGTCACACATCTGCTGGGTTCCTAGCCATACCTGGTAATGAGGAGGCAGACACTCTGGCTAAAGCGGGAGTCGAACTTTCCAGAGACGAGAAGGAAACTGTCGTGATCTTACTGAGATCACTGCAAAGTGAACTTGCGCAGAGTATTTACGAAAGGTGTAATCGAATTTGGCGGAATACCACATCACTCACTTCAGTCTATACATACTGCAACTTCCTCGGAAGGAATGCAGACTGTTGGTGGGTTTAATCACTGGAATCTTCCTGGCGGCTGCACACGCAGTAAAACTAGGCATCACCGACAACAAAAGGAGCAGGAAATGCAATGAACCACGTGTCGACAAAACGCTTAAGCACCTCTTATGCCACTGCCCCACACAAGGTCGCGCGAGGCTAAAGTGCCTAGGAGCATCAAATCTACACTCACTACAGGATGACTCCAAAAGAGAGCCTAGGGAACAGCTGGCTTTTGCTAAGCAATCTCGCATCCCGCAGGACTTCATATACGTTTGTATAAACGTATGTATACATCTGTATGCATGTTCCAGAGACCTGCAACGAGTATACTCGAGTATGTTTGAACTTTTTATCAAACGATCGAGTGACGAGTAGTTTAGCGGGCAGTCTGAAAAATGTTCGAATCACAACGATCAGATGACCGTTTTGTGAATGATTCGAACCTAATCATTTGATATCAAACAATTCGGTCGCGATCATAACGATTAACCGCAAATATCGTTTGCTGATCGTTTGATTGCAACCGAACGAGTATTCGACACAACCTGTCTGACCTATCTTTTCAGGACAAAATATTCGATATAGCCATGTCCGTCTGTCTGTCCGTCTGTTTCTATGCGAACTAGTCTCTCAGTTTTAAAGCTATATTTATGAAACTTGGCACAGATGTGTATTCTCTCTGCACGCAGATCATTTGTAAAAACCGGACAGAATGGACCACTATATCATATAGCTCAAATAGGAACAGTCAGTCGAAATGCATGAAATGAAATGAAATGTATGAACTTTTTCGGTGTCTTTTGAGCGATTTCAACCAAATTCACGCGAATTTGCATTTCTAATCGTTCTCCGGCTGTTGACCAAATTTAATCCAAATCGAACTACTATATCATATAGCTCCCATAGGAACAATCGGTTGAAATGCTTAGTATGAAAATTTTCGGTGTCTATTGACCGATTAAACGAAATTCACAGAGAATAAATTTCTAATCGTTTCCCATCTGTTGACACAATTTCATCCGAATCGGACTACTATATCATATAGCTCGCATAGGAACAATCGGTTGAAATCGGACTTCTACATCATATAGCTACCATAGAAATAATTGGTGATTGAAACCAAATAAACGCAAAAAAGAATTGTTAGGATTAGCTTAAATTACCAATATTATAGAATTGTCCAGTAATGTAAGCATAAAATCTCTTATACTTAAGCTAGCATACAAGTTTAATTTGTATTCGGCTTTGCTGCGGTCGTTAGCAGGTAGTTGGTTCGTCAACTCGTCTCGTTGTAAACACACACACAAGCTTTTCCACGATTGCCTGTTCAACAATAAATTGTATTGTTTATAAACGTGCGATTTGTTCTTAACTTAAAGTAGTTTCTCGATTTTTCAGGTACAATTAATTTTTTTGACATGATCTTTAAAAGTAAGTCCTTAATCCAAAACTAGTCCCAAATATTTAACATTGTTGACTCTTTGAACGGTAACTCCATTCAAAAGAATGCTGGGACAAACTTTAGCTCTTTTGGTGAATGTTATTTGAACTGTCTTGCTTGTTGAGATTTTGATATTCCATTTTTTAGTCCATGAGTCATGAGCGTCTGCGAGCAGCGCTGACGTCACACAGGCAGCGAAAACATTCGAACATGTGCTTGTATGTTGCTGTCTCGCTTTTATATTGCAGATAATTACATAAACTTTGTTACGTGATAACTTTCTTGGTAATAGACAGGTTTTTAATGCCACTTTCAGGATAGTTTGATATGATGTCTCCAAACAAATGTTGAACTACAACACTGTACGATTTAAATAAAAGACTTTAAAACGGCATTGAAGCTTAAAAGTTTTTTAGTTCATATGAGAAAAGGGGGAGTGGTAGCAAACAATTTTAATTGGCACTGCATTAAGATTGTCTCTGGGAACCTGCATACCAGAATTGGAGCTCCTAAGTGTCATAGTTACTGAGATATTCGCCAAAAAAAAAATTTTGTGTCTGGTTTTTTGCTCATTGCGGGGGTGGTAAGGGGCGTGGTAACGCTTTGAAATAAACTTGGTCTGCTCGCGAAGATAACGGACTTTCAATCCAAATTTTGTGGTTTTAGCTTTTGTAGTTTAAAAGATTCAGGTGTTCATAGACAGGCATGGCTATATCGACGCGGCTGTTGGTGCTAATCAAGAATATATATACTTTATGAGGACGGCCACGCCTCCTTCTGCCTGTTACGCACATTTCGCTTCTGACAAACTTAATAAACACCTCTACTCTACTACTACTGAAAGTCCGTTATTATGTCAGGCAGTTCAAGTTTATTTTGTTTTGTATTTCAAATGGGCAGAAAACCAGACACAACTCGGAAAAAATATCTCAGTAACTATAGCACTTAGGAGCACCAATATGCAGGTTCCTAGAGACAGCATTAATGCAATGCCATTCAAAATTTTTGACTGCTCCGTCCTCTTTTCTCACACGAATTAAAACTTTTAAACTTTAATGCCATTTTTAAGGTATTTGTTCATATAGTACAGTGTTGTAATTCGACATTTGTTTGGAGACATGCCATTAAAATCCTACTTTTAACAAAAGAGCTATCACGTTATAAGGTTTATGTAATTTACCTTCAATATCACCCAATGCGAGCAAACGAGACAGCAACATATAAACATATGTTCGAATGTTTTCGCTGCATGTGTGACGTCTGCGCTGCCAGCAGACCAATGGTACACATACATACACGGCCGGATTTACCACGGTAATACCATAAGGCCTTGTGTGGTGGGGGCCTCTAAAATAGAGCTTGATATCCCTGTGATAAAAATTTAATTTTATGGGAATCTTATCTCGTACTTTATTTTATTGAGAATTATAAGTTCCTAGCGTAAATCGCGAATTTTCTGCGCAAATCTCGTCAAGAGCGATTTAAAAGACAGATTACGGAGGTTATCATTTTCATTATTATTAACAATATTATCTATAGAAATTTTGTTTGTTTCACAAATGGAATCGGGAACCGAAGGTTTTTTAGTGATGTTTTGAGAAACGATCAGGAAAGTGTCAAATTTTCGTGTCTTTAATCAGCATACATTTTTTTTTTCGGAGTCGCATTTTTACAAAAACGAACAAAAGTTCAATATATTTATTTTTCTACCGTTACAAGTTCTTTCGAGTTCAGTTGAGCGATTTTTAACGATGAATTTTGTTACGACTCGGCTTGTCTTTCCTGGGGCTACCACTAGCTAGCTCATTCGCCTCAGGTCGGGGTTGTTAACCAGAGCCCACCGAGCGTACAATCCACAATCATCGATTGTAGAACCTCTACATCGCTACTACTACACTCTACGAAACAATACTAACACTACACAACTATCGGCCATCTCTATCGGCGGCCCCGATATTTTTGCCGCAACGCACCCACCCTACCTGTGGCGGCAACATTCAAATTGTTCCGTTGCGCCACCCATTATCAAAATTCTACGCCAGCTCGCTTAATCCATGCTACGCAATCCCCCTCCCATCAACAAACTACTCACACATATTCGTGTCACTACAAATCAAATTATACATACTTATTTATATTCGATTTTCTACACATAGTATTTCTTATAAATATTCCTCCCTTTTTGGACGCACAAAAAAAAATTTTACTACTAGACTTAACAAACACACCCTCCCAAAACCTACACATCGAACATTCACCAAACACACAACAAAAGCTCTTTTTTTGATCCAGTCACGCAACTGCTCGTGCCGATCTCCAAAACGCAACTCTCTTGTTGACTCTCAGGCCACCTGCTGCTAAGCACAATTCAAAATTGCAATCCTCCAATTCCCTCTTCCATGCAACGGTTCCCTAGCGTCAACGACCGCCCCCGCTCAGCCACTATGCTCTCTCTCTCTCTCTTCATTCTTTCTACTCTTATAACCTACTTCTTATAACCTAACTCTTATACTAATATCCCCCCGTCCCGCCGAGTATGGTGGTGGCTCCAGCTGAGCAGTGTGCGATGAATTCTAAACACTTATCGATATTCCGATTCTGCTCAGCCCCAGATGCAACAATTTAGAACAAGCAAAAGCTAAGAAAAATAATCGATAAGTTACTTTGATCGAAATTTTTTTAAGTAGTTCTTTTGTTCGTGGACGATTTTTTAATAGTTTATTTCAGTGGCTCCCATAGGACATATCGGAAAAAAATAAAACATTTGTATGAAGATATATAGTGTTAATTGAGCTATTGCAACATAACTCATGTATATAACTATCCTTACCAAGTTTGATCCGGAACGGATGACTATAGCCTATCTCATAGGACAAATTGTTTGAAAATTGCTCGCATGCATGAAAAATTTCGCACTGGAGGGAGCACGGGGTATTTTGCAGTCGGAGTGCCAGACTGTTACCTTTCTTACTTGGTATTTTTATATATTATTATATTTTTTAATATTCACATATTAAAAATATTTATTAAGTATATACTTGAATTTAATCCTTACCAAATGCACACATAAATTTCAAGCCATACAGTGTACTCCCTTACGTTCCGTCTATACTTGCTCGATCTGAAAATACTCTATCTCGTACGCATTCGTTAAGACAATGTCCATCAATCCATCTAAACCGGATTCAAAATCCTCACAGTCCTATGTCGTACCGACATTTTGTCTCTAACTTGTACGAAGTCCAGGGCGCCACCTAGCCCATTGACAATAAAACTTCTTTCACGGTTTCTCTTAGGATGTGACAAGTCGGTTGCGACTGCGGTTTTATAATCATTTACGTCCTCTCATTCGAAATCTCGTAAAAGTGTTTCTCATGCTTCGAAACTTGACTTGATCACTTTATGGTATCCGTACTCAATCGATCCGTCTCTTAACAACTGCAAAGCACAAATATTGATATATGATTTCAAAGGCAAGTGAAAAAATCCGTCATTATATGTATGTAAAGAAGCCCACGATGTCAGCTGGGAACTGAAAGCTGCTTTCCATTCGACTGGATTACCGCAGAGGTAACGGACGGCGCATATATTTGTTGCATGAAGATTACCTTAATTTAGAAGTTACAAGCACAGCTAAGACGTTAGATAGCCGCTGAAAAGCCACCAGCGACTGTTACTTTTTCTCCATTCTGGACACTCAATTGAAGAGTTCCGTCTCCAAGAGGGAGATCCTTTGCCACATTGCGAAACTTTTCGATCACGCTGGCTGGCTGCCTTTAGTCTTTTGTCTTTAGAGTCAAAATATTTACACAACAAACGTGGCTGACTGATCTCGAGTTGGTCGACGCACCTAGTCCTGCTCAACTGCACCAATGACATGATTTTCTTTTGGACTACTCTGACCTCAGCTGGTTACGCATTCCGAGATATCTAGAGATGAGTCAAACACTAGATTGGTATCTACATGGATTTTACACTGCTTACCAGAAGACGTCTGAAGCATGCCTGTATGTGCGAGTCCGGTATCAATCTCCGGTATCATCTCTTGACGTTTTCCGCCATTCTTCGAACAACCGGTATAAATAGCACTTCGATAGTCTAAGGTCGAACTAAGTTGTAATATTCATCTTGCTTAAGATAAATGTTGAAAGAATGGTGTTACGTCATCAAGTCAACAAAAAATCAATAAATAAATAAATAGAAAGTCTAGTGAGCCATTTGTATAACTGTATTTTACACAAATTTGAAATTTTCCACCAATTTCTGCTATGGGTAACGTCAATAGCATTACAATTTATTGTGTGTTCTACGAACGCGAAACGGCTTGCAGCGATTGTGCTATTAAAATAAGAACAACAGACTTACTCCTAATAGTGGCAAATATCAAAGACAACCTGCTTATCCTTAAAACTTATTTAAAATTGGTTTTTTTTTATGCAATAGGATGGACGAATGGTTATATCGACTCGGATGTTGACGCTGTTCAAATTAAATGCATATGCCTGTGGCGACTCCTTCTCCTGGTCACATAAATACCAACGAAAATAGTATTTCCTGTAAATAACGGGTAAAACTCAATTTATTAAAATATTTTCTGAGACTGATATAGTAGCACTTGGTCGACTATAAGTTTAGAGGGGTCTACTGGGTTTGTCAGAAGCCAAATGTGCGTAACAGGCAGAAGGCAGCGTGGCCGACCCCATATATATTCTTGATCAACATCAACAGTCGAGTCAATATAGCGATGTCCGTCACCTAGATCTCAGAGACTATTGGAGTAATAATCAACAAATATGAAATGAAAGTTTGCCTTTCCTTCCTTCCTTCGCAACAGATTTCAAATTGTTCGCACGCCCCCTGCCGACGCCGAAAGTTGTAAAAAAATATTTTCTCATTACAATTAACTGGAAACGACTATAGCTTTTGAGATCACATTTATACATTATGTGTATGACCTCATTATACTTATCCTCACCAAGTTTGATCCGAATTGGATTAGTGTTGCCTAAAGCTCCTATAGGTCAAATAAGTAAAAATTAGGATAACTATATAAAAGACTTGTAGTATTAGTTAAACGATCGAAAACAAATTCACATAAATTGTATATATGAAAATTGTAACTGTCCTTACCAAGTTTCAATGGCATCGGAAAAATGAGCGCTAGATTGAGTACGGCGTCTTTTATATTCGTCTCGCTCGACTGAAGCCTTTATTACTTGTTTATCTTTGACTTAGCCTCAAAAGGATCTCTGAGCTTTGTTAGCCAATAGTATAAGCTCTTGAACAGTAATAAAGACTTACTGGACAAAAATTACTCCGGTTTTTTTTCATAACATTTTATTATTTAGAATGTAAATACAATGTATAGAAATGGCATGTGATTTCAGTTTAAAAAGAAGTTACTTTCTGTAAGGCCGAATCAATATGCGAACATTTCGAAGAGAGCCGGTTGGACCAGAAACAAATGTTTTCCAAAGAATACCTTTAAAATGTCCAATCTCACGTCCATATTTAAACTGAAATGTTCCAAAAAGATTGCTGTCAAAGAGAAAAAATATAATATTATAATTCAAATAAAAGCGCTGTGTTAATAGGGAAACTCGGTAAATTACAATTTTAGCGAATGTAATTAAGTCAGTCATAACAAGACGCAAAGTACAGTCGGGCTCACCCGACCGTAAGATACCCTGTGAAAAGTCCGGTCCTGCCTTGAGATTATAGAAATCTTCACTTTCCGTTCTACATCAGTCAAAAATTCAACTGATTCTAGCTGAATTCTAGCTGATTAAAGCCACTAATTGATTATTTAGTTTAGTATGAAATGAACTTATGAATTGGTATCGCTAGATGCATCAAAACCAAACGCGACAAAGCAAGAAGAAGATTACTCTGTCTCACTTGCACTTGCTCACACAATTTGTTCATACAAATTAAATATTACGAGCTATGGGATACAGTTTTGTGATCCGATTTTGGTATAGATAATTATAATAGTACTTTACACATAATATGTGAATTTGGATTCGATAGGTTTATCAATTTTTAAGTTATCGCGTTTTTAATGTGTTTTTTACAATTTGCGTAGGCGGGGCGTGGCAAAACTTTTAATTTAACATTATCTACCTGAACATTAAAGTAGTCTATGAATAAATTTGGTGTTTCTAGCTGTTACCGACTCGGATATCTCGACGTTCATACAACTGGACAGACGGTCAAAACTTGTTCGCACAAGCCCAGGGTATACAAATAAAAATATTTCTACTTATTCACATTAGTTAATTCGATTAAGCTGGGCCAGTCCATGTACTCAATCAACATCTATTTCCTGTGTGGTTCAAAAAGTAAATTTATGCTTCGTTTTTATGCTCTCTGCAAGAGTATATTGAGTTTGTGCAAAGTATGTAACAGGCAGAAGGAGGCGTGGCAGACCCCATAAAGTATATATATTCTTGATCAGCATCACAAGCCGAGTCGATATAGCCATGTCCGTCTGTCTGTCCGTATGAACAAACAGATTTCAGAGATGGTAAGAGCTACAAGTTCGAGCTTGGTGTCAATCGATCACATATTTAGTCAGTCAATACAAGAATCTTTTTTTTTTCGATGCCACGCCCGTTCGCCCACAATGAGCAAAAAACCAGACACCTCGAAAAAAACGGTGTTTTCGGCGAATATCTCAGTACTTATGGCACCTAGGATCACCAATTTTGAAACGGAGGTTTCTAGTGACTGCACAAATGCATTACCATTTAAAATTTTGGACGGCCACGCCTCCATTTCCCACAATTGATAAACTAATTTTCTAACATCAATGCCATTTTAAAAGTATTTCTTCTTATTGTAATTAATAATTCAAGTGGAGGCTAACTATATCAAAATATCCTGAAAGGTGCATTAAAATCGGACTATAAACAAGAAAACTGGAAGCGTTACAATATTGATAATTGAACGCAATATCTCTACTGAGTGCAATCGAGACAGAAACATACAAGCGTCAAACGTTTTCTCTGCTTGTGTGGCGGCAGCGCAGTCGGCAGTCGCTGGCCGCGCCGAATACACACATACATACATACAATATCAAACGTATGTGTATTCGTATACAAACAAACAGATGTATGTGTGATTATGCTTAGATTGCATAGCTCGCAAATAACTGTCGACCGTTTTTCTTCATGCGCTCTTGTTGCGAGCATAACCGAAAAAGTTCATACTCTCTCGCTCTCGCTCTGAGCAAGAGACTTTTGCTGTCTTCATTTATGTTTTCTGTTGAGCTCTTTTCGTTGAGCACTTTGCATGTCGCTCTTTCAGTGAGCATTGCGTAAAGAGCGGAACGAGAAACGCTCGCACAATGAGACTCAGCAAAAGACCGATTGACCGAAAAACTCAAAGCAAACGGTCTACAAATTTATTTTCGTTGTTGTAAAGAAGAAATAATATAATTTATTTAACAAATTTAACAAATTTATATTTAAATTTAATTTAATTTTTTTATTTTATTTAATTTTTTTAAATTTAAATTTATATTTAAATTAATTTACAATGTATTAAATCTGCAAAACAGACGCTTACCGATTTACTTGCCTATGCGTGTGAATGTATACCAATACATGCGCAAAAGACTTTTTGCTTCACTGAACGACTCGCGCGAGCGAGTTTATTTAAGAACCGATAAATCGGTTGCTCGCTGAGTCTTTTCGTAAAAAGTAAGAAAAAGACACTTATTTGCAGACATCAAGAAACGGTCGACAGTTATTTGCGAGCTATGTTAGATTGTTTTTGTTTCAATGTGTTTTAATGCAAGTACTATATATTGTAATATCTTGATACCGATTTTAATAATAATATCGGGATTAAAATGCAGAGAGTATTATACGGTCGGGCGTGCTCGACTGTACTTTTCTTTCTTGTTAAAAATGTTGGGATGCCACGCCACCATTTCTCTTATCTTTGCAGCACAGTATTGTAAAAATGTGTAATTCGAGTGGAGGCTAACTATATCAAACTATCCTAAAAAGTCGCATTGAAATCGGACTATAAACAAGAAAACTATAAGCGGTACAATATTGATAATTGAACGCAATATCACTAATGAGTGCAAGCGAGACAGAAACGTTTTCGCTGCTTGTGTGGCGACAGCGCGGCCGGCAGTCGCTGGCCGAATACACACATACATATGTACATGTATAAACACATATAATGTCAAACGTACTATGTATATTCGCAATACAAACAGATGTTTGATTTTGCTTAGATTGTTTTTGTTTCAACGTGTTTTAATGCAAGTTTAATATCATACATTGTAATATCTTGATACCGATTTTAATAATTTAACCGGGAAAAAAATGCAGAGAGTATTATACGGTTGGGCGTGCTCTACTGTACTTTTCTTTCTTGTTTGTTAATGGACAGATTTTAACGCCGCTTGGAGGATAGTTTGATATGATATTCCTCTACACGAACAATTAATTACAAACACTGTAATATTTGACTAAATGCCTTAAATCCTGGTTTGCAGTTTCAAAGTTTTTTTAGATCATATGAGAAAAGGGGGCGTGTCAGCTCAAAATTTTGAATGGCATTGCATTAAGGCTGTCTCTAGCAACCTGCTTACCAGAAATGGTGTTCCTAAGTGCCATAGTTACTGAGTTATTGGCCTAAAACTACATTTTTTTTGCGAGGTGTGTCTGGTTTTTTGCTCATTACGGGGGCGGTTAGGGGCGTGGCAAAAATTTTAAATAAAGTTAACCTGCTTGACTTAATAACGGACTTTCATTATAAATTTGGTGGCTCTAGCTTTTGTAGTTTAAAAGATCCAGGTGTTCATACGGACGGACAGACAGACGGACATGACTATTTCGACTCAGCTGGTGATGCTGATCAAGAATATATATACTTTATGTGGTCGGAAATGCCTCCTTCAATGCGTTACAAACTTCGTGACAAAAGCAATATACCCTCTACAAGGGTATAAAAACGGTTAAATGATAAATTAATATTCAGCTCTTATATTGTGTGCGTCTCGCTTGAACGACTCCACTTCTAGCAAATTCTCATATGGTACATGTACCAGTGGATCATTTGCCAGATAGGAGCCGAGTGTTGTAGATTTTCTATCACATAGCGATCCTTGTGCAGCACTTGTGTTATCACAAACGGTCCCTTACAGCGTGGTTTCAGCTTGCGTGACATGCCAGTGCTTGCGCGTTCGTTAGTACAATATCGTGGACTTTCGGAGTAGAATACCTGATTTCATGGCGAAGCTTTGCCTTAGCTCGTTAAGTGTGCGCTTGTTTGACGTAATTCTTGCAACTCGGAGTCAATCAGCATATCGTTGGAGCTAGGTTGCAACGCCTGTATGAACTGATTTAGCAGAATGTATCGTGCCTCATATCTATAGCGAAGCTGAACCGGTGTACAACCATTCGTTTTGTTTTCCATAGTATTCAAACTCCATTGTATATGACGCAGCTTATCATCCCAACGTCGCTCGTTGGTCCCAAATGGTCAATGTGAATCGTTCCAAATGGTTTCGGCTTGGTTTCTTCATAGTGGTAACGTCCTCCATCGTTTTCTCAACGCTCATGTGGCCTACCACATCGTGACATTGGTGCAATACGTGGTATCCTAACTGCTTCGGTACGACACATGAAAGCTTTTTGTTATGCCATCGACATAGGCGACCCATCTCGATGACGTGGGCAGAGCATTCGTCTGAAGTAAGTAACACCCAACGAGCCATTCTTCATAAGTTCTCGCTTTTCAATAGTCGTACGAAGCGCACTGCAATCAGTTATAACTTTACTTTTCTTTCATGGATATAATACTTGAACCTTTTCATAGATTCTACTACGGCTAGTGCTTTTAACTCGTAGTTGTGAAATTTATTTTCGTTGATGGTCGTAGCACGGCTGTAAAATGCAATTGGCTTTCATTGGTCGTCTTCGCGCTGCATTAAGAACCTTGGAAGACCTATAGAGCTGCGTCAGTATGCAACTGCTGTTCTCCGTCGAGGCGATAGTCGACGATGCACGGCTTTCATGTGAGTTTATCCTTTAATTCGTTAAAGGCAGCATCCTGCGGGTTTTCCCAAGCAAATGGCTTATCTTTGCGTATCAGCTTTCGTAGTGGTTCGGAGATGATGGAATACCCTGGAATAAACTAGCGAAAGTACCCACTGAGTCACAAAAACTTATGTATGTCAGTTACGTTTTCCGGCTGTGGGAATTGTGAAACAGCATTTGTTTAGATTTCGACGGGACTAATGCCATCCGGATGAAGTTGGTGTTCCAGGAAAGTAAAAGTTTCCTTAAACAGCTCGCATTTGTCGACGTTCAGTGTTAATCCACACGTTCGTAGAACTTGGAGAGCTCGAGCGAGCTTGTTGTACACTTCGTTTATATTGATGCTGCCAATTAATATGTCGTCCATGTACCCCTTTTGAACACGACTTTGTAGCTCAGCTATAATACAGCTGGAGCATTCTTTAGCCAAACGGCATGCGTTTGAACTCGTTAAGGCCATCCGTGGTTATAAACGGCCTGCTTTCGGTTCATAACAGGATCTGTTAATATCTGCTGGTAAGATCCAACGATAAAAAATATCTGTAGCGCTTAGCTTCTTGTAGAAGTTCTTCGATGTGCGGGATCGGAAAATAATTATCAGCTGCGTCTCTCATTTGCTTCATCGTTGTGAACGTTAACACAGCTATGCTATGCTGAAACTCACGTACGTAAGACTTACGTCTCGTTGCGTTGGCCATTGTGAAGAGGACTTCTGCTTCGCCTGGCGTTGGTCCAAATTTTGAGCGAAGATTTTCGGAAAAACTGGCACAAGTTGTATGCAATTTTCAACGCATCTAGCCACATTTTGCCAGCACCTTTAAGACATACATTAACAGCGATTAAAAGAAATGTATCATCCAAATGATATGCAGCTATTACTTAATTGATCTACGTTGATACTGTCGTCATTCGTCAGAGCGTATTCCGGTAGCGTGCTAGCAGTTTGTTAGATGGATGCGTGACTTGTATTAACAACATTCCCCGTGATGCTTTCGTTTGCGGTTTAACTATCGGAGGTACAATATTTTTAGCTTCGTTCTGCGTGCGCAGCAATTGGGCAACCAGCTTGTGTAGCTGGTTGATGGTGTTTTTGAGATCAAGTATTTCAAACGCTCCGTTTTCGATTGATGGCATGATGATTTTGTCAGATTTTTCGTATGCAATTAATCTTTGCCTCAACTGATCTCTATTACCGCTCGTAAGTAATTTTCGTTGTCGCACAATGAATCTCAGCTCGTCTAAAATGAGCTGATTGATTTGATACAGCTCTGTAAACATATCGTACCTGAATCTGTTGCGTTTCGTTTTATTGATGTACTCTTACTATATTTGCAAAAATTACTATGTAACTTGGTAAAAAAACTTGTAAAATTAAAAAATTTTGATGGAGGATTATAAAACAATAAATTATATTCTTAATAATGAAAAAAAAAATCAATAAAATTTCAAACTAAATATAGTAGTATTAATCATAATCAAAGGGAACTTCAAATTTTGTGTCAACAAAAGTCTACGTTCTCGTACAAACTAATATAAGCTTAGTAATTATTAGGAACATTGTTATACCCTTGCGAAGGGTATATTGTTTTTGTCACGAAGTTTGTAACGCATTGAAGGAGGCGTTTCCGACCAAATAAAGTATATAAAGTATATATATATATTCTTGATCAACATCAACAGCCGAGTCGATATAGCCATGTCCGTCTGTCCGTCTTAATGAAACTTGGTGCAGATTTTTTTTTCTCTGCACGCAGATCATTTGTAAAAATCGGACAGATCGGACCACTATATCATATAGCTCCCATAGGAACAATCGGTCGAAATGCATGAAATGAAATGAAATGTATGAACATTTTCGGTGTCTATTGACCGATTTTAACCAAATTAACGCTATATGCATTTATAATCGATCGACTGTTGACCAAATTTCATCCAAATCGGACTACTATATCATATAGCTCCCATAGGAACAATAGGTTGAAATGCTCAGTATGAAAATGTTCGGTGTCTATTGTCCGACTTCAACGAAAATCATGGGGATTCATTTCTAATCGTGTCCCATATGTTGACCAAATTTCTGTCGAATCGGACTACTATATCATATAGCTTCCATAGGAACAATCGGTCAAAATGCATGCAAATGTATGAATATTTTAGGTGTCTAATGACCGATTTCAACGAAATTCACAGAGAATCAATTTCTAATCGTGTCCCATCTGTTAATCAAATTTCATTCGAATCGGACTTCTATATCATATAGCTACCATAAAAATAATTGGTGATTGAAACCAAATTAACGCAATATTCATAACTGCAAGGGTATTTAATCTTCGGCGAGTCGAAGATAACCGTTTTTTCTTGTTTTAATTAAAAGTTAGTATCTAGTGGGATAACCCTTTATCATTATCACCTCTCTTAGGCGATTTGGCATTGACATTACCAGTTTTTCAATGTAACTTGGATACTTTGCGCACCACTCTTCATGCAGGGCCACTTGCAGGAGGTTTTTGTTTTGTCTCAAAAAGATGTTTGATGTTGTACGCGATATTTAGTCTGGTGTTAATTCCTTTGTGTTTGGGCTCATTATCTTGCTGGAAATAGTAAACGTACCCTATTCCCAATTTCTCAGCGCAGCTCTTTAATAATAAATTCGATAAATTTTAAATTTCCGACTCCTGCTGCAGCTATGCAACCCCAAAACATAATGCCCCGTCGCCGTGTTTTAAGTTTTTAATTGTATTTTTGGAGTTAGGGCTTCTCCTGGTCTTCTCAAACGCGGAGACGCCCGTCTGAACCAAAAATTTTGTACTTTGACTCATCTGAGAAGATTACCTTCCTCCGGAATTCAACCGGTTTGTCCAAATACACTTTGGCAAACTCTAAGCGCTTTCTCCTATTTATCAAGTTGACGTGGCACTTTTTGCGAGAAGTGTAGGACCTAAAACTGTACGTTTTTTTGCCCTACGAACTGTTTCTGGGTGCAATCTGCACTGCGATACAAAACGGATCCCTGTCCACCAGATGCTTGACGGTACTCTCCGAAAGTGCAGGTGGCCGGGCCGATCTTTTGTTATTTTTTATGTGCCCTTCGTATTTAAATCGCCCAATGACGGTCTGAATAGTCAACTTACTTCTACCCATAATTTTAGCTAACTCTGCATAAGATTTTTGATCTTTTGTGTAGAACTGCAGGATTTTTTTCACGATCTTCAAGAGATGACTCTTTTCGAGGTATTCTGTCTATTGAAGTTAAATATTTTGTGGAGCTCAAACAAACCAACCAAACAAGCCAACTACAATGAATTTACTCATTATTATACACATGTTTCAAAAATCCCTGTTATTTTTTAGAAGAACACTAGCGCCAGACATCGCATGAAATTAAGGGTACCTTGACGCAAATACTTAATCATTTGATTCGCTTTCGCTGACGGACGTGTTTTACATCGCTTCTATTTAATTTCTAATTTTCCTCGTTTAAACGCTCTGGTTCGTATCTTATTTCTGTCTTAATTCCTTTGCAACATTGTGTGCTACATCGGTTGTGTTGTTACACATTGCTTGAATAAACCAATTTTTAATAATTTTGTTTTCAAAACCACAACAATTCCACAGATAAACATTCTGTTTAATTATTTCTGCGTTTGTTTGTCGCTGTGTAATTGTTCTTGTAGTTTTACGCCGTTGCTTGTTCTAACATTTTGTTTGTGTAAACATTTTCTCGGCTCTATCTTCGTGCTCTCTTTGTACTCTCTTCTATATTTACGCTCCCGTCGCGCTCTCATCTATTTTACCGCGCTCTATTATCTTATTTTTGGTGTTTGCCGGTAATTCCGTTTTTCTTGTTTTCGGTCGAAGCGCCCGCCCATAATTTGTTTTTGTGCATTATATTTGTTACTGTCGTAAGTAAGCATCAGTAGCTTGCACATTAACCCTAGCGTGCCTTTTTATTTTTCAAATAACTTATTATTTCAACAATGCCTGTAAGCTTCCATATATTCTATTTTATTACATTCATTGCTTAAATTAATTAATCTGCTATAGTTCAAATTGCCAGGAGCGAGCAAACGTGAAGATGGGTTTTGTTTGCTGCTGGCTATGTGAAAATGTTTCACATGAAAAATGTGCAGGCCTCAAGGGCCGGATTATTGACCTGATTGAGTCTAAATCATGCTTTCGTTTGCGGTTTAACTATCGGAGGTACAATATTTTTAGCTTCGTTCTGCGTGCGCAGCAATTGGGCAACCAGCTTGTGTAGCTGGTTGATGGTGTTTTTGAGATCAAGTATTTCAAACGCTCCGTTTTCGATTGATGGCATGATGATTTTGTCAGATTTTTCGTATGCAATTAATCTTTGCCTCAACTGATCTCTATTACCGCTCGTAAGTAATTTTCGTTGTCGCACAATGAATCTCAGCTCGTCTAAAATGAGCTGATTGATTTGATACAGCTCTGTAAACATATCGTACCTGAATCTGTTGCGTTTCGTTTTATTGATGTACTCTTACTATATTTGCAAAAATTACTATGTAACTTGGTAAAAAAAACTTGTAAAATTAAAAAATTTTGATGGAGGATTATAAAACAATAAATTATATTCTTAATAATGAAAAAAAAAATCAATAAAATTTCAAACTAAATATAGTAGTATTAATCATAATCAAAGGGAACTTCAAATTTTGTGTCAACAAAAGTCTACGTTCTCGTACAAACTAATATAAGCTTAGTAATTATTAGGAACATTGTTATACCCTTGCGAAGGGTATATTGTTTTTGTCACGAAGTTTGTAACGCATTGAAGGAGGCGTTTCCGACCAAATAAAGTATATAAAGTATATATATATATTCTTGATCAACATCAACAGCCGAGTCGATATAGCCATGTCCGTCTGTCCGTCTTAATGAAACTTGGTGCAGATTTTTTTCTCTGCACGCAGATCATTTGTAAAAATCGGACAGATCGGACCACTATATCATATAGCTCCCATAGGAACAATCGGTCGAAATGCATGAAATGAAATGAAATGTATGAACATTTTCGGTGTCTATTGACCGATTTTAACCAAATTAACGCTATATGCATTTATAATCGATCGACTGTTGACCAAATTTCATCCAAATCGGACTACTATATCATATAGCTCCCATAGGAACAATCGGTTGAAATGCTCAGTATGAAAATGTTCGGTGTCTATTGTCCGACTTCAACGAAAATCATGGGGATTCATTTCTAATCGTGTCCCATATGTTGACCAAATTTCTGTCGAATCGGACTACTATATCATATAGCTTCCATAGGAACAATCGGTCAAAATGCATGCAAATGTATGAATATTTTAGGTGTCTAATGACCGATTTCAACGAAATTCACAGAGAATCAATTTCTAATCGTGTCCCATCTGTTAACCAAATTTCATTCGAATCGGACTTCTATATCATATAGCTACCATAAAAATAATTGGTGATTGAAACCAAATTAACGCAATATTCATAACTGCAAGGGTATTTAATCTTCGGCGAGTCGAAGATAACCGTTTTTTCTTGTTTTAATTAAAAGTTAGTATCTAGTGGGATAACCCTTTATCATTATCACCTCTCTTAGGCGATTTGGCATTGACATTACCAGTTTTTCAATGTAACTTGGATACTTTGCGCACCACTCTTCATGCAGGGCCACTTGCAGGAGGTTTTTGTTTTGTCTCAAAAAGATGTTTGATGTTGTACGCGATATTTAGTCTGGTGTTAATTCCTTTGTGTTTGGGCTCATTATCTTGCTGGAAATAGTAAACGTACCCTATTCCCAATTTCTCAGCGCAGCTCTTTAATAATAAATTCGATAAATTTTAAATTTCCGACTCCTGCTGCAGCTATGCAACCCCAAAACATAATGCCCCGTCGCCGTGTTTTAAGTTTTTAATTGTATTTTTTGGAGTTAGGGCTTCTCCTGGTCTTCTCCAAACGCGGAGACGCCCGTCTGAACCAAAAATTTTGTACTTTGACTCATCTGAGAAGATTACCTTCCTCCGGAATTCAACCGGTTTGTCCAAATACACTTTGGCAAACTCTAAGCGCTTTCTCCTATTTATCAAGTTGACGTGGCACTTTTTGCGAGAAGTGTAGGACCTAAAACTGTACGTTTTTTTGCCCTACGAACTGTTTCTGGGTGCAATCTGCACTGCGATACAAAACGGATCCCTGTCCACCAGATGCTTGACGGTACTCTCCGAAAGTGCAGGTGGCCGGGCCGATCTTTTGTTATTTTTTATGTGCCCTTCGTATTTAAATCGCCCAATGACGGTCTGAATAGTCAACTTACTTCTACCCATAATTTTAGCTAACTCTGCATAAGATTTTTGATCTTTTGTGTAGAACTGCAGGATTTTTTCACGATCTTCAAGAGATGACTCTTTTCGAGGTATTCTGTCTATTGAAGTTAAATATTTTGTGGAGCTCAAACAAACCAACCAAACAAGCCAACTACAATGAATTTACTCATTATTATACACATGTTTCAAAAATCCCTGTTATTTTTTAGAAGAACACTAGCGCCAGACATCGCATGAAATTAAGGGTACCTTGACGCAAATACTTAATCATTTGATTCGCTTTCGCTGACGGACGTGTTTTACATCGCTTCTATTTAATTTCTAATTTTCCTCGTTTAAACGCTCTGGTTCGTATCTTATTTCTGTCTTAATTCCTTTGCAACATTGTGTGCTACATCGGTTGTGTTGTTACACATTGCTTGAATAAACCAATTTTTAATAATTTTGTTTTCAAAACCACAACAATTCCACAGATAAACATTCTGTTTAATTATTTCTGCGTTTGTTTGTCGCTGTGTAATTGTTCTTGTAGTTTTACGCCGTTGCTTGTTCTAACATTTTGTTTGTGTAAACATTTTCTCGGCTCTATCTTCGTGCTCTCTTTGTACTCTCTTCTATATTTACGCTCCCGTCGCGCTCTCATCTATTTTACCGCGCTCTATTATCTTATTTTTGGTGTTTGCCGGTAATTCCGTTTTTCTTGTTTTCGGTCGAAGCGCCCGCCCATAATTTGTTTTTGTGCATTATATTTGTTACTGTCGTAAGTAAGCATCAGTAGCTTGCACATTAACCCTAGCGTGCCTTTTTATTTTTCAAATAACTTATTATTTCAACAATGCCTGTAAGCTTCCATATATTCTATTTTATTACATTCATTGCTTAAATTAATTAATCTGCTATAGTTCAAATTGCCAGGAGCGAGCAAACGTGAAGATGGGTTTTGTTTGCTGCTGGCTATGTGAAAATGTTTCACATGAAAAATGTGCAGGCCTCAAGGGCCGGATTATTGACCTGATTGAGTCTAAATCAGGTTTAAAGTGGACTTGTGAAGCTTGTAGGGATGTCGAAAGAGACATTATGAGCATCATGCGACACACTAAAAGAGGCTTTCGGGACCTATTTGGCAGATTTAAAAGTCTGTCCGATAGTTTCGCAGCTTTGGATAAGGAGTTTAAAGGCCTAAAAGTCTTAAATGATTCTCCAAAGCATAAAAAGACCAATTTTAGATTGTCGATTGGCCCCAACGATTTTTCAGTCCCTCATCACATTGCCACAACGTTCGCACCTTCTCTAATAAATTTTTCATCCCCATCTCCAAATATAATTGTTAGTAGTGATGACAACTTTATTTTACCCACAGAAATTGTCCCCACGACTCCCGAAGTAATTGTTCTACTAATACTGTTGCAGTTGGCGAATCAAGCAATGTAGTTGTTCCCGATTCGTTAGTTGTCAATACTGTTGCAGTTGGTGAATCAAGCAATGAGTCTATCAGAGCTGTTGCAGCCACGGAAGTTATTATAGTGTCTGATAAAAAGACTCTTGTAGGTGTTCCACCAAAGAATGCTGTTTCCCTGATGTTTGGAAATCGTCTTACATTATTCCTCTTCACAAAAAAGGAAATAAATCCGATGTTTGCAACTAAAGGGGTATTTCCAAGTTGTCTGCTATCATATGGACGTTGATGTACTAACAGGACAATACATTTAAGTTGCCCAGCAACACCAAGCAACGTGCTTGTTAGCGCTCGGAGCCCTGCAAATAATGCAGCCACTTCCCGCACAACCGACCGAGGGGCACACCGCATAACGTACGGCTAACGATAGACGCGAATCGAATTTATTTGTTAGAACATAAAATAACTAAAAACGAAATACAATACTTCTTAAATTATTAAGCTAAGTTAATTAAGATCTAGACAGGTGACAGAGAAGAGAAGTTCTAATTAACGGGTCGAAATAGAACTACCTACAACTCGAGAAAGTTTGTTGTAGTTACTACATAGGACTCCGAAAGGATTATGGATAGCAAAGTTGGTAGAACAAGGTTGAAGAGAGAGTGGAAGAAAGTTTCTAGTTGGTCTAATCGGAACAGCAAAACTAATCTGGCTGTGTAATTCTGAAGAATCAATTTCACCATTGATTACTTTGTGTAAGAAGTACACCGAGTAGTGTTCTACGATCAGACAAAGAAGGAAGATTAATTAGTAAAAGTCTACTACGATAGGAAGGTAAGCGTATGTTAGTATTCCAGTTGAGAGCCCTTAGTGCAAAAAGAAGAAATTGTTTTTGTACAGATTCTATTCTATCCTGATGAATCCTGTATTGGGGTGACAAAATACACGACCTGCGCTTTATGAAGCCCAGGACACTAAAAGCACGATTAGTAATTGACAATACATGCCTATCAAACTTGAGCTTAGGATCCATAAGAATACTCAAATCAGTGACCGACTCAATTCTTTTAAGAGAGTTGCCATTCAGAATGGAATTGCTTTGAAATGGGAGGCGCCTACTGAAGGACATTACGTTACACTTACTAAAGTTAAGGCTTAATAAATTATTTTGACACCAGATTTGAAAACAACATAGATCAGATTGTAACCTGGTCCCAAGAAGAGACTCAGCAGCCGAAACACAGAATTCAACGTCGTCGGCATACATGAGCACACGAGAGTAACTGATCGCAGATCATTTATGACCAATAAAAATAGCAAGGGACCGAGATGACTTCCTTGTGGAACACCCGAAGTAACTTGTACAGATTTAGACAAAGTGTCTTTAAAATAAGCATGTTGTGTTCTAGAACTTAAGTAATTTGAAATCCAAAGAGTAAAGTTAATGGAAAGATCCAGAAGATTAAGTTGATGTATTAAAAGGCTGTGATTAACGGAGTCGAAAGCATTGCTGAAATCTGTGTAAATGACGTCAGTTTGCCAATTTCTCTCAAAGCATTTCAGTGCGAATGATGTTAATTCTAAAATGGTTAGTGGTAGTGGATCTATATTTCACAAACCCATGCTGGCAGGGTGAAATCATGGATCTACAGAAATGTTGCAGTTGAGAAGTTATTACTTTCCCAAAAGCCTTGGGAATAGCAGACAGCTTGGAAATACCCCTATAGTTGCAAACATCGGATTAGTTTCCTTTTTTGTGAAGAGGAATAATGTAAGATGATTTCCAAACATCAGGGAAACAGCATGTTACAAGGGCTTTAAGAGGCCGTCTGCACAGTTTTTAAGCACACAGCCAGGGACACCGTCTGGACAAGGTGAAATACAGATTTACTAGCCTTTAAATTACATAAGAAAGAGCTTTCGGTGATGACTGGTGTAAAATAACAATTGAAAGAATTTAATTGATAAGGATAGGGTGAGTCACAGTTATACTAGTGCTTACTGTAAGTTGTGTGAAAAAAATCGGCAAATAAGTCGGCGATTGTCTTATCCGAATTAGCAGATTCTCTTTCAAAGAACATACTAGATGGACAGCGTTGATGATTTACGCTTTGAATTAACGAAGTTATAAAACCGTCTCGGATTCCTTCTGAACTTTTGCCCACAGTCAGTATAACAACAATCATTCAAAACACAGAAATCAGATCAATCAGATATCGCGAGAGATACAAGGAAGAGCCCTGAATCTCTTATAGAATTTCGACTTTCTATTTTTAAGCAATGTTAACTCATGGGTAAACCAAACAGGCCTATTAGACCTGGTTGGACCACAGAGCTGAACACAGATATCAAGTAAGAAATTCAAGGTATCATAAAAGGTTGTGATGGCACTATACATATCTAAACACATGAACAGCTGGGACCAGTCAGTCTGGGATAGCAGTACATTTAACTTGTTTACGTTGGCTTTCCGAAACTGACGAAATCGCTTAGTAGATTTACTTCTAGTACGGGTCATCCGGGCAGGTAAATCAATCAACACTTCCAAAGTTGGGTGATAAGGATCTTCAGGATTCGATAAGGGTTTAATGCCGGAAACTGAAAAGCATGTAGGATCCCAAACAAAAGTCAGATTAAGCATTCTATTTAAAGAGTTTGGAATAGCATTGATTTGAAGCAATGAAATTCGAAAGAAATCGTCAAGAAAATCGTGCTGAGTCGGCGAGATGTATGTTCTTTTCTATATATGTATATCGAATTTATTGAAAAGGATTTCAGAATCTAGATCATCGGGCCATAACAATGTTTCAGAAAAGGCCACGACATGAAATGGAAAAGACAGACTATTTAAAAACATATTACTAAGCTTACTACGAGGACCTCTTACATTTTGATAGGCAAACGAGATGGAGGAAAAGGCTTTTAGAAATTAATAACTTTTCAACTGCAGCATTTCTGTAGATACATGATTTCACCCTGCCAGCATGGGTTCATGAAATATAGATTCACTACCAGTAACCTGTTAGAATTTAAATCATTTGCACTGAAAGGCTTTGAGAGAAAATTGCAAAGAAACTCTCTTAAAAGAATTGAATTGGTCACTGATTTGGGTATCTTTATGGATCCTAAGCTCAAGTTTGATAGGCATGTATTGTCAATTACTAATCGTGCTTGTAGTGTCTTGGGCTTCATAAAGCGCTGGTCGAAAGAATGCAACGATCCCTACTTAACAAAAACACTTTTTACTGCCTTGGTACGTCCTATTCTTGAATATGGATCATGTATTTGGTCACCCCAATACACGATTCATCAGGATAGAATAGAATCTGTACAAAAACAATTTCTTCTTTTTGCACTAAGGGCTCTCAACTGGAATACTAACATACGCTTACCTTCCTATCGTAGTAGACTTTTACTAATTAATCTTCCTTCTTTGTCTGATCGTAGAACAGTGCTCGGTGTAATTTTCTTACACAAACTTATCAATGGTGAAATTGATTCTTCAGAATTACTTAGCCAGATTAGTTTTGCTGTTCCGATTAGACCAACTAGAAACTTTCTTCCACTCTCTCTTCAACCTTGTTCTACCAACTTTGCTATCCATAATCCTTTCGGAGTCCTATGTAGTAACTACAACAAACTTTCTCGAGTTGTAGGTAGTTCTATTTCGACCCGTTAATTAGAACTTCTCTTCTCTGTCACCTGTCTAGATCTTAATTAAATTAGCTTAATAATTTAAGATGTATTGTATTTCGTTTTTAGTTATTTAATGTTCTAACAAATAAATTCGATTCGCGTCTATCGTAAGCCGTACGTTATGCGGTGTGCCCCTCGGTCGGTTGTGCGGGAGGTGGCTGCATTATTTGCAGGGTTCCGCGTGCCGACAGGCACGTTGCTTGGTGTTGCTGGGCCACTTGAATGCACTGTCCTGTTAGCACATCAACGTCCATATATATCTATATATAAAATTTAACGTTTCTGTATATACTATCTGCAAGAGTATATTTGGTTTGTGCAAAGTTTGTAACAGACAGAAGGAGGAGTGGCAGACTACATAAAGTGTATTTGTTTTTGATCAGCATCACAAGCCGAGTCGATATTGCCATGTCCGTCTATCTGTGTGTCTGTCTGTCCGTATGATTTAAGAGATGGTTAGAGCTACAAGTTTGAACTTAGTCTCAATCGACGGCATATTAAGTCAATGAATACAAGAATCTTTTTGTTTGATGCCACGCCCCATTCGCTCACAATGAGCAAAACAAAGCGGAAGAATCCGTGTTTATTGCGAATATCTCAATATGGGCATTAAAAATTTTGAGCTGCCACGCCCCCTTTTCACGTATGAACTCACCACCGAGAAGTTTCTGGCAGCCTCTTTCACGATTTGTGTACGAGAGACAATGTTAACAACGCATATTCTCCAACGGTAAAACCTTTGTTGCCGCATCCAAGCCGATTGCCAGGGACTTCCTGGCTGCTACGATTCAATGCACCGTAGAGTCCTTTCGCCAGCACATCCTTGATCGGCACTTTATTCTACCCAGCGCACCCTATATGGGTGGATTATGGGGGGCTGGGGTGAAGAGTTCAAATCGTCATTCTACAAGTCCACGGCGACTGTAAAGTACACGTTCGAGGAACTATCCAACCTCATATGCCGAATCGAAGCACTCCTAAATTCTCGACCCATTTCCCCCATGAGTGAGGACCCATCGGATCTTTTGGCATTGAGTCCCGGACTTTTCCTGGTCGGAGGCCCCTCGTATCCATTGCTGAGCCAGAGATCCTCGCTGAGTCCTTGTCCTTGTTATCCTCTCATCCTTTGTTCTTGCTCCAACTAACAAGTTTCCGCCCTTTGTCTTCCGTACAGAATGGCTCCAACGCCGTCCTGGCTTGCTAGACAGGAGGGGTACCGCATTCGATGGGTAGACTCGTACCGGTGTCGATTATGGCAGTTCCTAAATCTGCGCACCAACAAGAGGCTACGCGTTGTTCTCGTCAGCCAGTATTGCCCTAACTGCTTGGCCCATGAACACTCTGCGGTAACGTGCCGAAGTACAAAGAGATGTCGTTGATGTGGCCAACCACATCACACACTTCTCTACATGGCGGACCAAGCTTCATGGCGTCGATCGCTAGCTCGACGTAGCGACCAGCGGAGAAACTGCTCTCCAAGGTGGCGATCGGTTCAGTTCTGCAATCACCCGGCTGCCCCCGATCTCTACTCAGACTCCCACACCCACGTGCCTCGTACAGTTCCGGACCACCACGTTGATACCCACCGCAGAAATCAGGATTGGCAGCACATCGACACCCTTCGACACCGGATACATGCTGGATACATGCACCCCGGAGAGCCATATCAACGGCTCGTTTGCCAAGTGAAGAGGGTCGGAGCCGACCAAGCATGTCATAGAGTCCAGGTGCGATCCAGTGATTCGGAAGACGGTAGTTTTCAAGGTGGAGGTTGATCTGAGAGTGCACACTCCCATCGGCGAGGTGTCCGAATCAGTTCGGAGAAAGTTTGCGAACTTAGTGCTGGGAAATTTTGGCCTGCCACGCCCCTTTTTGAAAGTGATGATGAAGAGGATAGCCGAAAGGGGGGAGCCTTGTGGGATACCCTTATGTAAGGGGAGTGCTTATGAATAGTTGTTTCCTACTTTTGTTATAATTTTTTTGTTAGCTTTCTACATATAAAAATGTAGACTATCTATAGTAGATTTGGCTTTTTTGAAGCCGACTTGGCTGTTGTGTATAAGTTTGCCGTTGTTGACAAGCCACCACAGTCTTTTTGCAACAATTTTGTTGAGCACTTTTAATAAGCAGGGGTTTAGTGAAACTGGTCGGTAAGAGTTTAATTCAGATTTTGGAGAGGATGCTTTAAGTATTGTGATAATTGTGCTAGTTTTGTACGATTGTGGGATAAAATTTTTGAGGATTCAATTTTGAAGATGAATTATGCGGGTCATACTACTGTTATCTATGTTCTTTATGATAGCATAGTTGATTCTGTCTTGTCCGGTGTTTTGCCAGATAGTTGCATTGAATTCTAGTGTTGAGATATCATTTTCTATGGCTAATGCTTTTTTGTTTTTTGTGGATGTGGGTTGTGATGCTAATGCAGTGCGTTTAGCTGAGGAACAGGTTTTGGGAATGTTGTTGTCGGTGGATGCGTCTGATCAGTTTTTGCAAAAAATGTTTGCGATTTCCGATCAGTCGGTGGTGTATTGGGATGAGATTGGGTTGAGGATGCAGTGGATGTTTTTAGTGGGGTTGAGGCCGCAAAAGCGCCGAATGTTTCGCCATATTTTTTGTGAGGAGGTTTGTTGGTTGATTTGTGAGGTAAAATTGTTCGTGCTTGCTGTTTTTGCAATTTTTAACGTGCGTCGGAATATGGCATTGTCGTGTTTGTATTTAATTATGTTATCTGTATTAATATTGTGTTTTAAATTTCTCCACGATGGTATCTTGTTATAACGTAGCAATTGGACTAGATTGTTCCACCAGGGAACGTTTTGTGTGTGTTTTTGGGGGGATGATTGGGGAATTGTAAAGTGAGCTGCGGTGATTTTTTGAATGCTGGCTGTTTCATTGTTTATATTGTTGCTGATTGGTATTGTTTCAGTTAGCTTTTGGGTGTACTCTGAGAATAGTGGCCAGTCTTCGCTGTCGGTTTTGAATCGTGGTCTGTATTTGGGTCTGTTGATGGAGTTTGATGTGAATAGTTTTGTTTTTATGGGTTCGAGGTCGCTACCATGGAGGTATTCTGACACTTCCCAGCTGCTGCCAAGCATTAGTTCGGGGGAGCAGATAGTAAGGTCTAGTTGAGTGAGTGTGTTGTGTGTGCTAAAGTGTGTTGGGCTGCCGTCATTGAGAAGGATAAGGTTTGAGGATGTTATGAAATTGGCAAGCGTTTTGCCTCCTTTGTTGTTAGAGTTTGAGCCCCAAATTTGGTGCCAGCTGTTGAAATCACCAGTTATTATTTTTGGCTTATTTGTGTATTGAAGGAAATATTCTAGCTGGGATGTGGTGAATTTTTTTTGGGGCTGTATATAGCATGATTTTATTTTTAATGGGATTTTTGATAGGATTTTAACTTCGATAGAGTCAAAATCTTGATTATGTGGGATAACATTGTGTTCTAGACTATTGTGAATGAGTAGGGCCACGCCACCTGAAGTAGTAGTGGATGGGTTCTTAGTGTATATTGTGTAGTTGATTGGGGTAGGAATTGATAAGGTAATTTTTAAGCGAGTTTCTTAAAGGCTTAATATTTGTGGGGAAAATATTCATACTCTCTGCAAGAGTATATTGGGTTTGTATTTGTAAGTATGCAACAGGCAGAAGGAGGCGTTGAAGATCCCATAAAGTATATATATTCTTGATCAGCATTACAAGCCGAGTAGATATAGCCATGTCCGTCTGTCTGTCTGTCCGTATGAACAAACAGATTTCAGAGATGGTAAGAGCTGCAAGTTCGAGCTTGGTGTCAATCGATCACATATTTCGTCAGCCAATACAAGAATCTTTTTTTTTTCGATGTCACGTCTCATTCGTCCACAATGAGCAAAAAACTAGACACACCTCGGAAAAAATCGGTGTTTTCGCCGAATATCTCAGTAACTGTGGCATTAAGGATCACCAATTTTGGTATGGAGGTTCCTATCGACAGCGTAAATGCATTGGCATTTAAAATTGTCTTTGTCTTGTTTGAGTTCTTGGAGTAATACTTTTTCTGGTACTTCACGAAAATTATTACAGTATATATCACCTTTGGAATATTTTCGTGTATTGTGTTCAGACACTTCTAAATTTGTTGCAGTGTCTAATGCAATAAGTTGTATTAGTTTTATAGCTTGTGATTCTGGTTTTAATACCCGTCACTCGTAGAGTAAAAGGGTATATTGTAATCGTTGGAATGTACGTTACAGGGAGAAGGAAGTATATATATTCTTGATCAGCATAAATAGGCGAGTCGATATAGCCATGTTCATCTGTCCGTCCGTCCGTTTGTCCATCTGTATGAACAAAAGGATCTCAGTGACTATAAGAGCTAGAAAGGTGAAAGGGGTCGCAAATGAAAGGTACAATACCCAAGCAATAAAAATTTGATTTTGTTTTTTGACACACCCACTTTAGGGCGTTCTATCTCCATATAAAGGTAAATGTTCAGGTAAAACTAGAATGTTTTAGTATAGAAAACATTTTTGTTAGCTATGCTATGCTACATAAATTTACACGGGTAGTACATGTCTACGAAGTAGACGTACTGACCAAGGTTGACACAAATCGGACAATTATGTCGTAAAGTCGCGAGGCGACTATGGCAGTCTTTCTTGTTTTTTATTTAATACGATCCGGTTGCTAAGAGCTTGTACTCTTCCATTTCACCACTGCACAAGTTGTCTAAAGATTTTTATACTCTCTGCAAGAGTATATTGGATTTGTGCAAAAGTATGTAACAGGCAGAAGGAGGCGTGGCAGACCCCATAAAGTATATATATTCTTGAGTCGTCTGCTGCCATGTCCGTCTGTCTGCCTGTCCATCCGTATGAACAAACAGATTTCACAGATGGTTAGAGCTACAAGTTCGATCCTGGTGTCAATCGATCGCATATTTATTCAGTCAATACAAGAATATTTTTTTTTTTCGATGCCAAGACCCATTCGCCCACAATAGGCAAAAAACTAGACACACCGCGGAAAAAATCGGTGTTTTTGGCGAATACCTTAGTAACATATCGCTACGAACTTGCTTTGCAAACGGACGTGTTTTTTTCTCTTCCTCTTTTAAAAGTCACTTTTCGTCGCTTTTTTCACATTATAAATCAATTCAAGTCAATTTTATCATTATCAATACTTTGTGTCATACACCGGCTGTGTAAACGCAAGGTTTAAATATACTAACAAACATATTTAATAATGTCTAGATTCTTACTCTCTCGCGTCACTAGCGGATACCCTCAATAAGTTGAAGGCTGATATTACGGCTCTTCAAGAAATGCGATGGATTGGACAGGGCTGCATGAGGAAGAAAGCCTGTGACATATACTACAGCTGTCATAACAGTAGACATGAGTTTGGTTGCGGTTTCGTCGTAGGATCCAGGCTACGGCACCGTGTCTCGCAGTTTACACCATATAGCGAGAGAATTGCGACGATCCGAATTGCTGCCAAATTCTTTAACATCAGCCTCATCTGTGCGCACGCCCCAACGGAGGACAAAGACGATGCTACCAAGGATGCTTTCTATACAGAGCTCGACCGAGCGTATAGCCGATGCCCGTCACATGACGTTAAAATTCTCCTGGGAGATTTTAATGCCAAAATCGGACGGAAGGGCATTTTTGGAGCAACCGTTGGGAAGTATAGCCTGCATGAGTCTACCTCGGTCAACGGGCTTAGGCTGATAGGATTTGCTGCTGCGCACAACATGACAGTTCGTAGTACTGGATTTCGTCATCTCGACATCCATAAGGCATCCTGGCTCTCCCCTGATCGTATGACTAGCAATCAGATTGATCACGTTGTGATCGATGCAAGACACGCGTCTAGCATCCTAGATGTGAGATCCTGTCGGGGTCCTAACATCGACTCCGACCACTACTTAGTTGTGGCTAAGGTTCGCGCACGGCTATGTGTTGCGAAGGTCCCACGTCGAGGTATGGCAAGGAAACTTGACATCGGAAAGTTGCAGTCACAACAGCATAAGGATGCCTTCTCCACTCGACTCTCATGCCGACTGGCAGAACTCTCTCCAACGCCTATAAATTCTGCTGATATGTGGTCGCACATATCAAACGCCATAACCACTTCTGCTGTGGAAACTCTGGGATTCCAGCGACCTCCGAAAAGGAATCCATGGTATGACCAGGAGTGTCGAGAAGCGACTGCTGCAAAGGACGCCGCCTACAGAAGAACGCTGCAAGCAGGAGCCACTCGAGCGGTGGTAGACATTTATAGGTCTCGGAGACGAGATGAGAAGCGCCTTTTCAAGAGGAAGAAGCGGGAGATTGAAAGGCTTGAGTGTGAGAAGATGGAGAGTAGCAGATGCAGGAATGATGCCCGTGACTTTTACCGGAGAGTCAAACGTATGACTCAAGGGTATAAGCCTGGATCGCTTGCCTGCAGGAGTGATGACGGAAACCTCGTCACAGATGCGGAGATGGTACTGAGGTTATGGCGGGATCACTTTGAAAGTCGTTTGGCTGGAAACAGTGAAGGCGAACCTGACGAAGTTGATCCACTAACCCCAATCAGCGATGATGGTGTTAATGTTCCCATCCCTAGCCATACGGAGGTCGAAGTCGCAATGCGCCGACTTAAAAACAATAAAGCCGCAGGAGCTGATGGGCTACCGGCTGAATTGTTTAAGGCCGGAGGCGCTGAGTTGGTAGGGTGCATGCACCAGCTCATCAGCAGCGTATGGCTATCGGAAAGCATGCCCGTTGATTGGAGCCTCAGTATAATCTGCCCCATCCTGAAGAAGGGTGATGCTACACAGCGCACCAACTACCGTGGCATTATCCTTCTTCCCGTCGCATACAAGGTTCTCACGAGCGTGTTGTGTGAGAGACTTAAGCTATGTGCTGAAGCATTGATCGGACCGTATCAATGCGGCTTTCGTCCTGGGAGGTCCACAGTCGACCAGATCTTCACACTACGCCAGATCTTGGAGAAAGCGCACGAGAACCAAATCGACACCTACCACCTGTTTGTCGATTTTAAAGCCGCCTTCGATAGCCCACAGCGAGATCGCCTCTACGCTACCATGTCTGAGCTTGGTATACCTGCAAAGCTAATACGGCTTTGCAGAATGACGTTGAGCAACACCATCAGCTCTGTCAAGGTAGGAAATTACCATTCCGAAACCTTCGTTACCAAGCGTGGTCTCAGACAGGGCGACTCGCTGTCATGTTTGCTCTTCAATCTACTGATGGAGAGTATAATAAGGAAAGCTGGAGTGCATCGGACGGGCACAATACTGGGAAACAAATGTGTCCAGCTCCTTGGTTACGCCGATGATATTGATATTATGGGTCGTACCAAGCGTGATGTTACTGCGGCTTTTGGAGCTATCGAAAGGGAATCAGCGAGAGTTGGACTTGCAGTGAACATGGGCAAAACAAAGTTTATGGTGTGCAGTAGCAGAGAGTCGCGGCGTCTTGACTCTCACCTTACTGCTGGCGACTATAACTTCGAGTCTGTCAAGGAATTTGTCTACTTGGGAACTGCAGTGACCAATAACAATGATGTCAGCCTGGAGATCATGCGGAGGATCACACTTGCCAACAGGTGCTACTTTGGGCTCAAGAGGCATTTTAATAATAGAGCCCTCTCTCGGAAGGCAAAGGTTGCACTATACAAAACGCTCATCACCCCAGTGTTGCTGTATGGTGCGGAAGCCTGGACAATGACGCAGTCAGATGCAGCTGTTCTTGGTGTCTTCGAGAGAAAGATTCTGCGCAAGATCTTCGGACCAATTTGCGTTGGCGGTATCTATCGCATCAGGTGGAACGATGAGCTGTACGAGTTATATGGGGATGTGGACATGGTCAAGCGAGTTAACATTCAGCGCCTTCGCTGGCTAGGCCACATTGCCCGTATGGAGGAAACAACACCAGCTCGCTCTGTTTTTGATGCGGTAGTTCGCGGACAACGGAGGAGAGGAAGGCCACGCGCACGTTGGAAGGACCAGATGGATGCCCTCCTAGCAGCACTTGGTTTTACCAACTGGCGAAGTCGCGCACAGGACAGAGAAGCGTGGAGGCAAATCATACATCAGGCTGAGCCTCATTAGGGGTGTTATGGCCAATTATTATTATTATTACTCTCTCGCGTCATCTCTCTCTGCTCTTTGTAAGCAGCGCTTTGATTCACCCCTCTGCTATCCCGCGATCTAAGAGTTGTTGGTGTTGGCTACCTAATCTCCGTTGGTAAATTGTTCGTTTGCCGCGCAAATCTTTGTAGATCTATTGTTTCACCTTGCCAGCACGGGTTTATGAAATATAGATCTACTACCACTAACTTATTAGAATTTACTTCCATTGTTATACAGGGGTTTCAAAATAAATTGCAAGCAGATGTCATTTACACTGATTTTAGCAAGGCTTTTGACACCGTTAATCATTGTCTTTTAATACATAAACTTAATTTGCTTGGATTTCCAGATAAATTTATTCTTTGGATTGCGAACTATTTATGTTTTAGAATTCAAAAAGTTAATTTTAATGGCACATTATCCAAGCCCGTGCATGTTAACTTGGGGGTTCCTCAAGAAAGCCATTTTGGGACTTTACTTAGTTCACTATTCATTAATGATTTGCCTTCAGCGTTTTTTAGTTCCCGGGTTATGATGTATGCCGATGATGTAAAACTTTGTTTGTCACCAACTGACTCTTGCCTGAGTCACGGTCTACAAAGCGATCTCGACACACTTCAAGCCTGGTGTATAGTTAACCTACTACATCTCAATTTTAGTAAATGTAACGTAATGTCCTATAGTAGGCGAATACCTACCTATAATAACTACTTTCTTGACGGCAAGCCTCTTTAGAGAATAGAGTCGGTCAATGATTTGACGGCAAGCCTCTTAAGAGAATAGAGTCGGTCAATGATTTGGGTATCCTTTTCGATCCAAAACTGAAGTTTGATAAGCATATCTCTTCTGTTGCTAATCGAGCATTTGGTGTCTTGGGTTTCATAAAGCGGTGGTCTAAGGAATTTGATAATCCCTACCTAACAAGAACTCTTTATACTTCACTTGTACGCCCTATTCTTGGATCGTGTGTATGGTTTTGCCAATACATGATTCAGATTAGAAGCTGTACAAAAACAATTTCTTCTGTTTGCTCTTAGAAAACTAGAAGCGTTACAATATTGATAATTGAACGTAATATCACTAATGAGTGCTAGCGAGACAGAAACATACAAGCACGTTTTCGCTGCCTGTGTGGCGGCAGCGCTGCCTGCAGTCATTTGCCGCGCTAAATACACACATGCATACATATATGCATCATATGTTGTGAAACGTATGTGTATTTGCACACAAATAAACAGAAATATGTTTAATTATGCTTAGATTGTTTATGTTTCAACGTGTTTTAATGCAACACATTGTAATATCTCGATACCGATTTTAATAATTTAATCGGGATTAAAATGCAGAGAGTATTATACGGTCGGGCATGCTCGACTGTACTTTTCTTTCTTGTTTTTTATACTGGGCTTATTGTTGCTTTTTGTAGTTTTTTTTTGGGTTTTTAGGTTTGAGTGTAGATGCTAGTGTTGGGTTATTGTTGTTTTTTTTTTTTTTTTTAATATTCTAATTCTAAGTTCGTCGTACGTCGATTATTTTGGATCTTAATTAAGATGCTATGTTTGATGTTGTGGCTTGATTTGTTGACGTTGAGGCGATTGTGTTTATGTCTTCTTCGTATTGGATGAGCTTTCTTCTTTGGGGTTGCTGTGCATGGTTTTGTTGGGTTGGTGGTTTGGTTGTTGCGTCGTATGATGATTTTTAAAGTCTGTCTTTCATTGTATATTTGTTGAGCTTCTTTAATTGTTATCTTTTCGATTGTCCGTATGGTCTGAATTTCTTTGTTTTTAATAAAGGTGAGGCATTTGGGGTCGAAAATGCTGTGCTGATGGTTCTGCAGGTTGCTCTCTTTGCAGGTTTTGCTCTTGGTTCATTTCTCTTCTTCTGTTTTCTTGTGATCGGTGGTTCCGCAGTCTAGGCACATTTATTGACTTTTGCAGAATTTAGTTGGGTGTCTAAATCGGCCACAATTGCGGCATAGGTAGGGTAGTGGAATGTACGGGCGTATGTTGACTTTTTGATAACCAATTTTAATGTCTGTTGGTAGGACAATTGTGCCAAAAGCGAGGATTATTAAGCCGGTTTCTTGTAGTTTGTCTTGTTGTTGCTTTAGTATTTGTTTAACTTCAATAACATTGCCTTGTTTGAGTTTTTGGAGTATTACTTCTTCTGGTACTTCACGAAAATTATTACGGTATGACACCTATGACACCTTTGGAGTGGTTTCGTGTATTGTGTTCAGACATTCTACATTTGTTGTTGTGTCTAATGCAATGAGTTGTATTAGTTTCATGGCTTGTGATTCTGCTTTTTTTTTATGATTTGATACGATCCGGTTGCTAAGAGTTTGCACTCTTCCACTTCACCAATGCACAAGTATTCTATAGTTTTTTTAATTTGGAACTGCGAATAATTTGTATGCGTTTTGTCTTCATCGGTGCATTGTATTATTAAGTATTTGGGGCCTATACATAGATTAGCTAGAGTTTTTATATTGTCAATTTTAAATTGTGCGGTATTGGGTCTGCTATGCAGGCCGGGTGGTTCCCGCATGTGTGATTTCCCGTTAGATAGTTATCGGCAAAATGTTTCGCACTTTAATTTTGGTTTTGTAAGTTTATGGGGTTTGTTTTGAGTTGTTCTTTTTTCAAGTTAAACGAGGTAAGAGTGGACACATCTGCTCTGATTGACTGATTAAATCGAAATGAAAAATAAGCTTATATTTATGAATTTTTTTTGGTTTTTACTTTTAATATTAATACATTTTATTGACTACAGTATTGTAATGTAACATCTTAACAAATTTGGCAATTTTTTTAAGGACAATTACGAATAATTAACTAGGTGGCAGCAATCCCGAGACATTTTGTAAAAAGATATTTTGCGGTAGACACTTTATCTCGGCATTAATAATATCAGAAATCAAAAAATTAACATTTTAATCACCGTAGAGTAGAGGATTCTATTAAGTTTGCTAGAAGCGAAATGTGCGTAACAGGTAGAAGGAGGCGTGGCCGACTACATAAAATAGATATATTTTTGATCAGAGCTAGAGCCACCAAATTTGGAAAGAAAGTAAGTCTATATATCTGCAAGGTCAGGAATACTTTCAAACAATCGGAGCTATCGTCAGCAAATTCAAACTCGATAGCGTTACCTGACATATTGTCCACGAGAACTGTGTAAAGATTTTAATAAAGATTGGTTCATTAGATTTCGAATTACACTGTCCATCAACTTAAAAAAAATGGTTCTGAGAAAAACGCGCTTAAATCTTTAAATGTAGTCAAAACACAGTCGGAACAACAGGAGTTTAATTCGTCATAACTTTGTCAATTTTCGTATTATTTTCTTTTTAAATTGGATTTAAAGGATGCATTTCGGCAGAATCAACTTGCTCCCGAGCTAGCAGCCTTTACTGCTACAGGTTTAAGGTTATCTTACTTGGTATATGTATATTATGTATGTACATGTATGTATATATTATTGACAAACGTATTCTGTGTTAGTTTGATTAATATAGCTAGGTCAACACAAAATTTGTTCTTACTATTTCATATTTGGAGCGCATAGCTAACAAAAAATTAATACTAAAACATTCTAGTTTTATCTGTACATTCACCTTTATATGAAGATAGAACGCCCTAAAGTGGACGTGTCAAAAACAAATACAACTTGTACTGCTTGGGTATTGTACCTTTCCTTTGCGACCATTCTAGCTCTTGTAATCTCTAAGACCCTTTTGTTCATACAGATGGACGGACGGACGGACAAGGCTATATCGACTCGGCTTGTGATGTTGATCAAGAATAAATATACTTTATGGGGTATGCAAAACATCCTCCTGCCTGTTACTCACATTTCGCTTCTGACAAACCTAATAGACCCCTCTACTCTTTTTTAGAGTACGGGGTCTAGAAATCTATGTGGGGAATTTTTCCTACATGAGTGGGGACTAGCAAGCGAGTATTTACTGTTTTTTTTTTCTCATATGAACTAAAAAACTTGTAAACTTCAAACCAGGATTTAAGGCATTTGGTCAAATAGTACAGTATTTGTAATTATTTATTCGTTTAGAGGAATATCATATCAAACTATCCTGCGCGCAGCTTTAAAATCCGTCCATTAACAAAGAAAGTTACAATGTTAGAAAAATTATGTAATTTAGCTGAAATTTTGCTGCCTGAAGCATTGAAAGAGGGGTTTCCGAAGCCATAAAGTATACATATTCTTGAACAGCATCAACATCCGTTCGACATAGCCATGTCCATCGGTCCGTCTGTTTCTATGCGAACTAGTCTCTCAGTTTTAAAGCAATCTTAATGAAACTTGGTACAGATGTATTCTTCTCTAAAAAATGGACAGATCGGTCCACTATATCATACAGCTCCCAATGAAACAATCGGTCGAAATGTATGCGAATATATGAAAAATTTCGGTGTCTACTAACCGATTTCAACGAAATTCACTGATCAGAATCAATTTCTAATCGTGTCCCATCTGCTTACCAAATTTCATCTTAATCGGACTTCTATACCATATAGAAATAATTGGTGATTGAAACTAAATTAACGCAATATTCATGACTGTATTTAACCTTCGGCTCGCCGAAGATAACCATTTCAATACCTGTTACTCATAGAGTAAAAAGGTATATTGTAATCGTTGGAATTTATGAAAGAGGGTAAAGGAGGCGTGGCAGACCCTACAAATTATATATATTCTTGATCAGCATCAATAGCAGAGTCGATATAGCCATGTCCGTCTGTCCGTCTGTATAAACAAAAGGATTTTAGAGACTATAAGAGCTAGAAAGGGGAAAGGGGTCGCAAATGAAAGGTACAATACCCAAGCAGTACAAGTATGTTTTCGTTTTTGACACGCCCACTTTAGGGCGTTATATTTTCGTGTAAAGGTAAATGTACAGATAAAACTCGAATGTTTTAGTATTTTTATTTTGTTAGCTATGCTATCTGAACCAAAGCATACACGGGTAGTGCATGTATATGAAGTAGATGTACTTACCAAATTTGATACAAATCGGACAGCTATATCGTATAGCTCCCATAAGGCCGATCGGTCAAAATACGCTTCAAATATGAAATAGTATGAAAAACTTTCGCGATAACTAAGCTTTATAAATCAAACTCATACAGAATACATCTGCCAATAATATATATATACTGACCAAGTTTGATCCAAATCGGACTACTATATCGTATAGCCCCCATAGGAACGATCGGTGTAAAATATGCTCTAGATATGAATTTGTATGAAAATGTTTTGTTTTCCAAGCTATCTTATCTATCACCATTGCTAATAACATATTGAAACTGAGTAACGGGTATCCTAAAGTCGCGAGTTGACTATAGCATTCTTTCTTTTTAGACCCCGCACTCTAAAAAAGAGTAGAGGGGTCTATTAGGTTTGTCAGAAGCGAAATGTGCGTTACAGGCAGAAGGAGGGGTGCAGACCCCATAAAGTATATATATTCTTGATCAGCATCGAAAGACGAATCGATATAGCCATGTCCGTCTGTCCGTATGAACACCTGGATCTTTTAAACTACAAAAGCTACAGCCACCAAATTTGGAATGAAAGTCCGTTATTATGCCAGGCAAATCCAGTTTATTTCAAATTGTTGCCACGCCCCTTACCGCCCCCGCAACGAGTAAAAAACCAGACACACCTTGAAAAAATTTATGTTTTAGGTTAACATCTCAGTAACTATGGCACTTAGGAATACCAATTCCGGTATGAAGGTTCCTACAGACAGCGCGATGTGAAATCTTTGTCTGAGGGTCGTAGGTTCGAATGCTGACAATGAGAATTGCTAAGTTAATTATACTCTTGCAGAGGGTATATTGTCTTTATCACGAAGTTGGTAACGCATTGAAGGAGGCGTTCCGACCACATAAAGTATATATATTCTTGATCAGCATCAACAGCTGAGTCGATATAGTCATGTCCGTCTGTCTGTCCGTCTGTTTCTATGCGAACTAGTCTCTCTGTTTTAAAGCTATCTTAATGAAGTACAGATGTGTATTCTCTCTGCACGCATATCATTTGTGAAAATCGGACTGATCGGACCACTATATCATATAGCTCCCATAGGAACGGTCGAAATGCATGAATTTAAATGAAATGTATGAACATTTTCGGTGTGTGTTGACCGATTTCAACCAAATTCACGCTATATGCATTTATAATCGATCTCCGACTGTTTAAAAAATTTCATCCAAATCGGTCTACTATATCATATAGCTCCCGTAGGAACAATCGGTTGAAATGCTTAGTATTAAAATTTTAGGTATCTATTGACCGATTTCAACGAAATTCACGGGGAATCAATTTCTAAACGTGTCCCATCTGTTGACCAAATTTCATTCGAACCGGACTTCTATATCAGCTATATGAAATAGAAATAATTTGTGATTGAACCCAAAATTAATGAAATATTAATAACTGCAAGGGTATTTAATCTTCGGCGGGCCGAATTTGGTGGCTCTGTCTCTTGAATTTTTAAAAAATCTAATCTTTTTTAGACTACTGGGTCTGAAAAGAATATACTCCTTATAGTGCAGTGCTTAATTCGCGCTGAAAACATGTTAGTAAGCTAACTAGTCGCGCGCCGACTGTAGAAGATCCATTGCGCATTTTTCTGTACAAATTTCTCATTTTCCACCGATTTTCCTAAGTGTAGGTTTGTTCCCGATAGATTTAGTCATTTCCAAGTTATAGTGTTCAGAAATGGTTTCTCACAATTTGCAGTAGCGGGAGGCGGTGTGGCATCAGTTTGAAATAAACTACACCTGCCTGTTATATAGACGGATGCTCATTATAAATTTGGTGGCACAAGCTCCTATAGTCCAGAGGATCCATGTGTTCATCCAGACGGAAGAAAAGACAGACAGACGGACGGGCGGCAGACGACATCTCTATGTCGATTCGACTGTTCATGATGAGCAACTCATACTTTATCGGGTCGATCATAACTCTTTCCTTTATAGACCCCTATACTCTTATTTAAAGTACGGGGTTTAAAAATGTTCAAATATAAATTTAGTATTGCTTACCTTTCAAAGCACACGCGTCCATACCACCAGCCTCCGGCGTGAGTACGAGCGCAGTTTTGACCATTGTCATCATTGTCTTGGTCAAAGGTGGTAAATTTCTTGCCGGCGTGATAGCTCAGTGAGTCACCTGCGTCCCCTCTATAAGTGCCTAGCACATACAGAATATATTTTTCAGCTTCACTTCCAATGCTGAATTGATCGTATAACGCAAACCTTTCTTCGCCTGTCAAACTTTTCATTATAATTAAAAGCTCGTGATCGCCGTTGTTAGTCAGATGATATAATTTTTCCAAACCAATAAAAAATTCGGAGTTAAGAGCTCCGAAACCGGATTTATATGTGTACCAATTTCGATTAAAGTCCTCACTTCCGTCATATCTATAAGCGACAACTAACCATCCTCCATCTCGGATTCTCTGATCACAATTAACATAAAATGGATCAATATTCAATGCAATTTGAATACGCACTTGTCCATGTTTCTGATTAATGCAATTTCGCGGCGTTTCAATAACCTCCGGTAATGATGTCTTGACACTTAATTCCATATGTTGAATTTAAATTGAAAAAATAAATAAATATTTCATGCGTTTTTGAGAAAAAGATTCTTTGTCGAATCATTTAAGATCATGTAAGAAAGGCTACAATCGAAAGAGCCCACTCTGAAAGACCCCTTACTATTACCAGTGCGCATTTTCCTTAATTTTCGACCGATGTGTCCTATAGGAGCTATAGGATATAGATGTCCGATCTGAACCAAACTTGTTGAGAATAGCTATAACCATGACTTAAATATATAATAATGTGTGAGTTTTGCGGTAGCTAAACTGACACAAATATCTTCATACAAATGTTCTTATTTTGGACCGATTTTTACCTTGGGAAATATAGGCTATAGCTGTCCGATCAGGAACAAATTAAGTGAGGATAGGTATAAATAATAATACTATACACATAGTGTGTGAATTCGGTCATGATAACTCTAGTTGTCTGCAAGTTACGGTGATTTACTAATGTGGACAATGTCATTATCAGTAATATACTTACGCTTGTGTTTGCCAAACAACCAAACAACAAAAGTGCATTTTTTGATTTTTACAATATTTGGTACCAAAAACACCCATTTTAGTGTGAAAAAATCCGTTCTCACTACCAGGACAAGCTCTAAAACTTGATTACGTGAGATGAGACTTGGATTTTTACGACCCTGAAACAACCGACCAATCAATCAAATATCGTGCCTAAGGCGCGTCCAGACCGAAAAGAGCTATCAAAGTCGATCAAATTTCAAGGTGTGACAGTTTTTTTTCGCGGCGTGGTGTATTCCTTCCATCTCGATAAACTGTTATTAAGGAATATTATTTTAGCGTTATGCTTCGTTTGCGTGAAACAATTCGTCTAAAAAGACAAAAACAAAAAACAAAAATCAAAGTACAGCCGGGCTTACTCGACCAAGAGATACCCTGTGAGAAGTCCGCTCCTGCCATGATATTATAGAAATCTTCACTTTGCATGCTAAATCAATCAAAAATCGAATTGATTGTAGTAAAGGCAACACGAACTCGAAATACAGTTGAACAGCTGATCAAAGCCACTTATAGATTATTTGGTATCGCAGCTTGAACTCAAGAACTGGTATCGATAGATGAATCAAAACAAAAAAAAGAAGAAGAAGCACGCTCTGTCTTGCTTGCACTTACATTATTTGTTTATACAAATTAAGTATTTTCCAAACCAAATTTGGCATGGATAATAATAGTACTTTACACAGGGTTGAATTTACATAGGGGCCAGTGGGACCACTGGAGGGCCTGCACCGTACGGAATGAAAAATGTTTCAAATCCATGTATTACTTATGTTCAAAGAAGTTCGTAAAGAATGTAACCTTTTAAGCAAAAGATCAAATGGATTAGAATAATTTCGATGGAGCCACTGAAATAAACTATTAAAAATATCGTCCACGATAAAAATAACTACTAAATGAAATAATAAAATGAAGTACGAGATAAGAATCTTGTAAAATTTAATTTTTATCACTGTCATATCAAGCTCTATTTTAGAGGCCCCCACCACACCAGGCCTTATGGCATTAACGTGGTAAATCCGGACCAGACTCTACATATAATATGTTTGTCTCGAGAGCTTTATTAGTTTTCAAGTATTCGCGCTTTCAATATGTTTTTTACAATTTGCGGAGCATGATCCACCTGCACATTAAAGTAGTATTTGGTAATTTCTAGCTTTTACCATCGCGGATATTTCGGCGTTCATACGGACGGACTGACGGTCAAAACTTGTTCGCATAAACCCAATATACCCTCACAGGGTATAAGAAGGCCAACGACTCTTGTTTTTTGCAGCACCGTCTCACACTGGGCTCGCTCTTCATGACCATTTCGCCAAAAATTCCACGCATATCGTTCCGCAACCACCGTATTCGCCTGATTTGGCTCCGTGTGACTTCTGGCTATTCCCAAAACTCAAGAGAACACTCCGGGAAAGGCGTTTCGAGTCGATTAAGGAGTGAAAAGCTAAATCGAAGAAGGTGCTGATGGCTATACCGGAAAGGGACTATTTGGCATAAGTGTATTTTATCGAGAAGAAGATAAAATTGAAGAAACTTTCCGGAAACTTTCGGATCCTGAGAGCGTTGTGTCAATCACAAAGACCGAAGACGAAAGCCTGCTGCGCACTCCGGTGCAAGGTTCCAGCTTCCTGCGTAGGGATGGGCCTAAACGCACCAGGCAGTGGCATAAGGCTAAAGCGCAAGATAAAGCTGCGCTAAAAATTCACAGTCGGCTCCACGGCACAGCGAGTCTGTCCGACCAGGACAAGGGTGAGCTGGCCTTGGCCTGGGAAAGAATTGCAGACAGCAGCCGACACTTCGCCCAGTTGCCACAAATATAGGCGACAACGAGCGGATTCGCCAACAAAATGGAGGAGATGCTGGCCGAGAAGCGCCAGCGCTCCGCCGACGGCAATAAGAGCGCGGAAGCTCCTGACAGCAAACGACAGCGGCACCCCAAAGGAGCGATCCCAAGAAGGCACGCAAAGCGAGCAACGATGACGGATGTCGCCAGACAACACCTTATCGTGGCTCTCATTGACAGGAGCGACGAGAACGGCAAAATCTCGCAGGTACCTTCTCCCCGTCAGAGGGGGCCAGCATGTAATCCCTCAGATTAATAAAGAAGCGGAGGACATCCTGTACCCTAGGTTCGGGAAGATGGCATGGGTGTAGGAAGTGGTTACCTACATCTAAAGAAATGCCACCCTGAAAATAAGAACGCACACACCCTCGAAGCTTGGGAGGTGGAGAGAGACCTTGATCTTGAGTCAGTCCACGAAGCCACACAGTCACTGGACATCGCTTCGGACGAAGAGGCAGACAAAGAAGACGGTGACCTGACATTGATAGTCAACCCGTCTGCGGAAGGTGCAGTTACCCCAACTGATGAGGGTACTGCAGATAAACCTGCATAAATGCAAGTTGACATCGACAGAGCTCCTGTTGGCTTTGGAGCAAGTGCTCGTCGACGTGTCCTTAGTCCAGGATACATGGATTGCCTCGGGCAATATGGTGGCTGGGCTAAAGTCCAACAACTACACTGCGTTTTACATCTCGACGGTAAGCAGAATAAGAACCGCCGTACTTGTACGGAAGGGCCTACATGCTTATCTTATGACTAATTACAGCACTGAAGATCAGGCTGGAGAAATACGGAGTGCACTTCACAGTTGCATCCTGCTACATGGCGCATGATCGGCCGGCTCCACCCGCAGAACTGACCAAACTGGTAGATAAAACCAACCAACTCATTGTCGGAACAGATGACAACGCCTATCACTGCGTTTGGGGATCAACCGATATCAACATAAGGAGTGTGTCACTTCTAGATTTCATCCTAACAACAAACCTATGTATTTCTAGCACGGGGATACACATACGAATGTAGGTCCAATGTCCTTTAAGGTAGTATTCCGGTGTGACGACCGAAATTTAGACGTTTTTTCATGATTTTTTTTTTTTTAAGTAAATGAATGCTATCGTTTTAAAGTTTTTACATGTTTTTATTGGTGTTTTGAAGTATATAAAAAAATTTTTGTAAAGTTAATTTTACATTAATTTGTTTAAAATTTTTGACGTCAATATGGAGTCCTCAAAGAAAATATGAGTTGGTTCCCCGAACTTTCAAAAACATGGTTTTGAGAAAAACGCTTTTAAAGTTTTGACAACAGATTTTTGTTAATAAAATTATACTTACATTAATCAGCTATGCCTGGTGCATAGAGCAGTCCTTCCGTTTCCTTAAAGTTGTCATTTTCAGCAGCTTTTAGAGCTCTACGTAAAGTTCTGGCTTCTTTGGAGTTGGCTTCTGCAGTTTTCTCGGCCCTCAAAATCCGTGCATTGTCAACATCGTCAGCGTAGTCTCTGGCTGTTTGTCCTAATGTAACACCCATTGTCTCCATAATTTTGAGTACAGGTAGAAAACCCTCATTAAAGGTGCAAGCGGCGGTATAGGTAGCAATTTCCAGAACGTTTTTCCCAGTAAAAGTATTCTTCGGAGCAAAATTCCATACACAGTGATTAAAACTTTCGTTGTTATTTTGCGTGTTCCCGCCCAAGCATCTTTTCAATAAATCGTCGGACGCCAAAGTCTCGTACACAGGTTTTATGAGATTTGTAACTTGTTCGTCAAACGTTACTGGGTGTTCATAAATGCTCTCTTGTTTTCCGCTTTGAGCTGTTGATACTTGCACCAAGAATCTGAGCAGTAAGAGTGCTGAGGGTTTTCGTCTGTTGATGTCATGTGGTAGAATGTAGCCCACACGGCTTTCTTCATTTATTCGAGAGAATGACAGTTTCTGGTGATTGCCAAACCGTAGTACATAGACATTTTTAACATAATCTTGTTAGTCAATTGCAACGGTTTAGGTTTTGATGGCTCAGCGCTGGTCGACGAGTCTCTCTTTATCCTACGCTTTTTCGGAGCACTTTCCTCGGTACTCTTCACTTTTGCGGCCATCTTCGTGTTCTTAGCTGCATCCAATTGTTTTTTCACTTTTGTGTACTCGGTAAGAGTTTTTTTTTCGCCTTGAAAGGCTCGGTACATTCTTTTCTTCAGATGCAATACACATTCTTGCTTCTCAACTTCTAGGTCGCCACCGTAAGGTTTATCGTCTATCAAATTTTTATGGGTTTTACTGTCTCCATCTCCAATGTACCTCACATACTTAACATCATAACGCTGCAGAGAACGCTTGAATATTTCCGAAATCCCGTTGACCTCCATTTTACCACTACTGCCCTCGCGGTTTGCTGTGCATTCATCTTTGTGATCATCGTATAAACTCTCGGCTTCGATAGGATCTTTCGTTGCTAAATACTGGCATCCTTTACATATGCTTGACTTAACTGTGACGTCAACAATTTTATTAGAAAATTTTCCTATCAATGACACAATGCCCAAGAGAGAGGAAAAACCTCTCTTAGCCCTCCCTCTCCCTCTCCTGAAACAGTCAAGTGATTTTCTGGGAAACCTTCTGCCACGTTCTTTGCGTTTTGTTCCTTTATTGCTTTTTTAAGCACAATATAAGCAACAGATTTGACAGCGACGCTTATTTGCTGTATCACTTGATAATAAAGAGACTTTTGAAAAATATTTAAGTCCATCATCGAGCAAAAAAGATTAATTCCAGCGTGACCGATGCCAAGCAATCTCATTACATAAGTAAATCGTCGGTTAATTTCATACGCAATTTTTATCATTGGACACGAATCAATCAGATATTCTCGGCACGAACACTTCACACATAATTTAAATCCTAATCCTCTAGGTAAATTTTTCAAAAATTTAATATCACTGTTGCAAAGTTTACATTTTAACTGCGATTCTAACGCACCAAACACCAAAGCGAAACTGATTAAAACGTACTTGAAACTAGAGTCATGGATTACTTCAAAGTCACTGTTATCTTTCAGTTTTTCTGCGCTTTTACTCACAAAATCAGTATCAGCTTCTACAGTAAATTGATTCCCCTGAAATGATCTCTTTCTTTCACCTTTATTGTGGTGCCTACTTCCACTAAAGCGCTTGTTTCCCATTTTAGAGCAGTGTGTATTCGTCAAGTGCAAAACGTTTACTGATGAACTGTCAATAGTACAAATCGGTATATTGTACCAAATTCCCCCGGTATAACGCAGGTATACGTATTGTATACTGCACAATAAAAGAGGGGACGGTCAGAGCAGCTGCTGCTGGCGTGTCACACATTTTCATACACACTACCGTGCGCTCTCTTATTTTAGTTATAAGTTTAAGAATAATTAAAATTTATGTCTGAAATTTTTATAGCATATTTTTAAGATGTTTTTTTTTCCGAAAAATGTAAAAAAAAAATCGGATTTTTGAACCCGTCACACCGGGCTACTACCTTGTCCTTGACTTTACACTTGCGACAGGTGTAGTCATAACCAACTGACGAGTCCTCGAAAAACCCTCCTACTCTGATCACATGTACATTCTTATTAAATGTAACTTTGATAACACCCCAAAAGAAGACAGATCTAGAAACTCACGCAATGCCGAATGGGCCCAATGCGACAGTCTCGTGTCTACGGCTTTGGGCCAACCGGGCGCTATCGAGTCGGTGAGTGATATTGATCAGTCAATCTCGCTATTAAACACCAATCTCCAGATTTGTTTTAACGTGTTTTAATGCAAGTACAAGATATTGTAATATATTTAAAAATAATTTTAATAATTTAATCGGGAAAAAATGAAGAGAGTATTATACGGACGGGCGTACCCGACTCTACTTTTCTTTCGTGTTTTTGATGAGACAGAAATAAAAATGTAAGTGTTAATGTCAATTTTAACATTAATAATTGTAATATTCTAAATTTTAATTGTTATTAGCAATGGTGATAGATAAGATAGCTTGGCAAACAGACGTTCCTATGGGAGCTATACGATACTGTAGTCCGATTTGGATCAAACTTGGTTAGTATATATATATTGTTGGTAGATGTATTCTGTGTGATTTTGATTAATATAGCTTAGTTAACCTAAAAGTTTCAAATTTCATTTGAAAATTTTAATTCAAATTAAATACGAATGCGCACTACTATGGGAGTACGGGGTCTTTTACAGTCGGCTCGATCGACTGTAGCCTTTCTTACTTTTTTGTTTTCGACCGATTTGTACCATACATTTACTGTGCCCACGATAGATCTTATAGTTTAGAAGTATGAAAATAGTTCAATACAATTTGTGGTGGCGGTTGGGAGAGTGGCAAAGATTTGAAATAAACTTAACCTGCTTGACATATAAACCCTCTTTCTTTCCAAATCCAGTGTCTGAAGCTCTTGAGGTTTAAAAGATCCAGGTGTTCATCCGGATAACGAACAGACGGATAGAAAGACAGACAGACGGACATGGGTATATCGACAAGGCTTGTGATACGGATCAAGAATACATTTACTTTATGCTGTCGGCCACGCCTCCTCCTGCCTGTTACATACTTCCCCGCTTGTTTATATTTGAATCAGTTCAATTCAACATTATTTTTTTAACTTTGTATTATGCACCAGCTGTGTAATTCGCAATGTTTTAAATATACTAACAAACTAATTCTATAATTTCACTTGTAATAGTTGCAGAAATAAAGTTTGTCAAAGCAAGTTGTTTGTTAATTTGCGCACTTTTCTTTTTGGTCTCTACACAATCTTTGTTTTTGTTGTTGGTGTTGCCTTATATAAGTTAACAACTTTCAGAATCTGCAGTCGGTCAAGCCGGCGACCGTGAATAGCGACACTTGCGCTGAATGCAAGAGAGCGTTTTTCTCCATCGTTCGGGATAATTACAAGAATAAGAATAGCCGTAAGTTAGTTTTAATTGGACACTCACAAATTAAACTAAAACAAATCTTAATTTAACTGGCGCCCAACTAAAAGTGGAACTCGCGTTTTACTGTACAAGATTACTATCAAGTTAGTGAACAAAAGCTATCAAAGACACTGTGCTGCGGAATCAAATCAGTACCACATAAATGGTCTTTCTAAAAGACCAATTGCACTAAAAAATGGAGTGGCCAAGTCAAATAGCTAATAGCAGAGTTCGCAGCCACGATTTAAAACCAAACAGTAATTAAACAGAGAGTATAAAAACCCAATTGTAACACCATACGAACAGTTTGGCAGCGGAGAAGGAAACGAGGGGCGTCATCGTTCAGCGCCTTAGCTACCAACAGTGGAATGACCAGTGTTTGAGAACTCTACTTCGGCAATTGACAGCAAACAAGAATAGTTAGGAAACAAGAGATGAAAAATATGTAAGTGAAACCTTTGTTAAATACTTTTGGTTAATTAAAGAAATAAGCGAATTATAAAAATAATAAATAAAATAGATGTCAAAGTGATGAGTCTCAAAAAAAATTATTTTATTTTGGAACTACACGCTATTAAGACTAAAATGAATAAGTTGTGACAACACAAAGTAAAATTTGCAATTAAACCAACGGTAAACGACAGTGGAATGTGCAGTGGAATTTGATAAGCCTCAGACACAAGCTCTTATCTGCATTGTATTGAATCTATCGGCAACAGACAGACAATTTCAACCCACAGTGTTATTCTATTAGAGTCACAATCAGGTGTTTTAGTCGAATTTTTAAAGTTTAAACTAAAAAGGGAAGTAATCAGCACAAAAATGGACCCCGAACAACTAAATTAAATTTAAAATTCTGCCATTAACGCTGCAGTTCAGGTTCAAAGGGCAGAATTCAAAATAAAAATTTAGGAGTTGACGAATCGCTTGGATAGTGCGACAGTAGCCGTGCCTACAATAAAAGTTTATGGTGATGTCTCCATAGTACCCGAGGAAGTTTTGCGATGAACCGCTCGATGCGGCTAAGTCTGTCCCAGAATTTTTGGGAGCACAGGGTAGCATGTCCTTTCTTCAGTTCTACGACGAAGTTGAATAGAAGCTAACGAAACTATAACGTCATATAAAACGGCTATTTCCAACCACATGAACAAAAAATACAGGTCAGATGCACTTCGAGTTTTTACATCTGGGCTGAGGTTAAATCTGACTGATGTTTTGTTTGCGGCTTAGCCTGGTAGTTTACCAGCAGCACTTGCGTTAGCGCGAGAGGTAGAAGCCAATCATCATAGATATACTTTCGCGGCGAATCACGCCAGGAGCTTAGAAGAAAGAGATGAAGGAAGCCATCAGCAGCAGCATCATAAAAGAAATTATCAAAAAGGCTGGATGGAACAAGGAGACAGGGCCCGGCAAGATTCAATAAAAAATGGAAATTGACCCATCACATTCTAAACTTCAACAACCTACCAATTTTCATAGACAACAGGGCCAGTCACACAATTCTTTACGTGTTGAGCAGAATGGGGGCCTAGCAGAAGCGCCTAGTCACCAGCGCCGCGAGAACATTTGCTCGCGACTGGCTTAAAACCATACATATGCCTAAAAAAGATTTATGGCACCCAAGCTCGATCGCTATTTTGTCGAAAACACAAATTTTTGCAGCGAGATGGTTGCTTTGCAAAATGTGTGTATCTGGCATGCCAGAAAGAGACAAACACATACATACGAAACGAGAGCAAAATCGACACAGCTCATCGTTTCGCTGACTGAATCAGACTAAATTTATTTTCGTCTGCTTTGAATTTGCTGAGACGCGATCGACTCTCCGGGGCGCTAGGCGTTCGGCTTTTTGCCGTAGTTCTGTGGGGGTCCATTAGCAAGCTAGCGTTTGCTTTCAAAAAATTTTGCGTTTGTGTTGTATGGTAAGTGGATAAACATTCTGTTTACTTATTTCTGCGTTGTTTTGTCGCTGTGTAATTGTTCTTGTAATTTTACGCCGTTGCTTGTTCTAACATTTTGTTTGAGTAAACATTATCTCGGCGCGTTCTTCGTGCTCTCTTTTATATTTACGCTCCCGTCGCACTCTCATCTATTTTACCGCGCTCTATTATTTTATTTTTGGTGTTTGCCGGTAATTCCGTTTTTCTTGTTTTCGGTCGAAGCGCCCGCGCATAATTTGTTTTTGTGCATTACATTTGATATTGTCGTAAGTAAACATCAATAGCTTGCACATTAGCCCTAGGCAGGCCTCAAGGGTCGGATTATCAACCTGAATGAGTCTAAATCAGGTTTAAAGTGGACTTGTGAAGCTTGTAGGGATGTCGAAAGAGACATTATGAGCTTCATGCGACACACTAAAAAAGGCTTTGGGGACCTTTTTGGCAGATTTAAAAGTCTGTCCGATAGTTTCGCAGATTAGGATAAGAAGTTTAAAGGCCTAAAAGTTTGAAATGATTCTCCAAAACTTAAAAAGGCCAATTTTAGATTGTCCCTAACGAAATTTCAGTCCCTCATCACATTGCCACAACGTCCGCACCTTCTCTAATAAATGTTTCATCCCCATCTCCAAATATAATTGTTAGTAGTGATGACAACTTTATTTTACCCACAGAAGGTGTTCCCACGACTCCCGAAGTAATTGTTCCTGATTCGTAGTTGTCAATACTGTTGCAGTTGGCGAATCAAGCAATGTATTTGTTCCTGATTCGTTAGTTGTCAATACTGTTGCAGTTGGTGAATCAAGCAATGAGTCTATCAGAGCTGTTGCTGCCACGGAAGTTATTACAGTGTCTGATATAAAGACTCTTGTAGGCGTTCCACCAAAGAAACAATTATTTGTTTCTAGGCTTGCCCCTGATACCACATCGGATAATGTCAAGGCCTTTATTCAGGTTAAATCTGAAGCCAATATTACGGTGGAGAAATTTAAGTTCTCTTATCATCGGAAAATTTCTTCATTTAAAGTAAGTGTTCCTCCCAAATATTTTTGTGCAATTTGTTGTAAAGAAATTTGGCCGGACCATTTAATAATAAAGGAGTATACAGCGAAGAAAAGAAATCGGACTCCGATTGCTCTGCCTTCTAACCATGTCCCGGCCTCTGATTCCGGAAAAAACTAACTTCCTCCCTCTCGTTTGCCTATCAAAATGTAAGAGGTCCTCGTAGTAAGCTTAGTAATATGTTTTTAAATAGTCTGTCTTTTCCATTTCATGTCGTGGCCTTTTCTGAAACATGGTTAAGGGCCGATGTTCTATATTCTGAAATCCTTTTCAATAGATTCGATATATATAGAAAAGATCGTACATCTCGCCGACTCAGCACGATTTTCTTGACGATTTCTTTGGAATTTCATTGCTTCAAATCAATGCTATTCCAAACTCTTTAAATAGAATGCTTAATCTGACTTTTGTTTGGGATCCTACCTGCTTTTCAGTTTCCGGCATTAAACCCTTATCGAATCCTGAAGATCCTTATCACCCAACTTTGGAAGTGTTGATTGATTTACCTGCCCGGATGACCCGTACTAGAAGTAAATCTACTAAGCGATTTCGTCAGTTTCGGAAAGCCAACGTAAACAAGTTAAATGTACTGCTATCCCAGACTGACTGGTCCCAGCTGTTCATGTGTAGAGATATGGATAGTGCCATCACAACCTTTTATGATACCTTGAATTTCTTACTTGATATCTGTGTTCAGCTCTGTGGTCCAACCAGGTCTAATAAGCCTGTTTGGTTTACCCGTGAGTTAACATTGCTTAAAAATAGAAAGTCGAAACTCTATAAGAGATTCAGGGCTCTTCCTTGTATCTCTCGCGATATCTGATTGATCTGATTTCTATGTTTTCTGTGTTTTGAATGATTGTTGTTATACTGACTGTGGGCAAAAGTTCAGAAGGAATCCGAGACGGTTTTATAACTTCGTTAATTCAAAGCGTAAATCATCAACGCTGTCCATCTAGTATGTTCTTTGAAAGAGAATCTGCTAATTCGGATAAGACAATCGCCGACTTATTTGCCGATTTTTTTCACACAACTTACAGTAAGCACTAGTATAACTGTGACTCACCCTATCCTTATCAATTAAATTCTTTCAATTGTTATTTTACACCAGTCATCACCGAAAGCTCTTTCTTATGTAATTTAAAGGCTAGTAAATCTGTATTTCACCTTGTCCAGACGGTGTCCCTGGCTGTGTGCTTAAAAACTGTGCAGACGGCCTCTTAAAGCCCTTGTAACATGCTGTTTCCCTGATGTTTGGAAATCATCTTACATTATTCCTCTTCACAAAAAAGGAAACTAATCCGATGTTTGCAACTATAGGGGTATTTCCAAGCTGTCTGCTATTCCCAAGGCTTTTGGGAAAGTAATAGCTTCTCAACTGTAACATTTCTGTAGATTCATGATTTCACCCTGCCAGCATGGGTTTGTGAAATATAAATCCACTACCACTAACCATTTTAGAATTAACATCATTCGCACTGAAATGCTTTGAGAGAAAATTGCAAACTGACGTCATTTACACAGATTTCAGCAATGCTTTCGACTCCGTTAATCACAGCCTTTTAATACATCAACTTAATCTTCTGGATCTTTCCATTAACTTTACTCTTTGGATTTCAAATTACTTAAGTTCTAGAACACAACATACTTATTTTAAAGACACTTTGTCTAAATCTGTACAAGTTACTTCGGGTGTTCCACAAGGAAGTCATCTCGGCCCCTTGCTATTTTTATTGGTCATAAATGATCTGCGATCAGTTACTCTCGTGTGCTCATGTATGCCGACGACGTTGAATTCTGTGTTTCGGCTGCTGAGTCTCTTCTTGGGACCAGGTTACAATCTGATCTATGTAGTTTTCAAATCTGGTGTCAAAATAATTTATTAAACCTTAACTTTAGTAAGTGTAGCGTAATGTCCTTCAGTAGGCGCCTCCCATTTCAAAACAAATACATTCTAAATGGCAACTCTCTTATAAGAATTGAGTCGGTCACTGATTTGGGTATCCTTATGGATCCTAAACTCAAGTTCGATAGGTGTCCTTCATATAGCGCTGGTCGAAAGAATCCCTATTTAACAAAAACCCTTTTTACTGCCTTGATACGGCCTATTCTTGAATATGGATCTTGTATTTGGTCACCCCAATACAGGATTCATCAGGATAGAATAGAATCTGTACAAAAACTGATTAGTTTTGCTGTTCCGATTAGACCAACTAGAAACTTTTTCCACTCTCTCTTCAACCTTGTTCTACCATCTTTGCTATCCATAATCCTTTCCGAGTCCTATGTATTAACTACAACAAACTTTATCGAGTTGTAGGTAGTTCTACTTCGACCCCCTTAATTAGAACTTCTCTTCTCTGTCACCTGTCTAGATCTTAATTAAATTAGCTTAATAATTTAAGATGTATTGTATTTCGATTTTAGTTAGTTTATGGTAACAAATAAATTCGATTCGCGTTTATCGTTAGCCGTACGTTATGCGGTGTGCCCCTCGGTCGGTTGTGCGGGAGGTGGCTGCATTATTTGCAGGGTTCCGAGCGCGAACAAGTACGTTGCTTGGTGTTGCTGGGCCACTTAAATGTACTGGCCCGTTAGTACATCAACGTCCATATATAATAACTAACTTAGCAGCAGCTTCGAGGGCATTAACTCAACCCCAGTCCAATGTCCTTTCAGGATAAAATCAATCCATGGCACGGAAAATATTACTCGCAAATGTGTCCAGTCCATTTTGGGGTTCGAAAGCCCATTCTTTATTCTACCATTATTGTCCATCTTCGATGGCATAATTGGATTAGATCTGCTAACTCAGGCTGACGCCACTGTCAACCTTTAAAACAAGGTCATAATACACAAACACGAATTTTAAGAGATCCATCCATCCATCCATCCAGAACGTAAATTTTACTAATATTGATGTTTTCACAGATCCAAGAGGAATGCTACCTTTTTATACTTTGGTTGTGGGAACGATCCGAACCGAAAATGACGAGCCGGTCTATTCAAATTTTGCAACCGACTTTGTCAACACCGAAATAAAGGAATTGTTAAGGAATTGCATAATACGGCCGTCACGCTCACCTTATAACAACCAAATTTGGGTGGTTGGTAAGAAAGAAATCGACGAATTTGGGGCGAGAAAAATGCGGTTGGTCAAAGACTTCCGTAAATTAAACAAGAAAACCAAAGCTGATAAATACCCCATGCCCAGTATGCCCAGTATCAATATGATACTAGCGCACCTTGAAAAGGCTCAGTACTTCACAACATTGGATTTGAAGTCAGGGTATCACCAGATCGCACGTTAATGGTGGAAAATATGAGTTCTGCGGGCTGCCGTTCAGCTAAAAGAACGCAGGAAGTATTTTCCAAAGAGTGATCGATGACGTGCTCCGTGACCATATCGGCAAGACTTGTCATGTCTTCGTCGATGATGTAATCATTTTTTCAAAGACCGAAAATGATCACATAATGGACATAAATCAGGTCCTCTAGTGTCTTTTAGACTCTAAAGAAAAATCGAGCTTTTTCAAAAAAAGTGTCGAGTTTTTGGGCTTTGTCGTGTTCAGCAGTGGCGCAAGGCCGAGCGAAAAAAAGGTGAAAGCGATAAAAGAGTTCGCAATACTTACTAATTTCTTCGGGGTTAGGTAGTTTTTAAAGCTGACAAGCTATTATAGGTGTTTCGTTAAAGACTCGCTGCAATCCTGAAATCTTCATGCGGAAGACGTTATCCTCCATTACCCAGATTTTAAAAAACACTTTGACCTCCAGACGGACGCTTCCTCCTCCGATATCGGGGCCATGCTGTCCCAGGGACGGAGACCCGTAACGATGATCTCGAGATCGCTTAAAGATCGAGAAATGAATTATGCGATTGTTTGGCCACTGGGAAACTTGCGCCATTACTTGTATATAGTAAATAATCTAAATATCTATACTGATCATCAGCGTTGACATTCGCTGTGTCAGATAAAAACCCAAATTCAAAGATCAAGCAGTGGAAGGCGTTTATCGACAAACACGGGGTCAAAGTTTTCTACAAACCTGGCAAGGAAAACCATATAGCAGAGGCCTTATCCGGACAAAACATAAATGCCGTGGAAAACCTGCAGTAGTCTAGTGGGGAAACAATTCACAGCGAGCAATCTTCGTCGTATACAATTGACGCCACTGATAAGCCCGTTTATTAACATCCATGGCACATCAGTACTTTTCAAGCAAAAAGTTAGACACTAAATTCTTTTTAATGGTTTGGATACGTTGATTGACATAGTCTAGAAGGCTATTAGCCCAAAAGTGGTGAATGCTATCGTTTGTGGGTTACCGATCTTAGCGCACATACAGAATGATCTTGTGGAAGCCTTCCCTTTCACAAAATGGTACTGCAAGTATAGGGTAAGGGACATATTTAACAAAGATGAGCAAAAGGATATAGTTTTGGGCGAACACAATCGCGCTTATAGAGCAGCCCTGGAAAACAAAAGACCGGTGCTCACAGAATATTTATTCCCAAACATAAACAGAATTGCTGGAGAAATTGTTGTGAACTGCAAAATTTGTGCCAAGGTCAAATACGATCGCCACCCCAAAGAGCAAGAGCGTGCATTTACCCCAATTCAGAAGAAGTCCTCCATATAGATATTTATTCCACAGTGGAAAAACATTTTCTGACGGCCATAGACAAATATACCAAGTTCGCTATAGTTCAGTTTATAACGTCACGTACAATATCTGATATGAAAGGCCCAATATTACAGCTAAACAATTTCTTTCCAAAAACCAAAATGGTTAACAGCGACAGCGAAGCATCGTTAAATTCCGAAACCATAAGATTCGTGTTGAATAATCTGTATGACATCAACTTAGTCGCTTCATAGTACGTCAAATGGACAAATAGAACGGTTCCATAGCACCTTAGGCGACATGGCAAGATGCTTATCACAGCAATGAGCTGTGCTTCAAGCCACGGTAGAATACAATCGATCGTTCCACTCGGTTATTGACACGATCGCGGTTGAGTCAATACACTCCACACCAGACGAAATAAGGCAAGCCATAATAGGTAAACTCCATAAGGCATAAGGCAAAATAGGGTAAACCCTTAAGAACGAATAGAATATTCGAGGTAGGAGAAGTTCTTCTGGTGAGGAGCAACAAGTTAAGCCCCATATATGTCGAAGATAACGTAGAAGCAGATTTGGGAACAACGGTTCTTATAAGAGGGAGGGTGGTCAAGGAGGGTGGATAAGGACAACCTTAGGTAGACCTGTATGAAACAAAAAAGATAAAACAAAAATTTTAACACAAAGCATAGGAAAATGAAAAGCAATATAAGTTTAATAGGTTATGTATCGCGCACCTTACTAATATGATACTTTCGAAATAAGGGAAACAATAGATCAGATTAGCCTTCTGTTAAGAAATAGAATTCTAACGCTTGAAATTGAAAATTTAATAATAGCAATCACTTTGGCATCTATCATCATAATGAATCCAATAATATTAAATGATAATGACCGAAAAGTAAGTATAAAGAAAGATTTCACAGAAGTTAGCGTAACGAAGTATTAATATTTCATAAGCCTAAGTATAATATGTAAAAAGATTTAAATATTCTCTGTCACTCACGCCGGAGTAATACAAATAATTCCCGAAGCATCGTAGCAAATTGTGATGGAGAATTCATCACTCCAAAATCATGCCGTGGATCATTAAGATTGGACTTCTGTAATTATTCCGTAGGTTTCACGTGCACAAAACAACTAAACGAGACCATCGCAGCTCACTGCAACACGCAGCTCAGTAACGATGGTCGAGCCCAGTTCAACAACATCAACGGCGCTATGAAGTGCTTAGTGCATTAAAATCTTAAGTCACCATACTGTTCATCAACGCAGCGAGGAAAATCTTCTGAAATATTGAAGAACTTATGTCCCAAGTTAACAATAGACCAGTTATAGCGTCATCAATTTCCTTTGCTCTATGTTGTTAAGTGGCTATCATCTTGTTGGTTGCACTTTACCGTAAGAGGAAGAGTCAATAGGAACGCGTTCGAATTATCCTACAAGAATGTGGAATGAGCGAGGATGCTCAAACTTCAAGAGAGGGAGTTTTTAATAACTCTCAGAATCTGCAGTCGGGTAAGTCTAGCATTCAGCATTATTTATGTGGCGACAATGGTGACAGTGCTCTTAGACAACGCACTCTCAAGCCGGTGATCGTGAATAGTAACACTTGTGGCATCGTTCGGCAATGCGTAGAATAATCACAAGAATAAAAATAGTCGTAAGTTTGTTTTAATTGGACACTCAATCCGACGCGATTGTGCTGATAATAAACAGAAATATTAAACTAAACCAATTCTTAATTTAATAAATATATCCGTCGGTAAATTTTTCATTCGTTGCTCAAGCAATTATGTTACTGTAAGTACGCTGTATTTTTGCTCCAGCTTTGGTATCTGTTTACTTAACCCTTATGCGTACCTGTCATTATTTTTAACACATTTATAATGATGCTAACCAATGTAAAATCGACCTGATTGAGTTTAAAAACCTGATGATGTTTAAGCCTTTATTCAGGCCAAAACTGTAGCTAAAATTACGGTGTAACAAATCCAATTTTCATATGCTCGGGAAATTTCGTCTTTTGAAATAAATGTTCCGGCCGAACACTTTAATAAAATATGTTGTAAAGAATTCTGGCCGGAACACCTAGTAGTGAAAGAATATACTGCAGAAAAACCAAATCGGACCCCGATTGCTAAACCTCTTCCTTCTACATCATCCGCTACTCCACAGTCTTCCTCTACTAACAAAAAAAAAAAAAAATAAACTTCTCTCTCTCACTTGCCTATCAAAATGTATTAGGTCTTTGTAGTAACCTTAGCAACCTTTACTTATCTAGTGGTTCTTTTCCTTTTCATGTCATTGCCTTTACTGAAACTTGGTTATGATCTGACATTCCTACTGACATTCCACTGAATGATAAAGTTTCGCTTTTTAGAAAAGACCGCATATCGCGACGTGATGGTGGTATATTGATTGCTGTTGATGCTGATCTTTGCTCAGTCAATACAAGAATCTCTTTGTTTTTTGATTCCACGCCCCAATCGCCCACAAATTGCTAAAAACTGGACACTCCTCGGAAGAAATCAGTGTTTACGGCGAATACCTAAGTAACTATAGAACCTAGGATCACCATTTGTGGTATGGAAGTTCTTAGCGACATCGTAAATGCATTGAGATTCAAAATTTTGCCATGTCCCTTTTTCCCACAATACATAAAAATAATTCTCAACTTTCGTTCCGTTTTTAGACATTTGTTCATATAGTACAGCATTGTAATTGTATAATTCAAGTGAAGGCTAACTATATCCAACTATCCTGAAAGGGGAATTAAAATCGGACTATAAACATGAAAACTAGAAGCGTTACAATATTGAGAATTGAACGCAATATCAATGAATGAGTGCAAGCAAGACTGAAACCTACAAGCACATGTTCAAACGTTTTCGCTGCATGTGTGGCGAATACACACATACATACATATATGCATCATATATTGTCAAACGTGATTGTGATTATGCTTGAATTGTTTTTGTTTCAACGTGTTTTAATGCAAGTACTACCCATTGCAAAATCTCTAGACCGATTTTAATAATTTAATCGTAAAAAGAATGCTCGACTGTATTTTTCTTTCTTGTTGGATTTGAGGCTCATATATTAGACTACGTCTCAATAATGCCGGCGTTAAATCGATTAATGCTAAAAGCCCGGAGGACTTCCATCAGCGTCAAAATAAATGGCGCACATCATTAAAAGGACGATGGACGCGCAGGCTTATCCCAGATTAAAATAGGTGGAGAAAAATGAACTCGGTTTTCTGATTTTCCAGCTGACGAAAATTATAAATGAACATGGCTGCTTACCGAGCTACATTTCTGGATTCAGACGCAAAAACGAGACCCACTGCAAGCGGTGCTACCCATTGGTCGAAGAAATGGCGGAGCACATCATCCATCGCCTCTGGAGATGAACGAACTTGAAACTAAATACACTCAATTGCCAACACTTAGACTGGCACTGACGCTTCGTCCAAATCTCTGAGCATACATCTATGGAAAATTTATCAGCAGCGACACTTTAACATCACCATAGAAGGTCCAAAGCCTGCCATTGGTACCGATGCCCAACATACCAAAATAACTCCCGTCATCATACAAGCCAAACCGCCTAATCGAAAGTAGAGGTATAATCCTGGAAAGGAACACCTGTAACAGGTGGAGGACTGAAACTCACACATTATGTGTATATCATGGAAATGAATACGGGGTCTCTCGACTGTGGCCTATTTTACATAATGTGGACGAAAGCGGCGTGAAGAAAAAAAAGTTCTTGTATAAAATGACTTAGTATTAAGCAGATACTGATTAAGTTCGAACATTCAACTCTTGGCGTCTCTGAGATCTGTGTGTTCATATATCGCCTCGGCTGTTGATGTTGAGCATAAAGATATGTATGAACATTTGGTTTCTAACAAACCTAACAGAACCACCTACTGTTTTGTAGAGTATCGATAAATGGATAATCTTAATTGAGGAGGACACACTGTTGTATGTTAAACTATTTACCATGCAGTCTTAAAGGTACCCGAAAATTCTAAGAGATGGTATTAATAATAATAATTGGCCATAACACCATTAATGGGGCTCAGCCTGATGCATAATTTGCCTCCACGCTTCTCTCTGTCCTGTACACGACTTCGCCAGTTGGTAACACTAAGTGTTATTAGGGGGCATCCATTTAGTCCTTCCAACGTGCGCGTGTCCTTCCTCTCCTCCGTTGCCCACAAACTACCTCAGGTTAAGTTTGTCTGAAGCGAACTGTGCGTAACAGGCAGAAGGAAGCGTTTTCGACCCCATAATGTATATATATTCTTGATCAGCATTAACAGCCGTGTAGATGTAACGATGTCCGTCTGTCTGTCCGCTGTCCGGATGAACACATGGATCTTATAAACTATAAGAGGTAAAACCACCAAAATAAGAAAGCTAAAAAAGTAACAACATTGATAATTGAACGCTATGTCAATGCAATAGTGCAAACGTGACAGAGATATACAAACATATTTTCGAACATTTTCGTTACAAGTGTGGCGGCAGTTCTGTCAGCAGACGCTGGCCGTGCCGACCAATGGTATACATACATGCATATATGTATATTATTTATGTGCATAAATATAATGTCATAAGAATGTGTATTTGGATGTATAACAGGTAAATGATGTTAATCGGAAGATTATTGAAAGTCGCGCGTGGTGCAACTGGTAGAGTTGGGGCGCAATCTGGAATCTTCGTCTGAGGTCGTAGGTTTGAATGCTGACAATGAGAAATGTCAATTTAATTTTTTAAATTTCAATTCAAAATAATTTTAATTTTTAAATTTCATTTTAAAATTTTAATAAATACAAATGGGAGTACGGGGTCTTTTACAGTCGGCTCGATCGACAGTAGTCTTTCTTATTTGCTTTAAATTTCACTTAAGCTAAAGCTTTACTTTAAAAAGTTAAACTAAATACTTATGCGCACTACTGTGAGTATGGGATCCCTGACAGTCGGCTCGCTTGACTTTAGCCTTTCTTAATTGTTTTTTTTTTCCACTTTCGACGTGTTGCGAATTCTAGATTTGGTGGTTTATTAATGTATAGTGTATAATATCTAGATGAACTAGATTTATTGAAAAATTTATAGTCAATTTACTACGGATTAATAGTCAATTCTTCAATAAATCTAGTTCCTCTAGATATTATAACAGGTCGGCTGAAAAGCCCCCGGTCTACTATAGTAAAACACAAATTTTGACAAAGTTCTTTTTTTATTATTCAACATAGTTGCCAAGGGCAGTTCAGCGATTATAGCGACTTTCCAACTTTTCGATACCATTTTTGTAGTATTCTTTCGGTTTGTCTTTAAAATAGGCTTCAGTTTCGTCAATTACCTCAGCATTAGAGCTAAATTTTTTTCGTGCGAGCATTCTTTTCAAGTCTGAGAAAAGGAAAAGTCGAATACGGTGGGTGCGGAAGCAATTCGAAGCCTAATTCATGCAATTTTGCCATCGTTATCAGTGACTTGTGACAAGGTGCGTTATCTTGATGAAACAACACTTTCTTCTTTTGCATATGGTGCCGTTAATTAGCAATTTCGTCCTTCAAACGCTCTAATAACGTTATGTAATAGTTACTGTTGATGGTCTTTCCCTTTTCAAGATACTCAATAAAAATTATTCCATGCGTATCCCAAAAAACTGATGCCATAACTTTTCCAGCTGACTGTTGAGCCTTTTCACGCTTTGATGCTGGTTCACCGGCAGGTGTCCACTCAGCTGACTGTCGATTGGACTTAGGCGTGTAGTGATGGAGCCAGGTTTCATCCATAGTCACATATCTAAGCGAAAAATCGGATTTATGACGACTTAACAGCTGCAAACACTGCTCAGAGTCATCAATTCGTTGAACAATATGTCCAACACGTTCCTGATATCTTTAAGGCTTCAGCTATCTCGACCAACTTTAATTTACGGTTACTCAAAATCATTTTGTGGATTTTTTTTTAAATTTTCATCGGTAACCACCTCTTTTGGACGTCCACTGAGTTCGCGGTCTTCGGTGCTCATTTCACTACGCTTAGATTTTGCGAACTAGTCAATGATTGTTGAATTTCCTGGTGCTTCAACTGTACTTTTTCCCTTTTAAAAAACAGTATTTAATGAGGACACGAAATTCTTTTTTTTCCACCTTTTTGAAAATACCAAAAGTTACTTTACCAAAAACTCAATATCTCACGAACTAATAGTCCGATAGGTGTCAAATTTTAACTAGAATCTTTTAAATGTTGGTAATACATATCTAAAAATAAAACGTATTAAGTTATAGTGTCGCCATCTATAGGTCAGACCGGGGACTTTTAAGCCGACTTGTTACACTCTACAATAATATACCACCAAAGCTATATATAATATAAGTTTAACTTTTAAGAAACCAACAATTTATGGAGGACGGAATTTGATATTAAGCGCTTTAGACTGTAACCTTTAATAATTACCCGTACTTACAAATGTGATTGTAATGGTTTAGTTGTTGGCGTATTATGGTCATATATTAGCTTTCGTACTTCGTTTAGTTTCGATCTGAGCGATTGTAGCTGGTAAGTCATGTACTGAACACTAAATGGAGATAAAATTGAAAAGTAGAACAATATTATATGTACATTGGATTTTCTCACTTACCGTGCAAAAAGAGCTCGCGAAGCTGTCATTGGACACTCTGTGCTCTGCAAAATTGGGAATAAAATTTAATTGGCACCAAAGCTCAAAAAGATTAAGTTCATACATTAGCAATGTGTAAGGGATAAAATGAGTTCATCATTATTTTAGGCATTGGATTTCCTGACATCATTACTGTCGTTGTACATAGACAAGCTAATGCAGTCGCAAATGCTTCGAGAGCCATTATATAATGCAATTCCAACTTAAACTAATACCCGTTTGTTCACGCTTGCACTCACTAAAGCGACTGCGGCGTCATTAAGCTGCTTTCAGACAGATTGCCAATGCAGGTATACGACAACTCGTGAGTACACATCTATGCAGCACATACATATGTACATAGCAGTCTACTTGTTTTCAATTAATATTCTCATTCAAGATTCTCTACAGTTAAACAATATTACATTAATAACCCCATAAAAAAGATATAATTAAATAAAATCTGTACCAGAAGTGACTCATTTAATAGAGTATTCGCACATATTATAGATCAACAGCCATGACAATATAATAATTTCTGACTGTCAGTATGACCACCAAAATAGCAAAGAGTATAGAAGCAAGATCAACAAATTTGAAAAGACATTAATTCTTAGACAAGAACAAGAAAGAAAAGTACAGACGAGCACGCCCGACCGTATAATACTCTCTGAATTTTAATCCAGATTAAATTATTAAAATCGGTATTGAGATATTACAATGTGTTGTACTTGCATTAAAACACGTTGAAACAAAAACAATCTAAGCATAATCACACATACATCTGTTTGTTTGTATGCGAATACACATACGTTTGAAAATATGTAATGCATATATGTATGTATGTGTATATTCTCGCTTTTAATGCGCCCTTCAGGATAGTTTTATAAAGTTAGGCTCCACTCGAATTATATAATTACAATGCTGTACTATATGAACAAATGCCTATAAACGGAACGAAAGTTGAGAGTTATTTTTATGTATTTTGGTGATCCTAGGTGCCATGGTTACTGGTGACATGGTGTGTCTAGTTTTTGGCTCATCATGTGGAAAAAAGATTTTTGTATTGACTGACTAAATATGTAATCGATTGACACCAAGCTCGAACTTGTAGCACTTACCATCTCTGAAATCTGTTTGTTCATACGGACAGACAGACGGACATGGCTATATCGACTCGGCTTGTGATGCTGATCAAGAATATATATACTTTATGGGGTCTGCCACTCCTCCTTTTGCCTGTTACATACTTTGCACAAACCCAATATACACTTGCAGAGAGTATAATAATATTCAACTATGTATGTTAATAGAGAATTAATTATTTGTCGAATTATAGCAAGGGTTATATTCAAATTCCATCGGTACAAATAAACTATTCTGCGACACTTTGAATGGTGTGAAGTATTAAATCCCGAGATCAGAATCGCTTAAACATTTATTTTTAATTTTTTTTTTTATTTCGAACAGAAATCTATTTGTCTACATTGGTATACAAATTCGTTTGACAATTTCTGTGTACACATACATACATATATAGTACATATTTATATATGTATCCCATTTGTTGGCACGGCTAGAGCGGCCACCACACAGGCATCGTACGCTTTCTTGCTGCTACAGAGTAGTTTTTGCAAACGCTGCATGAAACACACTATTCAAAATATGTAACATTATTAAAATTTGTAGACAAATCTGTCAGGAGAAGCAGAAATATTAGTTAGCAATTTGTCCTTTACGGAATTCATTACTACCTGGGCTCGCCGAGAGATCAATTTAATAATAAACGAGTTTTTTGCACAGAAATAGTGCAAAAATTTTTAAATTAAACTAGCATTTCTAATGACGGATAACATTATGCAAGTTTGGCTGCCCTTAGAAATATATGTAGGTGTCATAAAGCCCTCCTAGGACACAATTCTTCTGGTAATTATAACAAGAAAGTAAGATCGATAAATCCACAATAATTAGTAATCAATTAAAAATACTAGTTAACTCCAACCGATCAAGGATTTCTTGTCGTATCTGGAACAGCAATTTTAAGCGTTGGAAACTGTTAGGGGCAATACAGTACATACAATTTAATAACATAGAACATGCGCACAATCATCAACGAATAGAACACCCACAAGCCCTTTCTAGCATAAGCTGTATGCCTGCGAATAATTTTTGTAAAAGATGGTCAGAGATGTTCATGGGCGCAGAAAATGAAAATATGCCTTATACACCACCTTATACAACCACAAAGCTTCCAAATGACACTGCAAAAATTTTCAATAAGATGAGTCGCATTCTCAATTCGCGCAGGCGTGCAAAGGAATAATCGGCGACTACAACAGTACGCACAAAGATTGGATCGAGATGAGGACGTTGCAGAGAGCAGTGGAAAAAAATGGTATTTTCAAACCTGGCCAGGTACAGTTCGCCTCGTCTTTGGTCTGGCATAGAGCACTACAAGCCGTTACCTGCTTTGCGTTTTCACATCAGAGAAAGAGCTTTTGCAATCAGCTGGGACATTAGAAAAGAGATGTTGCGTCAAATACGCGTACAATCTCAGGAAAGATTCCTAACGATTCCTATGGCGAATGGAAGGAGCCAAGGAGATGTGGACATCTGCAAAGTGCAAGGGATGACGTTTAGAGCCGCCTGCTCGCGTACTATTGCACACCAAGTGATGACACTAAACGCACAGCGTTATCAAGAATCGGATGAGAGTGCAGTTACAGGTATAAAGAACCATTATTATGTGGACGACTATGAGCAGTTTCTCTACTAAGTGCAAAGGTGTATCTGTCTCTGCCAGATTCCGAATATGTGCTGCAGGATATTTAAACTACGCCAGTTCACTTGAAATTTGGTTAAAGTAATCGAGGGTTTCAGCCCGAAAGAAAACGACGATGCTGTCAGATGAGATGAAGCAGGAGAAACAAGTAAGAAGGCTACAGTCTATCGAGCGGACTGTAGAAGTCCCCGTACTCCCATAGTATTTCGCATTTGTGTATAATATGAATTAAAATTTTAAAATGAATTTTATTTGTACATTTCGAATTGAAATTTAAAAAATAAAATGAACAATTTCCATTGTCAGCATTCGAACCTACGACCTCAGACTAAGATTCCAGAACGCGCCGCAACTCTACCAGTTGCACCACGCCCCACTTTCAAAAATCTTCCGATTATCCAGCATTTGCATGTTATACATATAAATTCACATTCTTTTGAAATTATATGTATGCTCGCATATATGTATGTACATATGTAGACAATTGTACGGTGCGGCCAGCGACCGCGGGCAGCGCTGCCGTCACACATTCAACGAAAACATTCGAACATATGTTTGTATGAAGCTGTCTCTATTGCAGTTAAATAACATTTGCTTTTATACGTGATTGCGCTCTTGGTAATAGCAGGATTTCTTCCAGGATAGTTTGATATGATATGTGTCCAAGCGAATGTTTAATAACAATACTGTACTATATGAACATATGCCTTTAAAACGGCATTGATGTTTAAAAGTTTTAAAGTTCTTATTAGAGCAGGGGGCGTGTCCTCTCAAAATTTTTAATGACATTTCATTTATGCTGTCGCTAGGAATCTGCATCCTAAGTGCTATAGTCACTGAGATATTTGCTTAAAGCACAGATTTTTCCGAGGTGTGTCTGGTTTTTCGCTCATTGCGGGGCGGTAAGTGGAGTTTCAGCCATTTGAAATAAACTTGATCTGCTTGACATAATGACGGACTTTTTTTTTCTAAATTTGGTTGTTTTCTATTGTTGTAGTTTAATAGATCCAGGTGTTCATACGGACAGACAGAGGGACAGGCCGACATTGCTATATTGACTCGGCTGCTGATGATGATTAATAATATATGTATATGCTTTATGGGATCGGCCAAACCTCATTCTGCCTGTTACGCACATTTCGCTTCTGACAAACTTCATATACCCCTCTACTCTTTTAGGAGTACGGGATATAAAAATTTTGTGGATTTATGGGCGGAGCATTTTGTTCCAAGCCACCAATTCCGGGCCTTCATATACATTTTGGACGGGTTAGTGGATGATGTCAGAAGGAAAGTAAGGGTCTCATTGCTTGCGTTTTTTTACGATGAATAGGGGAGCATGCATACTAATGATATTTTATTTTGATCAGCGCTTAATGAAGCGCAGGACACCAAAAACATGCTTATCAAACTTAAGATTTGCATTCATGATACCCAAATCAAAGACCGACTCAATTCTTTGAAGAGAGTTGCTATTCAGAAAGTAATTGTAAAGAAAGGGGAGTCGCCTACTTAAGGACATAACGTTACACATACTATAGTTATTATTTAATAACCAGGGTTGAAAGCTGCAAAGATCAGATTGTAACCTGGTTCCATGAAGATATTCCCCTAATAGAGGATTGAATAAAAGGTCCCCACACATAATGTCTACAGCGTCTTCCAAGCAAAAATGTTGTAATCAAAGAAGTTCTCGAAACTGCTAAACGAGCTATTTAGTTTGGGTGCAGGATCTGCATCCTATCAGATAGTCAGGCAGCACTTAAATCTGCCTACTCCAATATCAAACAAATAAGAAAGGCTACAGTCGATCGAGCCGACTGTAAAAGACCCGGTACGCCCATAGCAATGAGCATTTGTATTTAATTTGAATTAAAATATTAATATATTTTATATGTATTTTGTTAATAAATTCAAACAAGAAAAAACTGTTATCTTCGGCTCGCCGAACCTACATAGCTGGAACCTAGCACCGGAGAGCGCAGCAGGATTTTCTCTTTGGTCTTCGTTATAGACGCAACGCTCTCAAGGGTCGAGTCTTCGTGGACTATGGTACCCGATCTGGCATTGCCTACAATGTCAAAGGTGTGACCACTGGCGACATGCATAGGGGATATATAATAGAGGTGCAAAACTATCGATAGCACTATCGTCACCATCGATGGTAGATCACTATCGAGCTACTGAACTATCGATGGTTCAATGTTTCGATAGTAATCGATAGAATCGTCGATAGTGCCATTTACACATCACCAAGCAAATATTCGCGCTTTTAAAATAAGAACAAATTGCAAGTTCTTAAACAGTACAATTTATTGTTGGACAGGCAATCGCGGAAAGGCTTGGCAGCGTGTGTGTGGTTTAAGCGAGGCGAAAATACGAACTGGCCTGCCGCTCGCGACATCTGCATTGCCGAATACAAATCAAACTTACAAGCTAGCTTAAGTATAACAGTTTTAGTGCGTACACTACTGGACAATTCATTAATATCGGGTATTTAAAGCTTATCCTAACAATTCATTTTTTCTCCTTATTTTAACTATGCTCATGATCCAACACCGGCCACCTTGAAGGGATCGCCTTCAATCCCTTGGTAGCCCAAGCGTGAGTGCTTCTCAGTTGTCCAATGAAGTCAGCGAAGGTTCGCCACCACGTCGGTCAGGTGCCATAGGAAATCGCTTTCTGTAAGCGACGCTTTGCTGATCTGCAGGTTCCTTACGAACATGTGTCGTCTTCTCCACGTCTCGCCGGACTGGCGTGCCAAGTCGAGCAAATAAGTTTTTCTCTGTGAACATAAGAGGTTTAGTGGATCGTGCTGTAAATTCAATATGAACAGCCTTTGATACAAAACACACGAACACCGCAATAAATACTTTGGGCGGGGCTCGTCCTCTCATTTTCCTCAACACATTCGTGGCACCATACAAATTTATGCCTACATGAATCGAAGAGATTCCAAAATTGTCTGACTTTTGAATAAATAGAGTCAGCGATTGCAAACTTGCCAAACCTTCTAAGCAAACGAGTATCGAGTATTCCTTTAACCCTCGAGGCCATTGTCTTTTTGCCTTGCACCGAGGCCGAACGAACTGATCGAGTTTCTGATCGGTACACCTTCTTGACCACAAATCGATTGGATTTGATGATGTTGGTCCATGTCTCCAAAATACATTACTAGGCGTCTCTTCGAGGCCTGCAACTAGATTGGCTACAAATGTTGCTAGTATTGAAGGGGAAGTTTTTACACAATGTAGTGCGGAATCTGAATCATTCCTCGCACTCTCGATTCGACATCGGTCCAACGCGTATATTTGGGCTAACATATACGCGAAAGATTCTAACAATGTTTTACGCTTTGTGGAACTTAATTTGGCGAAACTACCAACCAAGTGATACCGAAAAGTATCCAACCTTGGAGTCCACCTCATGCCAAGCGTTCTTGTCGAATCGGCATCATTGGAAATCCAAAGTTTCTCATTTCCACCTTCTTCTAATACGTTATAATGGTTCGACAACCATTTTGCCAATTGAACTTTGCCCGTTTTAATATCTGCCGTGAGGGCAGGTCGGTTCAGACGGAACCTACGAAATGAACCAAGTTGATCCCTCTGAATCGCAGGTCCCACCAGTAATTCCTTGAGAGAGTATGACGACGTTTTCTTACACGACACGTCCACTGCTACTCGAAGTTTGGCGGAATTGCTTTCAGGTCTCAGGACGCACTGGTGTGGAAAAGTGTTACGTGGTCCTGGTGGAACTTCTGTATCTATGAACATGCGACCAAGGTCAAGATTTACGTTCATGAAACTCACATATACATCCTCGAGTTCCAAGGTCATGGGAACAACATGTCTTTTGACAATTTGTGACGACCCCAGCACTTTGGGATCAGTCGTGACTGACACATTGACACCAAAATGTCCAGCCGTCAATTCTTGAACGCTGTCCCGAGAGCTTTGTTTGCAAACAATGTGCTCCGCAGAGGAATTTGCCGAAGCACTTTTCTCCGGGACAACTTCGACCTCACAGTGTCGATCTGCACTGTCTTCAAAACGAACATCTTTTCTATGTCGCATCACGGAGCAACACATTGGGCTTTTGGTAAGCATTTTCTTGCACCGCCCTGATGCCACCCAACCAAACAGCGTCCTTTGTAGTAACGGACCACCATTCGCCAATCGAATTTGTCCGTTACGAAGCATTTCAAAAAAAGGGTCGGCTCCCAGAAGTATATCTATTTTCTGGGGTTTGTGGAACTCAGGGTCAGCCAGTTCAACATTTGCTGGGATCTTCCACCTATTGATGGGAAGATCACAATCTGGCTGCCTGCTACAAATCGATTTCAGCACCCAAAACTCGGCGCTGAACTGATGTCGCGATACACGAGACGAAACTATTGTCGAGACTTTGCCTTTTGCAGTCAATCTCGACTGTCCAACCGACTTGACGGTTAAGCATTTGTTTTTACGTTGAAGGCGTAAGGCTTCAGCGAGGTCTTCCGTCATGAAGTTAACCTGTGATCCTGAATCCAACAAGACTCTAGCGTTTCGATTCTTACCGAAACTGTCTTGAACTTTGACAACAGCCGTTGCCAGGATAACCTGATCGGTTTCGCTAGCATAATGATCAACATGGGCAGGATGAGCAGAAGCCTGTGATGTTTCTATGAGTGCGTATTTGTGAAGGAGAGTGTTGTGAGGACGAGAACAAACTCTACACTTCGACGCAGTACAGTTGGACACTCTGTGTCCCGAATGTAGACAATTTATACACAGTTGACTGGATTTCACGAAATTGAATCTTTCGTCAACTGGCAATGCTGCGAACCCTTGGCAGTTTCCAATCATATGATTGGCACTGCAAAAGTTGCATTTAGGTTCCACATTTTTCTCCACATTCGGGCATGCAACTGACGATTTTCTTGCATGTTCCTTGTCGAATTTCTGCTTCATCCTGGACTTTGAACTTTCTTCAGCCGATAAGTGCTGATATCGCCTGTTCAAAGCCACAACGCAATCGGCCCATTTCGGCAATGTATTATAGTCAAGTTGCTCCTCATACTTCGACTTCGTATGAGGATCCACCTTTGACATAACTATATGGATTAAAATTGCGTTAGCGAAATCCTCCTCATTCCCAACCGACATTAGCGAATCAAAAATGGCCGATACCGAGTCAACCATTGTGCGAATTCCAACTGCTGATGGCTTGGACATCGGCTCAATGTCGAACAACTGGGCGAGAGTGTCAAAAAAGATAAGGCATTTGTTATCGTAAACTCGACTCAGACTTTCTAATGCCTTCGGGTAATTCGCATCAGATACCTGATATGCCTTTATTGTTCCCAAAGCCTCGTCTGATAGACATGATATCAAGTAATTGAATTTTTCAATATTTGATAATGAACTGTCAGAGTCTACCAAACTTTCAAACAGACCAATAAACTGTTTGTACTCCGAATGCTTACCGCTGAAACTAGGCAACTTAAGTTTAGGCAAATGAGAATGGTGAGACATTGGAGCACGGTCAACAACTTCAAATTTGCTAAGAGCAGCCATATATGATGACCGTGCAAGAATGCAAGTTTCCTCAAGCATTGAGCGGCTAGTATTGTCAGGATCTATTGCATCGATCTCTGACTGCAGATCCATAGCTTTGGAAATATACGAATTTAATATATCTAGCCGGCACTGAATCTCAAATTTACTTGGAGTCACCATTTTATTAATGAGTGAACTCCTCTGGCGCTCTATGTCGCTCTCTACTTTCTCCAATTTAACAAATAATTGACTTAAACGAGCACTAAGGCAAGCTTCGTCAACATCAATTACAGTCTCATTATAATCTACTTTGTGTGCCATATTGACTAATTAAAGTTGGCCCTATTCAAATGCACTTAAGTGTACTGTCACAAAGACAGTAGCTGTTCAATATAATTTAAGATGTAAAACGAATCGAAGAGTAATGACAATCAGCTGGCTAACTACACTTCTCGAATAGCAGAGCTAACAACAACTGATCAAACGCAAGCGTATGTAGATAAGCGCTGACAACAAAAACAAAGTAATAATCTACCCAAACGCTCCAGCTGATTAGCGATATTCAAACTATTCGACTGCACACTGCGTAAAAACAACAACAGCGCATGCGCAGGTAGACAAACGATGCGATCTACCAACAACAACAGCGCATGCGTAGGCAATGATGCGATCTACCAACAACAACTAAAGGGCTTGCAGTTACTCAGCGTACGTTTGTATGTTTGCTAGCGCGACACAAACAAAGCAAAGCAGAGGCAAATAAGCAATAACAAAATACAAGCTAACTACCGCAAGCCAACTCAAACAGCTGTATGTATGTAAACGCGAACTGCGCTTTACTTATGTGCAAATTATGTGCAAAGAACAAAGGTCAGAAAACCCACCACCGAAATATGTATGTATATTGGCGAATAGCGAAATCAAAGAGGAACGGCTAACGTTGATATGCGAAATAAATATAACAAATATATTTGCACTAGTTAAGTGTTTTGTTTTTGTTTATTTTTTTTTTACATTTGTTTAATTCAATTTGTGTGTTTTGCTTCAAATTGCTTTTCATTAAATCACAAATATATCAGTGCCGAAACGCAGTATCTCTAATGTGCAACAAATGGAGCAGTACTTTTATGTACGTTCGAACGTGTAATGTGCAGCTTATATGCTTGCACTTTCTATATTCTCCTGCACTGACTCGTTTGGGCACTGTTACCTGATCAGAAGAGTCGCTCTTGGACTCAATTCTGGGATTATCTCCAAGATGGGCGTCTTCGACTCCTGGCTGTTCGAATCCAAAATTCCACTAAAGTTAACAGCTCCAGGGCAATCCAGCAACAACAATCGAAACCCACACACACCGCCAACCAAGCCTAGAAATGTCTTATAGACCAACGAACGCGATTGAAAGTCCCTGCTCGGGCGCCAATGAAAAATCGTAAACTACTTTAAAATAAGAACAAATTGCAAGTTCTTAAACAATACAATTTATTGTTGGACAGGCAATCGCGGAAAGGCTTGGCAGCGTGTGTGTGGTTACAGCGAGACGAAAATACGAACTGGCCTGCCGCTCGCGACATCTGCATTGCCGAATACAAATCAAACTTACAAGCTAGCTTAAGTATAACAGTTTTAGTGCGTACACTACTGGACAATTCATTAATATCGGGTATTTAAGCTTATCCTAACAATTCATTTTTTCTCCTTATTTTAACTATGCTCATGATCCAACACTATGAACCAAAAAAAGCCAAAAAAGCTTAAAAAGATAAAAAAATAAAATTAAAATAATTTAATTAATTATTGATGGTTTTGTTATTTTATTATAAAAAAAAAAAAATAAAATAATTATTTTTAAAGGAAAGGAAATTTATGTTTTAAATTAAAAAAATAATATTAATATTTAAATAAAGGAGGGAAAAAAAAAGTTGAAGGAAGATAATTTTTTTAATTTTTAAAAAAACAACCGGCAAAAAAATTCTTTTAAAAAAAAATTAAAATATTTTAATGGGGTGGGGACTGGGGGGGGGCAAAATTTGAAAGAAGGTTTGTTGGGGAGAAAAAAAAAACGACTATCTATATATGAGCTACGTGCGGTAACGAGGATGGCTACAATTTTGGATCCACGCTTCAAAAAAGATGGCTTTCCATTAAACGCAAATGCTGAACAAGCAGCAAACTTCCTAGAGAATGATTTAGTCAATTTGGGCAATTTAACTCATATTGAAGACCCAGTCAACTTGAGTGTGGAAGCAAGCATGACCAGTAAGGACCCACTCTTTGATTTTTTTGACAAACGATGCACTACTAAAAAGAAGAATGTCCTATCTGGAGATAGACGTTGTCCCACAAGAAATGGACCCTCTATTATGGATCAAGGTAAAATTAATAAATCAATCTTCGATACGTAAAACTAAGTTTTAGTAATAAATTTAATTGCAGGTCAACCAGACAGATTTTCCTTTATTAAAATTACGGATGTTTAAATATTTATGCATCCCCGCAACGTCTGTGGAGTCGGAAAAAATTTTCAGCAAGGCGGGTCAAATTATTTCTGATAGACGAGCCAGGCTCAAAAAGAAGAACATGTAAACGTTTTACTGTTTTTAAACAAAAATCTTTGGCTACAATAAGAACATAAAAAAAACATTCCTTACTAATTTTCAATGATAGGAAACACTGTTTTTTTATTTCGACTATCGGCCACTATCGATGGTACTATCGACCACCATCGATTATTTGGAAATTACTATCGCCCACAATCGATGGCGCCCACCATCGATAGTTTTGCACCTCTAATATTTACCCGGCGGCATGTCAAGGTACACGCTTTAGCTGGAAACTTCATCGCTTCAGAGGGCAAGTTATAGTGCATCACCCAGTCTCCCGACGATGCCCGTTATCCAGTGTCCACTCCCCGGCCGGCACCCTTGAGAAGGGTTCAGCTAGAGGATTTTTGCCAACTTATCGGATTCGTGATTTATGTGTGGCATACATCAATGCTAATGATTTTAACCACAATTAGTTTTAACAGAATGACGAAACATGCTTTATAAATATCAAATGAAGCAATAGAATAGTTATGTCAAAGTAAATATTTTAATATTAACTAGCTGACCCGGCGAACTTCATACCGTCAAACTGTCAAAGAATGTCATGTTACCTATTAGCTAAACTAATTTAGGCTTTGGTGAACGTAATACAATAATACAAAACAATCTATATATAGATAGAAATATAAAAGTATTTTATTATGATGAATGATGATGAAAACATACAGAATGAGAATAAAAATTAGAAAAAAAAGAAATAATTAAGTTTTCCAAACACATGTCAGAAAAAAATTATTGAAAACTATGTTGTTCAGGTTGTTATACACTCTGATTAATTTATTAATCGGATTTTCATTCAAGCACCTTATGGTGAACGATATTCTTCATTTTTTGGTCAGGTGCAAGAACAAATAATGCGGATGGTTTGCTGAGACGGGAGCATGCCACGTACAATTGACCACAATGCTGTCAAACAACGTCCATTGGACCAATGCGAACTAAACGATGGAAGGCGTAGTCGATGGTGCAATCATATCGAAACGCTGCTCGGTTCAAATCAGCACTTGAACTATTTCTTCCTGCACTTCGAAGGTTATTCCTCTGTTCATCTGTACGATAAGCTCGACGATTTCTCGTTTCTAATCTAGCCGTTTCACGGGCTGCCTCTCTTTGCTCTTGTGTTTGAGAAGCACGAATTAAGGCCCTTCTTTGCTCCATACTAACGCGGCGCCTTTCTAGGGCGATTTCTCGATCTTCGTCAGATAATTGACTAGCGATATTCCGTTGCTTAATTGCATTACGGGTCCGCTGGGAAAGATTAGATCTTCTAGGACGCGGCATTTTTATTAATAGTAATACTGAATATGCACTCGCACAAAACCACATAAAACCATCGAGACATAGATAATAGCTTATCAAGAAAAATCATAGACAACCTATGAAAACCTGTAGAATAAATCTTTAATTTAATAAATAGTTTACACAAATTTATGTCTAAAACAAACAAATATAACAGTACCTACCTGAACTTTCATGATATTTTGCACAAAATAAATTTCTGAACGCATGCATAAATAGTTGTTACAGTACTTGACAGGATTGGACAACAAATGTTTGACATGTAATAAACAAATGAGCTTTTATTGAAATGATTTAGTATAATGAATACACATTTCTAAAAGCACGCGTAATATTTTTCAATCTTTTTTAAAAAAATTACACATAATAGTTTATTCATCCATTTTAAATAGTTCTATGAACGCATGGATAAATGTCAATCATTACTTACAGATTTTGACAAAAAAAATTGGACAGCTCCGAAATTAAAGATAGTTTGGGGAAAATAACGAATTTTTCAAGTATTGGCAAATTTTTTTAGTATTTTTAAGATATATTCTGCTATTCGGGGCGGAGACAAATCCAGCAAATAAAAAACCATGAAAATTGGTCCAGCAGATCTCAAGTTATAAGTGTTGTAACAAACCCGACTTTTATATATATAGATTACCAAAATGTTCCTTTAAAATTGATACCTCGAACTTAACTAAATTATTTTTCATAGGGAATATGTCAAGTCATTGGTCGGTATAAGTGGTAAAAATTGAATAATGTTCAAGCACTAAATGCCATCGCCAAAGTAGATAAAGCCAAGATTGTGGCAAAGCCGTGTCTGTATTTTTACCCCAACTGTATACCACTAAAAACACCGATTAAAACTAAATAATGAATCAGCTGAATCAGGGATGTCAAAATTTTGGCGTCCACCAGTAGTAGAACACTTCTACAAAAATCTACCCCAATCCAAAGATGGAACATCGTATACCCGTGGACGCATGATCGAGCGTGTGCTCGATCGCTAGTATGCGGACTCTGGGTACCTGCCGACCTCCAGTTTTACCAAGGCCTATCAGCCAAAGGGGTCCAAAGTTGTTGTTCCCACCCGCTCGTTCGCGGATGTCGTAAAGAACAAGATCATCATCGCTGTTCTTGACAGGGGTGGTCCTGATTGTCTTGTCCCAAAGGACTAATGGAGGATCATCGAAAACGAGCTCCAGGATAAGTTTTTAGACATCCTCAAGGAGTGCGAGGGCGCACTGCCCAGCTGTGACTATGCCGCTACATTTTATTTTATACTCGAGCGGATCGTGCGACTTCTTCAGGTCTGGAACCCAGGACTTCCTAAAAAACAACTGGAAAGTCGCCAAAGTTGAGAAGGCGATCGGCCCATTAAGACAGATCGTTCTGATCTTCGACGATGCCTCAGCTGTAAAGCTGTCCAAATCGAACAGATCAATAAAATATGGGTTCAAGAATGCCAAGATCCGTATCTACAAAGCGGACCCAAGGAATAAGAGCGGTCCAAAACAAAAGTCGGACCTGGACATGGCGAAACTCTTTGAAGCGTCCGAGGCGATCGAGGAGGATATCCTGGAGAGCGATTTGGTCAGAAGTCTCAGCGAAGTGGACATGGCTGAGCTGGATGGCCTCGAGGAGGAGGAAGACTCAGCTGTGGACACCACGGTGGTGGAGGTTAGACTGAACAAGTACCGAGGCTAGACCTTACTTTTGTCTCAAGTTCGCTAGAATCTTGCATTCATTCCTAGAAGGTTCTAAATGAACATTCCCTATCTATCGAAATGACAATACTAATTGACATCCTTAAAATAGTTCCCTCTCGCAATCATAAAAAGACAGATTGGAATATTTTCTCTGATCATCTGGCGCGTCTAATCCCCCCAGATCTTCCCTGGACACTTCACACTAACTGTGCAAACCACTCAGAGGCACTCGCCTCCTCCCTAACTTCCACTAAATAGGGTAAATAGGAAAGCCTACCCTATTTGCAAGAGCAGGGACGCAAGAAAACCCCATGGTGCACCTCTACAATCTCAGGACTCCGAAAGACTTCGAGAAGACTCTTCAATCAGCCCAAAACCTGAACTCAAAAACGTCCTGGGAACGATATGGCCATTGCATTCTGGAAAATTCCCCTCTGTGATATAATGGGTAAATTCTTGTTGACACTGTCCAAGTGAGCAACATATAATTGGCTAGGGGTTAACCCCGGTAAAACTGAACAAGTCCTCTTCACAAACAAGCGCAAAATCCCTCGTCTTAAGCCTCACTCTCTGCACGGTGAGATATTTAATTTTAGCGACAAGGCTAAGTACTTAGGTGTCTTTCTCGACAGAAAGCTAAATTGGAACGCATGCATCGAAGAGAGAGCAAGGAAAGACTCCGTTGCTCTCTTCGTATGCAGAAAATCCATAGGCCTAATATGGGGGCTCAATCCCCTCATTACTAGTCGGATCTACACAGCTATTGTATCACCCCTTACTACTCTATGGGGTTGTAGTATGGTGGCCGACCCTCAAGAACAGTGGCGTAGCGTGCCTTGACGGGGCCCATTTAAAAATTTTGTTGGGTGCTCCAATGAAAAGCAAAGATTTATATTCATTATAATTACTAGTTTTACTAATTACTAATTTTCCAAAAAAAGTGCAAACTATTCAAATTAACACTCTTCTTTTTTTTGCAAACTGATTTATTGAATCATTTATAGCTGACATACATTTTTAAAGTTTCTGTCTCATTTTCCAACAAAGTTATTGAATAACTCTTTATAAGTTTTAATTTTAAGCAAGAAAAAAAGGCTACAGTCTATCTAGCCGACTGTCAAAAACCCCGTACACCCATAGTAGAGCGCATTTGTATTTAATTTGAATTAAAATTTTAAAATTAAATTTAAAAATTAAAATTATTTTGAATTGAAATTTAAGTAATTAAATTAACATTTCTCATTGTCAGCATTCGAGCCTACTACCTCAGACGAAGACTCCAAAACGCGCCGCAACTCTACCAGTTGCACCACGCGCCACTCTCAAGAACATTCCGATTATCAGCATTTACATATTATACACACGCAAACACATTCGTTTGAAATTATATGTATGCACATATATATGTATGTATGTATGTATGTATATATAGCATTGATCGGCGTGGCCAGCGTCTGCGGGCAAATGCGGAACAAATGCATTAAAAACGGCATTGAAGCTTGAAAGTTTTTTAGTTCGTGTGAGAAAAGGTGGCGTGGGAGCTCAAATTTTTGAATGGCATTGCATTTATGCTGTCTTTAGGTACATGCAGACCGAATTGGCTCCTAAGTGCCATAGTTACTGAGATATTCGCCAAAAACAAAATTTTTTCGATGGTGTGTTTTCCGAGGTGTGTCTGGTTTTCTTTGCTCATTTCGGGGGCGGTAGGGGCGTGGCAACAATTTGAAATAAACTTGATCTGCTCGCGAAGATGACGGACTTTCAATCCATTGTTTGTTCTAGCTTTTGAAGTTTAAAAGATGCAGGTGTTCATATGGACCGACGGACTGACGGACATCGCTATGTTGACTCGTGTGTTGATGCTGATCAATAATATATGTATATGCTTTATGGGATCGGCCAAGCCTCCTTCTGCCTGTTACGCACATTTCGCTTCTGACAAATCTAATAGACCCCTCTGCTCTTTTTTAGAGTACGGGGTCTAAAAAATGCTGAAAGTATTATACGATCGGCGTGTTTGCCTGTACTTTTCATTCTTGATTATTTATTTTCTTTTCTGACTTCTAGTCTTGTCCACATTCTTTCATCAATGCGCTCAAAATCTTGTGGCTGCTCGAGAGAGCTTTTGAGTTCAAATGTATAGATTTTTGATTGTTCTTTTACAGTAAATGTAGGCGAATAGAGTGTAAACAAAACGTCGGCTTAATAATTCGAGCTTCCCTTATAAGCTTATCTAAAGACTTAACCTTATTAGTGGTCAGTGGTAGCGAAACCGAGAGTGTCAAGTTCGGCAAGCTCCGTCGGTCAGCAACTCCTATGCGAAGGCTTGCAACTATGTTGCCTAACGATGAGCTTACGCTGGATTTCTGTAAGAGAGCTGCGCGTACTGACGGCTGCAGCGACTGACGTAAAAGAAATATGGTACCTTTCTTTGACTTAGGCCAGTTTATTTAAAAGCTTGTATTGCACATCTGCACTTTTTGTCTCTTTAAACTTTAAATTAAAATTCATTAGATAATTTCAAGAATATGAGCAGTAAAATATTGAATGAATTAGGAGTAGCGCTACTTAATCCAGTGCCAGTAGTTTGAATATAGGCACCCTGGATTCTTGTTTGCAAACGCCGGCTTGGTGTAACCGTCAATAAATTCATTGAGGAAAAAACCCACAGGCCACTATAATTTACGACATGATACTTGGAAATACTCCTAGACCCCGTGAAAAGTGATAAAGAAACAGAGCTTTATACAAAAGCATCTTAACTGACTTCCGTAATGAAAGGCAATAAAATGTGTTAACATCGATGCCGTGCGCTGCGGGTGAACAGTACCTGTATACGGTTATTGGTTAACCTTCCCCTCCGGTGTGCTCAACAGGTATCACTTGTATTTATCCAAAGAATATAAAATGTAAGAAAGGCTACAGTCGAGTGCGCCTTCAACCTTTATAAAAAGAATATTGTCTAGAGTGGTAAGATAGATAAGATAGAAGTGACGCTCTAAGTGAAAAAAAAGAAGTGGCTCCTTAAACTATACGAGAAAGATTATTATAGTTAGTACATAAAATACGTAACGGATTAGGTAAAGCATTACTAGAGGGACAAAGGAAGAAAATTTCTAGTATTCCGGATCGGAACCGCAAAACTAATTTGGCTAATTAGATACGAGGAATTTATTTCTCCATCAATTAGTTTATGTTAGCAAACTACACCAAGCATGGTTAGCGATCCGAAAGGGAATGGAGGTTAATTAACACAAATCTACTACGATAAGAAGGTAATCGAATGTCAGTATTCCAGCTAAGGGCCCTAAGTGATAACAGATGAAATTGTTTTTGTATAGCTTCTAATCTGTTCTGATGAATCACGTATTGGAGGGACCATACACACGATCCATATTTCAGAATAGGGCGTACAAGTCATGTATAATGAGTTTTTGTTAAGTAGGGATCGTCAAATTCCTCAGACCACCGCCTTATGAAACCCAAGACACCAAAAGCTCGATTAGCAGCAGAAGATATGTGCTTATCAAACTTTAGTTTTGGATCGAAAAATCATTGACCGACTCTATTCTCTGAAGACGCTTGCGGTTGAGAAATTAGTTTTTATAGATAGGTATTCGTCTACTATAGGACTATAGATCGAGATCACTTTGTAGCCCGTGACTCAGGCAAGAATCAATTCGTGATTAACAAAGCTTTACATCAACGGCATACATCAGAACACGGGAATTAGAAATTTCTGAAGGCAAATCATTGATAAAAAATGAAAAAAGGAAAGGCCCAAGATGTCTTCCTTGAGGAAGCCCCGAGGTAATACGCACGGGCTTGGATGACGTGCCATTAAAATGAACTTTTTGTGTACTACAACATAAATAGTTTGCAATCCAATGAATTATTTTAACTGAAAATCCAAGCAGATTACGTTTATGTAGTAAGAGAGAATGATAAACAGTATGAAAGGCTTGCTAAAATCAGTGTAAGTGACATCTGTTTGGAAGTAAATTCTAATAAGTTAGTGGTAGTTGATCTATATTTCATAATCCCGTGCTGGTAATGTGAAACGATAGATTGAGAAGTTATTAATTTCTCAAAAGTTTTAGGAATTGCAGAAAAATTAGAGATACCCCTATTTATGAACGGGAATAACAAAAGATGATTTGCAAAGGTCAGGAAAGCAGCATGACTCAACAGACACTTTTAATAAGGAATACAAAGCACTCAACCAGGAACTCCATCCGGCTTAAAATGACAATTAGAATCGTTCATACGATAGAAGTGGGACATGAATACAATAAGTTTATTGGCAAAAATCAGCAAATAAATCGGCTATAGCCTGATCAGAGTTAGCAGACATATTTTCAAATACCATTGGAGAAGGAAGTGTTGATGATTTGCGATACGCATGAACGAAGTTATACAAAAGTTTAGAATTACTTCGAAACTGCTTACAGTTTCTCTTTCATAGGCAACACAAGATGGAAGCGATGCGGTTCGAATTAACGAAGTTATGTAATCGTGTAGGATTCCTTCGAACTGTTGCCCACACTCAGTAAGATATCCCTTATAGCAACGGTCAGTCAAAAAAGAGAACTCAGATCGAGTAATCAGACAGCGATAGAGATACAAGGAATAGCCAGTTTCCCTGAATCTCTTATAATATTTCGACTTTCTATTTTTTAGCAATGTAGCGCGCGGGTAAACCAAACAGACCTAGTTGAAACACAATGCGGAACATAGACAATTTTAGGTTGAAGCCACAAATAATAAAAAAAATTAAGTAGTTCAACGAGGAAAGCGATATTTAAAACTTCCGTCATTTATATATCGCGAATAAATTTATAGACGAAGGAAGAAAGATGTCGCCACTATACATTATTGGCCATCTCTTGGATGCTGTAACTCGATTAGCCACGAATGTTGCTAATAATGATGGAGACGTCTTTATCCAGTATTTATAGTAGGATTTCTGAATCTGTCCAGAAATTCACACACTCAATCCGTTATTGGTTCAACATACATATGTTTTATAGAGAACCATAGTTGAGCTAACAGGTGTGCTGCACACAATTCGAGTCTGGGAATCGATTTGGTTTGTAGTGGAGCCTCCTTTACCTTTGCAGTAAGAAATTGGCAGACGATACTAGCGCCGACGTTAGCCCTAACATATATGCAGCACCCAAATGCTGGAATGAAAGCATCTGCAAATCCATGCACTTGTATGCCTATATCAGATCTGCCGCGAGCGTATCTAGGTATTGCGATGCAATGTAATACCAGAAGAGTCTCTTTAATAAATTTCCCATTTAATATGCGATTCCATTGGCATTGTCTCGACCCATGGCAATTGCATGCATCACAGTTCTTGAAGGAGCATTTTTGCACGGATGCTAATCGGGCTTTACAAGCCAAGTGGGCCTAACATGCGTACAGAAACTGACAAAAGGTTCCGCTTAGTGATGATTAATGATTCTGCAAAATGTCCAACTTTGGTTTTTTTTTTTTCGAATCGGTATCATTTAAACTCAAAAGTTTAGCAGTTTCACTGTCTTTCATTAAATTCGGATGGTTCGAAAACAATTTCGCCACTGAAACCAGACCGATTCCAAAATTTTGGGCACTTGGGTAAATATTTCTTTTAATGTATCAATAAAGTTAGCTCTAGTGAGCATGTCATCGACAAATAAGTCGATGCAAATTATTTCAAAACAAAGAACATTGGTTTCTTTACGACGCAATTCAGATCAGCAAGTACAGAAGGGCTAAAACCGGTGCGTACAGTACAGTAAGTTACCGTATCAAATTTCTATATCATAAGCTCATCCGATGGGTTTTCGGGCCAAATGATTAGCTGAAACTGTCGATCGTCTTCGGACATGCTGACTTGACGATACATTTTTTAAACTCCCTTCAAAAATATATAACAGGCAGAAGAAGGCGTGGCAGACCCCATAAAGAATATATATTCTTGATTAGCATCAATAGCCGAGTCGATATAGCCATGTCCGTTTGTCTGTCCCTATGAACAAACAGATTTCAGTTTTAGGCAAATATCTCAGTAACTGTGGCACTTAGGAACACCAATTTTGGTTTCTAGCAACTGCATAAATGCAGTGGCATTAAAATTGCCACGGCCCCATTCCCACAAAAAATAAAATAATTTTCAAACTTCAATGCCATTTTTAAGGTATTTGTTTTTGTCGTACAGTATTGCAATTTACAATTCGTGTGGAGACTAATTATACCAAATAATCATAAAAGTTGCCTAAAAGTCGGTCAAAAAACAGGAAAGTTATAAACGTAACGACATTGAGAATTGAACGCAATATCAAAGCATGCAAGCGAGACAGAAACAATGGATAAAAAAACCTGGATACCGATTTTGGTAATTTAACCGGAAATTAAAGCAGAGAGTATTATACGGAGCAGCGTGCTAGACTGTACTTTTCCTTCTTGTTTTATATCTGCCGTAAGGTCATATCGGCTTAAAGGAAACCGAAGTCGAGACAACAAGATTTTTGAGTCGCTCTTAAAATGCAAATTGACTTCAAAGTGTCCTGATGACAAACAATGAAAACTTTTATTAAAATGCTTCTCGATTCTTTTTACTTGATTCCGGTATAGCTTCCAATTCCCGAAATCGATTAACGAGAGCCTTAAGTATTGTCTCTTCCCTTGGGTGCATTATAGCAAAGCGTACAGGGTTATTGGTTCGTATTTTCTTACATCGCCCTGATGCTACCCAACATAGCAGGGTTTTTCGCAATACTGGACCATTGTCTGACAGATTTACTTGCCTAGTGAACAACAAATCGAAGAAGAATCAACTCCAAAAAGCAACTCTATTCCTTGGGGCTTATAAAAATGCGGAACCGCCAGTTGTACATTAATTGAAACCTTCCATCGATCAATGGGAAGGTCACGGTCTGGTTACCTGATCATCAGAGGCAGGGCCGGATTTACATTCGGGACAGTGGGGCCAGGGCCACAGGGCCTCCACCACGAGAGGGCCTCCACACGGAATGAAAAATGTAAATCGCTGTTTTATACCAAAATAATGTTCAAAGAAGTTCGTAAAGAATGTAACCGTTCAAACAATGATTAAATGAGTTAGAATAATTTCGATGGAGCCACTGAAATAAACTATTTAAAATTTCGTCCACGAACAAAAGAACTACTAAATGATACGTCTAGCAAAGTATCTTATCGACTATTTAGCTTTACCTCGTTATAAATGCATCGCTAAAAATCGCTCAAATAAACTAGAAAGAACTTGAAACTCTAGAAAAAAAAAAATATTAGACGTTTCTACAAAGTGCGGTTATTGACGACAAAACCACAAGGGTTCAAAAATGCGACTCGTAAAAAAAAAACCTTCAGTTCCCGATTCCACTTGCGAAACAAAAAAATGTTTATAGATAATTTTGAAAAATAATAAAAGAATTATCAGCAGAAATAAAAGATATCCTCCGTTATCTGTCTTTTAAATCACTGTTGACGAGTTTTGCGCAGCAAATAAAATAAAGTAAGAGATAAGATTCTCAAGAATTAGAGGCCCCCACCACACCAGGTCCCATGACATTAATGTGGTAAGTCCGGCCCTGATCAGAGGTGTCGCTCATTTCCTTGATCATCATCTCTGGACAGTAGCACTGGCACAGTCTTCAACTTCCAAGTCCTGCGGCGAAACACCAGCAATACCAAGAGCACTGCTAATAAAGAAAAATAAAAAATATAACCAAAAACGAGAACGAATACGCACAGCCAAACAAGCCATGAAATGTATAATCGATTTAAACCAACGACAACAACCGAACTCCCTGGGGCACCAATAAAAATTCGCGAATGATTTGATATACGAAGGAAGAAAGCAAAATTGCAAACCAATTTGAATAACAATTTTGCTCTAAAACTAGATGGACAGCGGGCACGGATAGGCAGATGGTGGGTGAACTAAGTGAACGAAAAAGAGACTAGCCTCAGCTGTAGCGCTTAAAGCTTCCTTAAATATGAGTGAACTTTTATGTTTGCCTACTTACGACTAATTATGCTTCGACTTCAAGCTTTTTCTTTCTAACCTTCTTACACTACAATTTCAAGCTGCCTTCAGAGTTTTGAAATAATAAGTTTCTTGATTAAGTTGGCCTACTGGGTAGGTTCTTTAGGCATTGTCAGCACGTACAGGAGAATTGTCCCATTGACGGCCGTGAGAACTCCTATCACCTTCTGGTATGGAAGGCAATCCATTCTAGCAGAAGTCCCACTTCGTGCAAGTTAGTGTCTACGACAGAGGTTTTTGCATGCCATGGTTATTTCATCGGTCTTGTTGGCCAAAATGATTGACTTATGTATAACCATAGTTGCCATGTGAGTATCTCTATCGATGGCATTCATCCTTGCGGTGATATAATTGCGCTTTTGTATTGACTCGTGGGTCGCGCCGAACAACCTGGTGTTGATCCTGATTTGCTATTACTCTTCACGTCGACTTGTGACTGAAGAAAGGCTTTCCAGAAACCCATTTCCATACGGATCCTATTCAGTCTATGGATTGTGAATGCCTCATCCTTGTGATTCCGTCAGCAGCCCGCTTAAGATGATGATCCGACAGTGCCTTAATCTTCTCCTCACTAATCCAGGAAGCTTCTTCCGCAGTCTTCTCGATGTTTCGTTGGAATGCTCCAAGTCGATGACATGATCGAGTTTAAATACTCCGTTTATGCGTCACACGTCTCCTTGTTGCAGCAAGACGACGGGAGCTTCATATATAAAGGTGTGGATAGCTCTCACGTAGTGGAAGACAACCACCCTTATGAAAGAAGCTGAAAAATCGAGAACTACTACTAAAGATCGCTCTTTGCAAACGACGCGCTGCTGATCTGCAGCAAGACCAGTCCTCCTAAGAAAGGGGCGCTGGGACCTATCAGCCTCCACTCCATCTTTCCTTCCGCTGCGAACTGAAGGTTGCTCTGCTGCCGGTAGAATGCATTCTGGCGCTCCCTCACCAGGTTCCTTACGAACAAGTGTCGCCAGACTGGCGTGCCACATCGAACGAATAAATTGTTCACTGAGAAAATGAGAGAAATAGTCGATCTTTCTGTAAATTCAATATGTACAGCCTTTGATACAAAACAAACGAACACCGCTATATACACGTTTTCATCATCACATTTGTGGTACCACACAAATCTACACCTAACTGAATTAACGAGATTCATCTTCCGAAATCGTCCGACTTTTGAATATGTAGAGTCAGCGATTGCAAACCTGCTAAGCAAACGAGTACCGAGTTTTCTTTTAATCCTTGAGGCCAATGCCTTTTAGCCTTGCAACGAAGCCAAACGAACTGATCGAGCTTCTGAACGTTACACCCTCTTGACGACAAATCGGCTGGATTTTATGATATCGGTCCATGTCTCCAAGATACATTGTTGGCCATACCAAACAGTATTCAACCTTGATGTCCACCTCATGTCAAGCGTTCTTGTCGAATCGGCATCATTGGAAATCCAATGTTTCTAATTTCCGCCTTCTTCTAACACTTTAGAATGGTTTGCAAGTCATTTTGCCAATTGAAGTTCGCCCGTTTTGATATCTGCCGTGAGGGCAGGTCAGTTCATACGGAACCTAGAAAATTGACGACTTAGATCCCTCTGAATAGCAGGTTCTACCGGCAATTCTAGATCCCTCTGAATAGCAGGTCCTACTGGCAATTCCTTGAGAGAGTGTGAAGACGTTTTCTTACACGAAGGGTCCAATACTACTCGAAGTTTGGTGGAACTGCTTTTATGTCTCAGGACGCACTGGTGTAAAGTCGTGTAACGTAGTCCTGGTGGAACTTCTGTATCTATAAAAACATTCGCCTAAATTCAAATTCCATGGCTAGATGTAAGCCTGGCAGTAGGTATAAAACGCTAGGGGTGGCTACCTGAATAAATGAGCCGGAGAGGATCTAAGAAGCAACAATGGAACGTTCGCTAAAAATTTCAACCGGGGCTGGGATGTTAGCCCAAACGTTGGTGGGAGGCGTGACCGCTACCACCAGCGGGCACGGGGAGGAGAAATCCTCTCTGCGTGTCGCCAGTGGTCACTTCTCAGACTTGGCGGGAGCAGGCCATAATCGGGTAACTACTCGAACAAGGTGGAGGAGGTGATGGCAGCGAAGAGGCAGCGTTCGACCGAGAGCACCGGAGCTATGGAGGCTCCGGTAAGCAAACGGAAGCGTGGTCATGAAGGCGCCATCCCCCGCTCGAACAAGCCTAAGAGGAAAGCCACGATGAAGGAAGTCGCTGAACGACACCTCATCGTGGCTCTCATCGACAGGAGTGACCACAATGACAGGATCACGGAGGAATGGTTGAAATCCTTCCCCGGACTGCTTGTCGGCCAGCTCATGGCGAGAATGGACGAGAAACCGGAGGCCCCCATGCCCACCTTTGACGGTGCTGGGTGGTTCAACGGGGCCAAGATTCTCAAGTGCAAAGATGACCCGACGCTCAGCTGGCTGAGGTCTCTATGATGGGTGAGATGTGGGAGGCGGCCAAACTGGAGGTGGTAGACAGGGATAATATCCTGTCGAAACCAAAGGCGAAGGTACTCTTCCCCATTACTGTCAATGGGGACCAGGCGCTGAAGCTGCTGCAGCGCCAAAACAGGGACGATCCAACCAGCGATTGGAAAACCTTCAAGCTGGAGCCTCCTCCGCTGCAGAGGGGGGTCAGCATTTCATCCTGCAGATAAATAAAGAGGCGGAGGACCTGCTATACGCACGCTATGGCAAGATGGCATGGGGCGTAGGGAACGTCTTCCTGCGCCTTAAGAAGCGACACCCTGAGGATAAGGATGCGCACACTCTGCCAGCTGGGGAGGTAGAGAAGGACTTTGGTCTTGAGTCGGTCCTCGAATCTGCCCAGAGTATGGCTATCGCCTCAGACGATGCCGAGGAAGAGGACGGAGACCTGACCATGGTAGTCAACCCGTCCGATGTAGGTGTTGCTGCTACCCCGGATGAGGGTACTGCAGCTCAACCTACATAAGAGTAAGTTGGCGTCGACGGAGCTCCTGTTAGCCTTAGAGCGAGGGCCCGTCGACGTGGTCTTAATCCAGGAGCCATGGATTGCGTTAGGCATTGTCGTGGCGGGACTAAGGTCAACCAACTACAACATATATTACTCAGCAACGGTATGCAAAACAAGAGCCGCCGTACTCATACGGAAAGGCATTCACGCTTATCTAATGTCCAATTACAGTACTGATGACCTAGCAGCGGTCCTCATTGAATGCGGAACGAAGCGCCTGATAGCGGCTTCATGCTATATGGCGCACGACAGGCCCGCACCCCCAGACGAACTGGAGAGACTATCCAGGGAGACAGCCTCCGGTACAGCCCAACTGATAGTCGGAACAGATGCCAACGCCCACCACAGCGTATGGGGGTTACCCGACACAAACATCAGAGGTGAGTCTCTCTTTGAATTCATACTTAACTCTAAGTTATACAGTGCACCCTGTTGAAACACCCTCCATCTCAGACCACAAAACTATACAGTTTGATTGTGACTTTAATAGCACTCCCAAACTCAACTCATACAGGAACCCCCGGAACACAAACTGAGAGTTTTAAAGGCAGGTTTACAATAAACTAGGGGCACCGGGTGAAATTGTGTCGGCATGCGACATAGAGTCATCTCTATCGTTTGTATGCAAGACCCTCCGGGACTCCTTTAAAAAGTCATGTAGACCATCCAAGCAAAAAAGGAAGTCGAGACAACGCTGGTGGAACTCCGAACTCTCTACGCAAAGGAAAAATCTCATGGAAATGCTTAGACTAGCTAAGCGCTCTGGGGAGGCTGTAGTGTACGAAGAGTACAAGACCCTGCTCGGCATATACAAGCGCAGTATTCGAAAGGCAAAAAGGCATTCCTGGAGGAACTTCTGTTCCCAACTGGAATCGACACCCGAAACAGCAAGACTAAGAAGCCTGCTATCCAAGCAACCATCTGTTCAAAGTCAGCTGAGACTTGATGGTGGAGCCTGGACTGATAGTAGTGAGGAAACTCTAGATGCTCTTATGACCGCCCACTTCCCAGAATCCGTAGAGCTACCGCTCGGGACGAAGCATAAGGATATTCCATTGCGGTGAACATCAACTCCCCATGGAAATATTCACTACCCAAAAGATTCGATGGGCCATTGACTCTTTCAAGAGTATAAAGAGCCCTGGTCTTGACGGTATTATTCCAGCCATGCACAAAAGATGTGATCATTCCATGGCTGCTCAGGATATTTAGAGCATGTCTCAGTACAGGCATATCCCTACCGAATGGAGAACAGCAAGAGTAGCATTTCTACAAAAAGCTGGAAGTGTAGCCACAGCAGCCCGAGGGATTATAGGCCAATAAGTCTGACATCCTTTCTGCTAAAAACCATGGAGAAGCTATTAGATCTCCACATTAGAAGAAGTGTAGAAGGGAGGCTATCCACCAAGCAGCACGCCTACACAAAGGGGAAATCGGTCGAAACAGCACTGCACTCGTTAGTGGCTTCGATCGAAAGAGCTTTCTACCATCAGGAATATGCACTAGGAGTCTTCGTAGACATTTCAGGTGCATTTAACAACGTCAGGACGGCAGCCATTATTAAGTGGCTAGTGACGATAAATTCACACCCAACTATCACCCACTGGATACACAATCTCCTGAGTTGCAGGAGAGTCCAGTCGGAGTGGGGAGCAACCACAGTGGTTAGAGGCGTAAATAGGGGCACTCCGCAAGGTGGTGTCCTGTCTCCACTACTGTGGAACTTGGTGGTAGACGAACTGATTAAGAGTTTTGACAGTGACGATAAATTCACACCCAACTATCACCCACTGGATACACAATCTCCTGAGTTGCAGGAGAGTCCAGTCGGAGTGGGGAGCAACCACAGTGGTTAGAGGCGTAAATAGGGGCACTCCGCAAGGTGGTGTCCTGTCTCCACTACTGTGGAACTTGGTGGTAGACGAACTGATTAAGAGTTTTGACAGGGGGGCCCCGAAAATAACTGCCTATGCGGATGACATAAGCATAATTATTACGGGTGTCTGTCCATCAACCCTCAGCTCAATTATGGGGAATACTCTCAGGAAGATATGTAGATGGGCTAACAAAGCAGGTCTACATATAAATGCGGATAAGACGGACCTCATCCTCTTCACTAAGAAGTACAAGGTACCTCAATGGATCCCCCGACACTAAACGGAATCCAGCTAGAGCCAAGTTCCCAGGTAAAATACCTAGGGACAGTGTTGGACAGCAATCTCACGTGGAGATGCAATGTCGAGGAAAGGGTAAAAAAGGCAACCGTAGCGCTGTACGCATCCAAGAAGATGCTCAGCTGCACATGAGGTCTCTTATCCCGTCTAATGCATTGGATTTACAAAGCGATTGTGCGTCCAACACTGCTCTACAGGGCTCTAGTCTGGTGGCAAAGTACCGAGAAGGTAACCTACCAAGCCCGCATGGAAAAAGTCAAGAGACAAGCGCTCCTCAGCATTACTGGAGCGCTCAGAAGCACGCCAACAAAATCTCTGCAGATACTGCTAGGGATTGCCCCCCTGAACATGCAAGCCCGACTTGTGGCAGCGATGTCAGCCCAGCGCCTCGCGGCACTTGAAAGCCTGACGCTGCAGGGTTATGGGCACACTGAATTAGGGAGGAGCATGCCCAGGCACACTGACTATGTACTACCCAAAGACTGCCTAGATGTCAAAGTCAGGGTGCACTTGGGATTCAAAGACTGGATCATCTGCCAGCAACAGCGCATAGGCCACGTGAATCTGTATATGGATGGCTCTAAGATGGCAGCAGGAGTGGGAGCCGCTATTTATTGCGACAACCCAGTAATCAGACTATCACTGCAGCATCTTCCAAGCAGAAGTGCTTGCAATCAGTAAAGCGGCTGAACTGGCATTGCATATGGACACAAATGTATGCAATGTCAATATAGTAGATAGCCAAGCGCCAATAAAGTCTATGATGTCAACTCTTAGTTCCAGAACTGTCAGGGTGAGCAGGGAAGCATTAGATGACTTATGCATGACCAAGTCAGTGCACATCTTCTGGGTTCCCGGCCACCATGGCATAGAAGGCAACGAAGAGGCAGACACTCTAGCCAAAGCTGGCGTCAATCTCCCAGCGAGCAACGGATCCTCCACGCACGGACTACTAAGGGCCATCAAAGGGCCTAGGCGCTGCTCTCTGGAAGGGCGTCCGGCTTAACCTAACCTAACCTTAGCACTTTGGGTTCAGTCATAAAAGTCAAATTGACACCAAATTGTCCAGTCTCAAATTTACAAACGCTGACCCGAGAGCTTTATTTGCAAACGATGTGCTCTTCCACCTATTGATGGGAAGATCACAATCAGGCCTGCTACAAATCGATTTCAGCACCCAAAACTTGGCGCTGAGTGATGTCTTGATACACGAGATAAAACTATTGTCGAGACTTTGCTTTTTGCAGTCAATCTCGACTGTCCAACCGACTTTACAGTTAAGCATTTGGTTTTGCATTGAAGGCGTAAGGCTTCAGCGAGGTCTGACATCATTAAATTAACCAGAGAGCCTGGATACCACAGGACTCTAGCGTTTCGATTTTGACCGAATTTGTCTCGAACTATATCAACTGAAGCTGCAGTCGACGTCGCTAGAAACATGCTTTACATGGGCAGGATGAGCAGATGCTTGTATAGTTTCTAAGGGTGCGTATTTGTGAAGGAGAGTGTTGTGAGGACCAGAAAAAACTCTATACTTCGACGCAGTACAGTTGGACACTGTGTGTCCTGAATACAAACAGTTTATGCAGAGTTGACAAGATTTTACGAAATTAAATCTCTCGTCAACTGGCAATGCTGCGAACCCTTGACAATTTCCAATCATATGGTTCGCACTGCAAAGCTGGCATATGGGTTCCACTTCTTCAACATTTGTACACGGAAACGACGGTTTTTAAGCGTGTTTCATATCAAATATTTGCTTCATACTAGACTTCGAACTTTCTTCAGCAGACATATCGCCTCTTCAAAGCCGCAACACAGTCGGCAAATTTCGGCAATTTGTTATAGTCCAGCTGTTCCTCATACTTCGACTTCGTATGAGGATCTACCTTCGACATGACTATATGAATCTTCTGAAATCTTGCTCATCTCCAACCGAAATTAACGACTCAAATATGGCTGATACTGAGTCCACTATTATTCGATGGCTTAGACATCGGCTCAATATCAAACAACTGTGCGAGAGTTTTGAAAAAGATAAGGCATTTGTTTTTGTATACTCGACTTAGACTCTATTATGTCTTCGGGTAATTTGCATTAGATACCCTAAAAGCTCTGATGGCGCCTAATGCCTCATCTAATAAGCACGATAACAAATAATTGAACTTTTCAATGTTTTAAATTTTACATCGATCTCTGACTGCAGATCCATAGCTTTGGAAATGTTCGAATTTAATATATCTAGTCAAATTTGGAGTCATCATTTTAATAATGTGTGAACTCCTTTGGGGCTCTATGTCGCTTCCCACTTTTTCTATCTTAATAAACAATTGGGTTAAACGAGCACTAAGGCAACTCTTGTCGATATCCACAACAGTCTCATTGTGATCTACCTTGTATGCCATATTCAATTTTTAGTTCGACTCTAATCGAATGCACGTTAGTGTACTATTAACAATGATAATCAGCCGCTCACAAAGTTGTCTGAGGAAGATAATCAAATGCTTACAGATAATAAGTTGATTAACAATAGTTAGGCGATCAATATAATTTAAGATTTAAGATGATTAAAATATTAAAGATAATCAGCTGGCAAACTAGACTTATCGAATAGCAAAGATAACAGCAACTAACAAAACGCAAGCGTATGCAGATAAGCGCTGACAACAACATCAAAATAACAATCTACTCAAACGATAATCAGGTGATTAGCGATATTCGGATTATTTGACTGCACACTGTAAAAAAAAAAAACAAGAAAGAATGCTATAGTCGCCTCGCGACTTAAGGATACCCGTTACTCAGTTTCAATATTTTATTAACAATAGATAAGATACTTTGGCAAACAGAACATGTTTTATATTCGACCGATCGTTCCTATGGGGCTATACGATATAGTAGTCCGATTTGGATCAAACTTGGACAGTATGTATATATTGATGGCAAATGTATTCTGTGTGAGTTTGATAGATATAGCTAGGTCATCGAAAAAGTTTTTCATACAAATTCATGTTTAAAGCATATTTTCGACCGATTGTTCCTATAGGGGCTATACGTGTAGCAATCCGATTTGGATAAAGCTTGGTCAGTATATTTTTATTATTGGCAGATGTATTCTGTACGAGTTTGATTTATATAGCTTAGATAACGCAAAGGTTTTTCAAACCATTTCATATTTGAAGCCCATTTTTACCTGTATATGGAAATATAACGCCCTATAGTGGGCGTGTCAAAAAATAAAAACAAACTCGTACTGCTTTGGTATTGTACCTTTCACTTGCGACCCCTTTTATATTTCTAGCTCTTATAGTCTTTGAGATCCTTTTGTCCATACAGACGAAGAGACGGAGACGGAGAGACTCGGCTGTTGATTCTGATCAAGAATTTATATACTTTATAGGGTCTGCCACGCCTCCTTCTCCCTGTTACATACATTCCAACGATTACAATATACCCTTTTAATCTACGAGTAACGGGTATAATAATGTGTCAACATATCAGATACCCACAAGAGATTCTGCATCTTGAAGTGGTTTCCCACCTTATGCTTGCTAGATACTCGAAGTGTTTTTATACTCTCTCTCTCTCTCTGCAAGAGTATATTGGGTTTGTGCAAAAATATGTAACAGGCAGAAGGAGGCGTGGCATACCCCATAAAGTATATATTTTCTTGATCAGCATCACAAGCCGAGTCGATATAGCCATGACCGGCTGTGTATCTGTGCGTATAAACAAAGAGATTTCCGAGATGGTAAGAACTACAAGTTCGAGCTTGGTCTCAATCGATCACATATTTAGTCAGTCAATACAAGAATCTTTTTCGATGCCACCCGTCATTCGCCCACAATGAGAAAAAACTAGGCACACATTGGAAAAAATCGGAATTTTCGGCTTATATCTCAGTAACTATGGCACCAAGGGTCAACAGTTTTGTGTGGAGCGTTTCTAGCGACAACATAAATGCATTGGCATTTAAAATTTTTGACTGCCACGCCCCTTTGTCCACAATAAATAAAATTAATTCTCAACCTTAATAGGCTTTTGTTCATATAGTTCAGCATTGTAACAGTATAATTCGAATGGAGGATGACTTTATCAAACTATCCTGAAAGGTGCTTTAAAAATCGGACTATAAACAAGAAAACAAGAAGTATTACAATATTGATAATTGAATGCAATATCAATGTATGACTGGGGGGATGGGGGGAGAGGAGGAAACAACTCCAGCTCGCTCTGTTTTTTATGCGGTAGTTCGCGGACAACGGAGGAGAGGAAGGCCACGCGCACGTTGGAAGGACCAGATGGATGCCCTCCTAGCAGCACTTGGTGTTACCAACTGGCGAAGTCGCGCACAGGACAGAGAAGCGTGGAGGCAAATCATACATCAGGCTGAGCCTCATTAGGGGGTGTTATGGCCAATTATTATTATTTATTATTATCAATGTATGACTGCAAGCGAGAGAGAAACATACAAGCACATGTTCCGAACGTTTTCGCTACCTACCCGCAGACACTGGCCGCGCCGAATACACACATACATATATATATGCATCACATATTGTCAAACGTATGTGTATTCGCATGCAAACAAACAGAAATATGTTTGATTATGCTTAGATTGTTTTTGTTTCTACATGTTTTAATGCAAGTAATATCCATTGTTATATCTCTAGACCGATTTTAATAGATTAATCGGGAAAAAAAATGCAGGCGAGCTCGACTGCACTTTTCTTTCTTGTTACAAACGATCTGCGTGCAAAAATTTTATACGGTCGGGCGTGCTCGACTGTACTTTTCTTTTCTTGTTTTTAAGTAGGGATCGTTAAATTAATTTGAGTGTACTACGATAGGATGGTAAGCGTATATTAGGGTTCCAGTTGAGGACCCTTAGGCCAATAAGATGAGATTTGTTTTTGTACAGATTATATTCCATCCAGATGAATCCTGCATTGGTGTGACCAAATACAAGATCCATAATCAAGAATAGGCCGTACCAAGGTAAATTCTTTCGACCAGCGCTTTATGAAGCCCAGGACACTAAAAGCACGATTAGTAATTGACAATACATGCTTATCGAACTTAAGCTTTGGATCCGTAAGGATACCAAAATTATTGACCGACTCAATTCTTTGAAGAGAGTTGCCATTCAGAATGTAATTGTTTAGAAAGCGGAATCACATACCGAACGATATTACGTTACACTTACTATAGTTAAGATTTAATAAATTGGCTTGACATCAGGTTTGAAAGCTGTAAAGACTTAACGCCGTCGGCATACATGAGTACCCGAGAGTGACTAATTTCAGATGACAGATCATTTATGAACAATATAAATAGCAAAGGACCAAAATGGATTTTTTGTGGAACTCTCGAAATAACCTGATCAGATTTCGATTATGTAACTTTAAAAAACACCTCTTGTTTTGTAGAACTTAAGTAATTCGACAGAGATTTTTTAGTGATTACTGGTGCAAAATTTCTATTTAACGAATCTACATGATAAGGGTAAGGTGAATCAGAATTATAATTCAGCTTGCAACAAGTAATTTAAAAAAAATTGGCAAATAAATCGTCGAAAGTCTGATCTGAATTTGCTATTTCTCTACTACACTACACTCTACTAGACTACACCAGAAGGAACCGTTGATGATTTACTCTTTAAATTAATAAACTTATATAACTGTTTAGGTTTCCTTCGAAAATGTTGCCTTCCAGAGATGGGTGATAAGGATCCTCAGGATTGGATAAGGGTGTGGTACGGGAGACAAAATAACGGGATGATTAAAATATTAAAAGATAATCAGCTGGCAAACTAGACTTATCGAATAGCAAAGATAACAGCAACTAACAAAACGCAAGCGTATGCAGATAAGCGCTGACAACAACATCAAAATAACAATCTACTCAAACGATAATCAGGTGATTAGCGATATTCGGATTATTTGACTGCACACTGTAAAAAAAAAAAAAAGAAAGAATGCTATAGTCGCCTCGCGACTTAAGGATACCCGTTACTCAGTTTCAATATTTTATTAACAATAGATAAGATACTTTGGCAAACAGAACATGTTTTATATTCGACCGATCGTTCCTATGGGGCTATACGATATAGTAGTCCGATTTGGATCAAACTTGGACAGTATGTATATATTGATGGCAAATGTATTCTGTGTGAGTTTGATAGATATAGCTAGGTCATCGAAAAAGTTTTTCATACAAATTCATGTTTAAAGCATATTTTCGACCGATTGTTCCTATAGGGGCTATACGATATAGCAATCCGATTTGGATAAAGCTTGGTCAGTATATTTTTAATATTGGCAGATGTATTCTGTACGAGTTTGATTTATATAGCTTAGATAACGCAAAGGTTTTTCAAACCATTTCATATTTGAAGCCCATTTTTACCTGTATATGGAAATATAACGCCCTATAGTGGGCGTGTCAAAAAATAAAAACAAACTCGTACTGCTTTGGTATTGTACCTTTCACTTGCGACCCCTTTTATATTTCTAGCTCTTATAGTCTTTGAGATCCTTTTGTCCATACAGACGAAGAGACGGAGACGGAGAGACTCGGCTGTTGATTCTGATCAAGAATTTATATACTTTATAGGGTCTGCCACGCCTCCTTCTCCCTGTTACATACATTCCAACGATTACAATATACCCTTTTAATCTACGAGTAACGGGTATAATAATGTGTCAACATATCAGATACCCACAAGAGATTCTGCATCTTGAAGTGGTTTCCCACCTTATGCTTGCTAGATACTCGAAGTGTTTTTATACTCTCTCTCTCTCTCTCTGCAAGAGTATATTGGGTTTGTGCAAAAATATGTAACAGGCAGAAGGAGGCGTGGCATACCCCATAAAGTATATATTTTCTTGATCAGCATCACAAGCCGAGTCGATATAGCCATGACCGGCTGTGTATCTGTGCGTATAAACAAAGAGATTTCCGAGATGGTAAGAACTACAAGTTCGAGCTTGGTCTCAATCGATCACATATTTAGTCAGTCAATACAAGAATCTTTTTCGATGCCACCCGTCATTCGCCCACAATGAGAAAAAACTAGGCACACATTGGAAAAAAATCGGAATTTTCGGCTTATATCTCAGTAACTATGGCACCAAGGATCAACAGTTTTGTGTGGAGCGTTTCTAGCGACAACATAAATGCATTGGCATTTAAAATTTTTGACTGCCACGCCCCTTTGTCCACAATAAATAAAATTAATTCTCAACCTTAATAGGCTTTTGTTCATATAGTTCAGCATTGTAACAGTATAATTCGAATGGAGGATGACTTTATCAAACTATCCTGAAAGGTGCTTTAAAATCGGACTATAAACAAGAAAACAAGAAGTATTACAATATTGATAATTGAATGCAATATCAATGTATGACTGGGGGGATGGGGGAGAGGGAGGAAACAACTCCAGCTCGCTCTGTTTTTTATGCGGTAGTTCGCGGACAACGGAGGAGAGGAAGGCCACGCGCACGTTGGAAGGACCAGATGGATGCCCTCCTAGCAGCACTTGGTGTTACCAACTGGCGAAGTCGCGCACAGGACAGAGAAGCGTGGAGGCAAATCATACATCAGGCTGAGCCTCATTAGGGGTGTTATGGCCAATTATTATTATTTATTATTATCAATGTATGACTGCAAGCGAGAGAGAAACATACAAGCACATGTTCCGAACGTTTTCGCTACCTACCCGCAGACACTGGCCGCGCCGAATACACACATACATATATATATGCATCACATATTGTCAAACGTATGTGTATTCGCATGCAAACAAACAGAAATATGTTTGATTATGCTTAGATTGTTTTTGTTTCTACATGTTTTAATGCAAGTAATATCCATTGTTATATCTCTAGACCGATTTTAATAGATTAATCGGGAAAAAAATGCAGGCGAGCTCGACTGCACTTTTCTTTCTTGTTACAAACGATCTGCGTGCAAAAAATTTTATACGGTCGGGCGTGCTCGACTGTACTTTTCTTTCTTGTTTTTAAGTAGGGATCGTTAAATTAATTTGAGTGTACTACGATAGGATGGTAAGCGTATATTAGGGTTCCAGTTGAGGACCCTTAGGCCAATAAGATGAGATTTGTTTTTGTACAGATTATATTCCATCCAGATGAATCCTGCATTGGTGTGACCAAATACAAGATCCATAATCAAGAATAGGCCGTACCAAGGTAAATTCTTTCGACCAGCGCTTTATGAAGCCCAGGACACTAAAAGCACGATTAGTAATTGACAATACATGCTTATCGAACTTAAGCTTTGGATCCGTAAGGATACCAAAATTATTGACCGACTCAATTCTTTGAAGAGAGTTGCCATTCAGAATGTAATTGTTTAGAAAGCGGAATCACATACCGAACGATATTACGTTACACTTACTATAGTTAAGATTTAATAAATTGGCTTGACATCAGGTTTGAAAGCTGTAAAGACTTAACGCCGTCGGCATACATGAGTACCCGAGAGTGACTAATTTCAGATGACAGATCATTTATGAACAATATAAATAGCAAAGGACCAAAATGGATTTTTTGTGGAACTCTCGAAATAACCTGATCAGATTTCGATTATGTAACTTTAAAAAACACCTCTTGTTTTGTAGAACTTAAGTAATTCGACAGAGATTTTTTAGTGATTACTGGTGCAAAATTTCTATTTAACGAATCTACATGATAAGGGTAAGGTGAATCAGAATTATAATTCAGCTTGCAACAAGTAATTTAAAAAAATTGGCAAATAAATCGTCGAAAGTCTGATCTGAATTTGCTATTTCTCTACTACACTACACTCTACTAGACTACACCAGAAGGAACCGTTGATGATTTACTCTTTAAATTAATAAACTTATATAACTGTTTAGGTTTCCTTCGAAAATGTTGCCTTCCAGAGATGGGTGATAAGGATCCTCAGGATTGGATAAGGGTGTGGTACGGGAGACAAAATAACGGGATGATTAAAATATTAAAGATAATCAGCTGGCAAACTAGACTTATCGAATAGCAAAGATAACAGCAACTAACAAAACGCAAGCGTATGCAGATAAGCGCTGACAACAACATCAAAATAACAATCTACTCAAACGATAATCAGGTGATTAGCGATATTCGGATTATTTGACTGCACACTGTAAAAAAAAAAAACAAGAAAGAATGCTATAGTCGCCTCGCGACTTAAGGATACCCGTTACTCAGTTTCAATATTTTATTAACAATAGATAAGATACTTTGGCAAACAGAACATGTTTTATATTCGACCGATCGTTCCTATGGGGCTATACGATATAGTAGTCCGATTTGGATCAAACTTGGACAGTATGTATATATTGATGGCAAATGTATTCTGTGTGAGTTTGATAGATATAGCTAGGTCATCGAAAAAGTTTTTCATACAAATTCATGTTTAAAGCATATTTTCGACCGATTGTTCCTATAGGGGCTATACGATATAGCAATCCGATTTGGATAAAGCTTGGTCAGTATATTTTTAATATTGGCAGATGTATTCTGTACGAGTTTGATTTATATAGCTTAGATAACGCAAAGGTTTTTCAAACCATTTCATATTTGAAGCCCATTTTTACCTGTATATGGAAATATAACGCCCTATAGTGGGCGTGTCAAAAAATAAAAACAAACTCGTACTGCTTTGGTATTGTACCTTTCACTTGCGACCCCTTTTATATTTCTAGCTCTTATAGTCTTTGAGATCCTTTTGTCCATACAGACGAAGAGACGGAGACGGAGAGACTCGGCTGTTGATTCTGATCAAGAATTTATATACTTTATAGGGTCTGCCACGCCTCCTTCTCCCTGTTACATACATTCCAACGATTACAATATACCCTTTTAATCTACGAGTAACGGGTATAATAATGTGTCAACATATCAGATACCCACAAGAGATTCTGCATCTTGAAGTGGTTTCCCACCTTATGCTTGCTAGATACTCGAAGTGTTTTTATACTCTCTCTCTCTCTGCAAGAGTATATTGGGTTTGTGCAAAAATATGTAACAGGCAGAAGGAGGCGTGGCATACCCCATAAAGTATATATTTTCTTGATCAGCATCACAAGCCGAGTCGATATAGCCATGACCGGCTGTGTATCTGTGCGTATGAACAAAGAGATTTCCGAGATGGTAAGAACTACAAGTTCGAGCTTGGTCTCAATCGATCACATATTTAGTCAGTCAATACAAGAATCTTTTTCGATGCCACCCGTCACTCGCCCACAATGAGAAAAAACTAGGCACACATTGGAAAAAATCGGAATTTTCGGCTTATATCTCAGTAACTATGGCACCAAGGATCAACAGTTTTGTGTGGAGCGTTTCTAGCGACAACATAAATGCATTGGCATTTAAAATTTTTGACTGCCACGCCCCTTTGTCCACAATAAATAAAATTAATTCTCAACCTTAATAGGCTTTTGTTCATATAGTTCAGCATTGTAACAGTATAATTCGAATGGAGGCTGACTTTATCAAACTATCCTGAAAGGTGCTTTAAAATCGGACTATAAACAAGAAAACAAGAAGTATTACAATATTGATAATTGAATGCAATATCAATGTATGACTGGGGGGGATGGGGGAGAGGAGGAAACAACTCCAGCTCGCTCTGTTTTTTATGCGGTAGTTCGCGGACAACGGAGGAGAGGAAGGCCACGCGCACGTTGGAAGGACCAGATGGATGCCCTCCTAGCAGCACTTGGTGTTACCAACTGGCGAAGTCGCGCACAGGACAGAGAAGCGTGGAGGCAAATCATACATCAGGCTGAGCCTCATTAGGGGTGTTATGGCCAATTATTATTATTTATTATTATCAATGTATGACTGCAAGCGAGAGAGAAACATACAAGCACATGTTCCGAACGTTTTCGCTACCTACCCGCAGACACTGGCCGCGCCGAATACACACATACATATATATATGCATCACATATTGTCAAACGTATGTGTATTCGCATGCAAACAAACAGAAATATGTTTGATTATGCTTAGATTGTTTTTGTTTCTACATGTTTTAATGCAAGTAATATCCATTGTTATATCTCTAGACCGATTTTAATAGATTAATCGGGAAAAAAATGCAGGCGAGCTCGAGTGCACTTTTCTTTCTTGTTACAAACGATCTGCGTGCAAAGAGTTTTATACGGTCGGGCGTGCTCGACTGTACTTTTCTTTCTTGTTTTTAAGTAGGGATCGTTAAATTAATTTGAGTGTACTACGATAGGATGGTAAGCGTATATTAGGGTTCCAGTTGAGGACCCTTAGGCCAATAAGACGAGATTTGTTTTTGTACAGATTATATTCCATCCAGATGAATCCTGCATTGGTGTGACCAAATACAAGATCCATAATCAAGAATAGGCCGTACCAAGGTAAATTCTTTCGACCAGCGCTTTATGAAGCCCAGGACACTAAAAGCACGATTAGTAATTGACAATACATGCTTATCGAACTTAAGCTTTGGATCCGTAAGGATACCAAAATTATTGACCGACTCAATTCTTTGAAGAGAGTTGCCATTCAGAATGTAATTGTTTAGAAAGCGGAATCACATACCGAACGATATTACGTTACACTTACTATAGTTAAGATTTAATAAATTGGCTTGACATCAGGTTTGAAAGCTGTAAAGACTTAACGCCGTCGGCATACATGAGTACCCGAGAGTGACTAATTTCTGCCTGCCACGCCCCTTTGTCCACAATAAATAAAATTAATTCTCAACCTTAATAGGCTTTTGTTCATATAGTTCAGCATTGTAACAGTATAATTCGAATGGAGGCTGACTTTATCAAACTATCCTGAAAGGTGCTTTAAAATCGGACTATAAACAAGAAAACAAGAAGTATTACAATATTGATAATTGAATGCAATATCAATGTATGACTGGGGGGATGGGGGAGAGGAGGAAACAACTCCAGCTCGCTCTGTTTTTTATGCGGTAGTTCGCGGACAACGGAGGAGAGGAAGGCCACGCGCACGTTGGAAGGACCAGATGGATGCCCTCCTAGCAGCACTTGGTGTTACCAACTGGCGAAGTCGCGCACAGGACAGAGAAGCGTGGAGGCAAATCATACATCAGGCTGAGCCTCATTAGGGGTGTTATGGCCAATTATTATTATTTATTATTATCAATGTATGACTGCAAGCGAGAGAGAAACATACAAGCACATGTTCCGAACGTTTTCGCTACCTACCCGCAGACACTGGCCGCGCCGAATACACACATACATATATATATGCATCACATATTGTCAAACGTATGTGTATTCGCATGCAAACAAACAGAAATATGTTTGATTATGCTTAGATTGTTTTTGTTTCTACATGTTTTAATGCAAGTAATATCCATTGTTATATCTCTAGACCGATTTTAATAGATTAATCGGGAAAAAAATGCAGGCGAGCTCGAGTGCACTTTTCTTTCTTGTTACAAACGATCTGCGTGCAAAGAGTTTTATACGGTCGGGCGTGCTCGACTGTACTTTTCTTTCTTGTTTTTAAGTAGGGATCGTTAAATTAATTTGAGTGTACTACGATAGGATGGTAAGCGTATATTAGGGTTCCAGTTGAGGACCCTTAGGCCAATAAGACGAGATTTGTTTTTGTACAGATTATATTCCATCCAGATGAATCCTGCATTGGTGTGACCAAATACAAGATCCATAATCAAGAATAGGCCGTACCAAGGTAAATTCTTTCGACCAGCGCTTTATGAAGCCCAGGACACTAAAAAGCACGATTAGTAATTGACAATACATGCTTATCGAACTTAAGCTTTGGATCCGTAAGGATACCAAAATTATTGACCGACTCAATTCTTTGAAGAGAGTTGCCATTCAGAATGTAATTGTTTAGAAAGCGGAATCACATACCGAACGATATTACGTTACACTTACTATAGTTAAGATTTAATAAATTGGCTTGACATCAGGTTTGAAAGCTGTAAAGACTTAACGCCGTCGGCATACATGAGTACCCGAGAGTGACTAATTTCAGATGACAGATCATTTATGAACAATATAAATAGCAAAGGACCAAAATGGATTTTTTGTGGAACTCTCGAAATAACCTGATCAGATTTCGATTATGTAACTTTAAAAAAACACCTCTTGTTTTGTAGAACTTAAGTAATTCGACAGAGATTTTTAGTGATTACTGGTGCAAAATTTCTATTTAACGAATCTACATGATAAGGGTAAGGTGAATCAGAATTATAATTCAGCTTGCAACAAGTAATTTAAAAAAAAATTGGCAAATAAATCGTCGAAAGTCTGATCTGAATTTGCTATTTCTCTACTACACTACACTCTACTAGACTACACCAGAAGGAACCGTTGATGATTTACTCTTTAAATTAATAAACTTATATAACTGTTTAGGTTTCCTTCGAAAATGTTGCCTTCCAGAGATGGGTGATAAGGATCCTCAGGATTGGATAAGGGTGTGGTACGGGAGACAAAATAACGGGATGATTAAAATATTAAAGATAATCAGCTGGCAAACTAGACTTATCGAATAGCAAAGATAACAGCAACTAACAAAACGCAAGCGTATGCAGATAAGCGCTGACAACAACATCAAAATAACAATCTACTCAAACGATAATCAGGTGATTAGCGATATTCGGATTATTTGACTGCACACTGTAAAAAAAAAAAAAAAAAGAAAGAATGCTATAGTCGCCTCGCGACTTAAGGATACCCGTTACTCAGTTTCAATATTTTATTAACAATAGATAAGATACTTTGGCAAACAGAACATGTTTTATATTCGACCGATCGTTCCTATGGGGCTATACGATATAGTAGTCCGATTTGGATCAAACTTGGACAGTATGTATATATTGATGGCAAATGTATTCTGTGTGAGTTTGATAGATATAGCTAGGTCATCGAAAAAGTTTTTCATACAAATTCATGTTTAAAGCATATTTTCGACCGATTGTTCCTATAGGGGCTATACGATATAGCAATCCGATTTGGATAAAGCTTGGTCAGTATATTTTTATTATTGGCAGATGTATTCTGTACGAGTTTGATTTATATAGCTTAGATAACGCAAAGGTTTTTCAAACCATTTCATATTTGAAGCCCATTTTTACCTGTATATGGAAATATAACGCCCTATAGTGGGCGTGTCAAAAATAAAAACAAACTCGTACTGCTTTGGTATTGTACCTTTCACTTGCGACCCCTTTTATATTTCTAGCTCTTATAGTCTTTGAGATCCTTTTGTCCATACAGACGAAGAGACGGAGACGGAGAGACTCGGCTGTTGATTCTGATCAAGAATTTATATACTTTATAGGGTCTGCCACGCCTCCTTCTCCCTGTTACATACATTCCAACGATTACAATATACCCTTTTAATCTACGAGTAACGGGTATAATAATGTGTCAACATATCAGATACCCACAAGAGATTCTGCATCTTGAAGTGGTTTCCCACCTTATGCTTGCTAGATACTCGAAGTGTTTTTATACTCTCTCTCTCTCTCTGCAAGAGTATATTGGGTTTGTGCAAAAATATGTAACAGGCAGAAGGAGGCGTGGCATACCCCATAAAGTATATATTTTCTTGATCAGCATCACAAGCCGAGTCGATATAGCCATGACCGGCTGTGTATCTGTGCGTATGAACAAAGAGATTTCCGAGATGGTAAGAACTACAAGTTCGAGCTTGGTCTCAATCGATCACATATTTAGTCAGTCAATACAAGAATCTTTTTCGATGCCACCCGTCATTCGCCCACAATGAGAAAAAACTAGGCACATATTGGAAAAAATCGGAATTTTCGGCTTATATCTCAGTAACTATGGCACCAAGGATCAACAGTTTTGTGTGGAGCGTTTCTAGCGACAACATAAATGCATTGGCATTTAAAATTTTTGACTGCCACGCCCCTTTGTCCACAATAAATAAAATTAATTCTCAACCTTAATAGGCTTTTGTTCATATAGTTCAGCATTGTAACAGTATAATTCGAATGGAGGATGACTTTATCAAACTATCCTGAAAGGTGCTTTAAAATCGGACTATAAACAAGAAAACAAGAAGTATTACAATATTGATAATTGAATGCAATATCAATGTATGACTGGGGGGATGGGGGAGAGGAGGAAACAACTCCAGCTCGCTCTGTTTTTTATGCGGTAGTTCGCGGACAACGGAGGAGAGGAAGGCCACGCGCACGTTGGAAGGACCAGATGGATGCCCTCCTAGCAGCACTTGGTGTTACCAACTGGCGAAGTCGCGCACAGGACAGAGAAGCGTGGAGGCAAATCATACATCAGGCTGAGCCTCATTAGGGGTGTTATGGCCAATTATTATTATTTATTATTATCAATGTATGACTGCAAGCGAGAGAGAAACATACAAGCACATGTTCCGAACGTTTTCGCTACCTACCCGCAGACACTGGCCGCGCCGAATACACACATACATATATATATGCATCACATATTGTCAAACGTATGTGTATTCGCATGCAAACAAACAGAAATATGTTTGATTATGCTTAGATTGTTTTTGTTTCTACATGTTTTAATGCAAGTAATATCCATTGTTATATCTCTAGACCGATTTTAATAGATTAATCGGGAAAAAAATGCAGGCGAGCTCGACTGCACTTTTCTTTCTTGTTACAAACGATCTGCGTGCAAAAATTTTATACGGTCGGGCGTGCTCGACTGTACTTTTCTTTCTTGTTTTTAAGTAGGGATCGTTAAATTAATTTGAGTGTACTACGATAGGATGGTAAGCGTATATTAGGGTTCCAGTTGAGGACCCTTAGGCCAATAAGACGAGATTTGTTTTTGTACAGATTATATTCCATCCAGATGAATCCTGCATTGGTGTGACCAAATACAAGATCCATAATCAAGAATAGGCCGTACCAAGGTAAATTCTTTCGACCAGCGCTTTATGAAGCCCAGGACACTAAAAGCACGATTAGTAATTGACAATACATGCTTATCGAACTTAAGCTTTGGATCCGTAAGGATACCAAAATTATTGACCGACTCAATTCTTTGAAGAGAGTTGCCATTCAGAATGTAATTGTTTAGAAAGCGGAATCACATACCGAACGATATTACGTTACACTTACTATAGTTAAGATTTAATAAATTGGCTTGACATCAGGTTTGAAAGCTGTAAAGACTTAACGCCGTCGGCATACATGAGTACCCGAGAGTGACTAATTTCAGATGACAGATCATTTATGAACAATATAAATAGCAAAGGACCAAAATGGATTTTTTTGTGGAACTCTCGAAATAACCTGATCAGATTTCGATTATGTAACTTTAAAAAACACCTCTTGTTTTGTAGAACTTAAGTAATTCGACAGAGATTTTTTAGTGATTACTGGTGCAAAATTTCTATTTAACGAATCTACATGATAAGGGTAAGGTGAATCAGAATTATAATTCAGCTTGCAACAAGTAATTTAAAAAAAATTGGCAAATAAATCGTCGAAAGTCTGATCTGAATTTGCTATTTCTCTACTACACTACACTCTACTAGACTACACCAGAAGGAACCGTTGATGATTTACTCTTTAAATTAATAAACTTATATAACTGTTTAGGTTTCCTTCGAAAATGTTGCCTTCCAGAGATGGGTGATAAGGATCCTCAGGATTGGATAAGGGTGTGGTACGGGAGACAAAATAACGGGATGGACTCAAAACAAAAATCAGATTAAGCATTCCACTTAATGAGTTTGTGATAGCATTGATCTAAAACAATGAAATTCCAAACAAATTATCAAAAAAAATCGTGCTGAGTCGTAGAGCTCTACACGGCAGAGTCAGGACACAGAATCCAGGATGTCCCTCCAATATTAAAATCCCCAAGAACTTCAAGAAATATCCAAGAAATATTCAATATCCATAGAGCCATCGGTTGTTACTTCCTCCGAGGATAAGTAAACATTGACGGCAAAAAGTACATCACCACCGCGGCGAGATATACGATCAAGGCCACGACATAAAATTGAAATGACAAGCTTTTTAAATACAGATTACTCAGTTTACTACAAAGACCTCTCACATTTTGATAATCTAATGAGAGGAAAGAAATTAGTTTTTTCCGTCATCAGAGGCCGGGACAGGATAAGGTGGCAATGGAATCGGAGTCCCATTTCATTTCTTCGTTGAATACTCTTTTATTATTAAGTTGTACGGCCTAAATTCTTTAAAGCAGATTGTGCTAAAATAGTTGGCAGGAACCCTTACTATAAATGAGGAAATTTCTGAAAATATGAGAATTTAAATTTTTCCACCGTAATGTTGGCTTCTGATTTGGCCTAAATAAAGGCCTTAATATCATCTGATGTAGTTTCAGGGGCCTGAAAACAAACATTTGCTTGGCCTTTTTACGCTTATGAGAATCATTAAATACTTTTAAATCTTTGAATTCCTTATCCAAAGCTGAGAAACTATCGGACAGACTTTTAAATCTGCTTAATAAGTCCCCAAAGCCTAGTCAAGTATGTCTTATGAAGCTCATTATGTCTTTTTCGACATCCCTACAGGCATCACATGTCCACTTTAAACGTAATGCTGACTCAATGATGTCAGTAATTCGGGAGTTAAGACCTGCACATTTTTCGTGAGAAACATTTTCATAGCCAGCAACAAACCAAAACCAACCATTTGCTCGAACTTGGTAATTAGAGTTATAAAAGACGTACATAATAGGCTTCATTGAGTATTAATAAGGATAAGCAATTAAAAAGAGTATATCCAGAAGATAAAAAAACGTTAATTGAAATAAGAATAATAATAAGACCGAAAAGTACAGTATGTATAAGTTTGGTTGTGATAGCTTAAATAACACTACATGTCTTCATACAATTTTTTTTTTTATTTATACTTTATATATACTTTATGACTTCGGCCACGCCTCCTTCTATCTATAAGGCACAGTTTGCTTTTGAGTACGAGGTCTAAAACCCTAAGTTTAATCGAACATAAATATCTTTGTTTGTATATATGTATGCACATTTATATGTATGTATGTATAATATTGGTCGGCACGGCCAGCGCCCACAGGCAGCGTTGCCTCCACAATTGCAGCAAAAACGTTTAAACATATGTTTGATTTTATGTTTCGCTTGCACAGATTCCTTGATATTGCGTTCAATTATCAATGTTATTACGTTTCTAGATTTCTATCTTGAAAGTTGCATAAAAATCCGAATATAAAAAAGACAGCTTGATACGCCAAAGCCTTGATAAATGAACGCGGAATAATGCAGAAACATAAAAACATATGTGTGGCGGCAGCGCTGCCCACGGTTGCTACCCGCGGACGCTGCCCGTGCCGACCAATGAATTGGTACATATGTGCATAAATATAATGTCAAACGTTTAAACGTACAGACAAATATATGTATGTTCGAACATGCTCGGATTTTAATTTTGTTTCAACGTGTCCTAATACAAGTACTATCCATTGTAATACCTTGATACCGATTTTCAAAATATAATCATATAATAGGGAATAAAACGCAGAGAGTATTATATGGTCGGAAGTACTTGACTGTACTTTTCTTACTAGTTTTTAAATAATTTATTCAATGAATATTATGTTCGCGCGTTTATTTTCAGAGTTAAAATGTACCACTTTACAAAAATCAGATTTCTTTTATTATCTATTAAACACCTTTATAACGTTTGAAGAAGAGATCGAGTATACTCATTGCAGGTCTCTGGTATATAATTAACCGCCTCTATTAATGGAAAAATACACATAAATTAGTACAATCGTTTAGTTTACAAAAAAGATAGTTTACAAATTCTTGATTAGATCATATTTTTGACCGATCGTTCCTATGGGAGCTATACGATATAGTCATCCGATTTGATTAAACTTGGTCAGTATGTATATATTATTGCCAAATGTATTGTGTGAGTTTGATGAACAGCTTCTTCAACTCAAAAGTTTTTATACGATATAGTTGTCTGATTCAGATCAAACTTGGTCAGTACATGTACTTTCTATACATGCTTCCGTGAATCCGTGAAAATTTTGTTCAGATAGCTTGAATATATCTAAACTATCTGAACCAAATTTTCACCGAACATGAACATGAACTTTCTATACATGCTTCCGTGAATCCGTGAAAATTTTGTTCAGATAGCTTGAATATATCTAAACTGTCTGAACCAAATTTTTACCGACTAAAAAAGTTTTCTATGCTAAAACAATCTAGTTTTCCTGTACAACGCCCTAAACTGCGCGGGTCAAAAAACAAAATTGTTCTGCTTGGGTGTTGTACCTTTCACTTTTATACTTTTACTCTACGAGTAACGGGTTTAAAAGGAGGGTTGCATGTCATATGTAGGCTTTTGGATCATGTGGTCTCGGAGTAACCATGAATTCCTTGTGTGTCAATGAGCGTCACCCTCAACTAACACGAATGTTTGTTTTCCAAACTAATGGATATGCTATTGATATTGAAGGTTTGCTTCAAAGTGTTATAGTGCCTACTCGACATTTTAAACATGCTACAATATCTCCAAAAAACATCATTAGCCATATCTTGGATGCCTGCAATTCGAATGGCTACAAATGTTGCTAATAATCAAGAAGAAATATTTATTCTAAGTAGTGTGCTTTCTTATTCAGTCCAAAAGCTCTCACTCTTAGTTCGACATCGGTGCAACATATGCTTTATAGGGGACAATAGTTCTTCTAATATATATACGCGACAGCAACTGACAATGTGTTTCGCTTAGTGGTACTTAATTTGTCGAAGCTATCATCCAAGTGATACAAAGAAGTATCTAATCTTTGTGTTCATTTCATGGCGATTTTTTTTATAGTATCGGCAAATTTGAGAATCAAACGCATTTCAGCCTTTCTGCAATAAATGAATACAGAGGATTTGGAAACCACTTTCAAATTAAAAATCGTCTGTTTCGAGAAATTCGGACACTTGCTTTGATATACTATATGCTGTGAGTGCATAAATGAAATAAATGAGGGATTTGAATAGTAGGTTCCACCATTATTAATTTGTTAAAAGAGTGACGATGCTATCTTACACGACGTGTAATTCTGTTTATTTGTGTTAAAATACACATACGTTTGACATTATATAAATGTATGTGTGTATAAGTCGCGTCCAGCGACTGCGGGCAGCGCAAACGCCATACAGGCAGCGAAAACGTTCGAGCATGTGCTGTTATGTTTCTGTCTCGCTTGTACTCATATCATAATATTGCATTCAAGTATCAACATTGTAACGCTTCTAGTTTTCATGTTAATAGTGCGATTTCACTGAACCTTTCAGGATAGTTTGATATAGTTTGTCTCCACACGAATTATACATTACAAAACTGTACTATATGAACAAATGCCTAAAAATAAAACGAAAGTTGAGAATTATTTTTATGTTTTGTGGGAATAAAGGGACGTGGCAGTCCAAAGTTTTGAATGGCAATGCCTTAACGCTGTCGCTAGGAATGCTCCATACCAAAATAGGTGATCCTAGGTGCCATAGTTACCGAGACATTCGCCGAAAACACCGTTTTTTTCCGAGGTGTGTCTAGCTCATTGCTCATTGTGGGTGAATGGAGAGTGGCATCAGAAAAAAAATACATTCTTGTATTGACTGACTAAATATGCCGTCGATTGAGACCAAGCTCAAACTTGTAGCTCTTACCATCTCTGAAATCTGTGTGTTCATACGGACAGACAGACGGACATGGCTATATCGACTCGGCTTGTGATTCTGATCATGAATTTATTTACCTTATGGGGTCTGTCACGCCTCCTTCTGCCTGTTACATACTTTTGCAAAAACCCATCAAGTGCCATCAAGCTAGTAGTCACCCTATACCCAAATTGCTTCACCCTACTTTTTTCGACCTGCCTGCGCGACGGCGTCTTCCCGACATGTTGGAAGTATCAAAACCTGTGCTTGATTCCCAAACCAGAAAAAAAACACGACGATGCCTCAGCGTACAGACCTCTCCGACAGGCAGTTTGGGTTCCGGAAAGGACGGTCCACAGTTGACACCATAATGCTACTGACGCAGACAGTGTCTGCTGCGATAGAAGGGACACGATAGAAAGGCGGAGAAAAAAACAACAGTCTGATAACACTTGACGTCAGAAATGCCTTTTATTCAGCTAAGTGGAGCAATATTATGGACGCACTATGAAATTTTGACGTTCCACAATACTCGACCAATTTTATTAGCGATTATCTGAACGACCGGAACCTTATGTTTCATACGGAAGACGGCATAGCTCAATGCTATGTTACAGCCGGAGTGCCACAAGGTTCCCTACTTGGGCCCATCCTGTGGAACATAATGTATGACGGAATTCTGAGGCTGGATCTCCAAAACAACGTAATCTTGGAGATAATATCCCGAATTGAGCCGAAGACCAACTCTTCTGTTGATTAGGTAACAGTGCCCAATCGAGTCACTGCAGGAGAATATAGAAAGTGCAACACATTTCAACGTATATAGAAATGCACAAAAGAGATTTTGCGTTTCGGTACTGATATATATGTGATTTATTGAAAAGCAAATTGAAGCAAAATACACTAATCGAATGAAATAAATATACATAAATAAAACAAAAATCTTAACTTGTGCAAATAAATTTTTTTATACATATTTATATAAATAATAATAAACAAATCGTAAGTCGATTTTTAATTACAGTTTATTCTTATAAATTTAATGGACAGCGGGTACGGAAAGGCGTATGGTGGCTGGGCGAACGATCAATGTTGAAAGCGAACAACGAACTGACTCTCGGTGCTGCGCTTACACTTGCTCACAGCGCTTAAAGCTAGCTTAAATATAAGAGAATTCATGTGTGTCTACCTACAGCTACTTATACTACGAATTTAAGTTCTATGTTCTCTTATCTACTTAAGTTACAAATTCAACTTGGGCTCTTCTAATCTAACTAACTAACTGCTTGATGTGTCCTATTCTGACCCACGTGGCAGCGAGCGAAGCGGCTGACCGATGAAACGGCCTGGAGTCAGAGCCTCCCCGTCGTTCGGATAGCTGCCGGGTTGAGTCAACGGCCGCGAGTTGAGGTGCCTTCTGACTTCGCTTTCTGTTAGCAAAGCGCTTCCGATTTGCCGCTGGAGCAGGTGTTTGGCGGACTTTGCGGACTTCCTATTAAGTTTGTCCCGTTGTCCAAGAATCGCAGGACTGGTATGCCACTCAGCGCGAAGAAACTGTTTAATGTACAAATAAAGGCGTTAGGGGATAAATCAGGCACCAGTTCCAGGTGAACAGCTTTTGAAGCTAAACACACAAAAACTGCAACATACATTTTCAATGGCACTCTTCCTCTAATTCGCAACGAAACATTTATAGGGCCACAAAAATCCACCCCACAAGTATTGAAAGGGCGACCGCCGGAAAGGCGATCTGCCGGCAAATTACCCATTACGTGTTCCATCAGTTTGGGTTTATATCTAAAACAGTGGACTCATTTTCGCACTATCTGCGTGCACTCACGACGAGCATTAACGAGCTTCATGCGCTGTCTAAGTAATGAAATCATTGTCTTAGCCCCCTCATGACAATTATTAAGATGCAGCTCTCGTAAATATATTCCCACCACTAGAGAACTCTTGGGCATCAAAATCGGAAATCTAGCATCGTATTCTAACGGTGCGTTTAACAACCTCCTTCCTACCCAAATCAATGAAGCATACTGCCAAATTTTTTCGTCAACTTTGCTTAGCAAAGTAGCAAAATTCGTATGGAAAAAAGCGAAATTCCGATGGAGATAGAATCGCACGTTGACGAACAAATTTGGCAGTATGCTTATCTTCCAAAGGAGTAGGGATTCTGGTATTAATTGATTGGATAATGATCCAAAATTCATTTCTACACATTATGAAAAAAATTATTTGGATGGTGGGTGGATAAAAAGGGTACTCTTCTTGCAAATTTACACACTTTTATACTCTCTGCAAGAGTATATTGGGTTTGTGCAAAAGTATGTAACAGGCAGAAGGAGGCGTGGCAGACCCCATAAAGTATATATATTCTTGATCAGCATCACAAGCCGAGTCGATATAGCCATGTCCGTCTGTCCGTCTATCTGTCCGTCTGTCCGTATGAACAAACAGATTTCAGAGATGGTAAGAGCTACAAGTTCGAGCTTGGTGTCAATCGATCACATATTTAGTCAGTCAATACAAGAATCTTTTTTTTTTCGATGCCACGCCCCATTCGCCCACAATGAGCAAAAAACTAGACACATCTCGAAAAAAAACGGTGTTTTCGGCGAATATCTCAGTAACCATGGCACCTAGGATCACCAATTCTGGTGTGGAGGTTCCTAGCGGCAGCGCAAATGCATTGGCATTTAAAATTTTGGACTGCCACGCCCCTTTCTCCCACAATACATAAAAATAACTCCTTCCGCCTACAGGCATTTGTTCATATAGTGCAGCATTGTAATTGTATAATTCGAATGGAGACTAACTATATAAAACTATCCTAAAAAGTCGCATTGAAATCGGACTATAAACAAGAAAACTATAAGCGTTACAACATTGATAATTGAACGCAATATCACTAATGAGTGCAAGCGAGACAGAAACGTTTTCGCTGCTTGTGTGGCGACAGCGCGGCCGGCAGTCGCTGGCCGAATACACACATGCATATGTACATGTGTAAACACATATAATGTCAAACGTATGTGTATTCGCATACAAACAGATGTTTGATTTTGCTTAGATTGTTTTTGTGTCACGTTGTTTTAATGGAAGTACTGCACATTGTAATATCTTGATACCGATTTTAATAATTTAACCGGGAAAAAAATGCAGAGAGTATTATACGGTTGGGCGTGCTCGACTGTACTTTTCTTTCTTGTTTATTTAAAAATTTGTATGAAAAATCGAATATTACAGTGACGCAAATTTTTGAGGTTCTCTTTTTTAGTTAACTATAAATATTAAGTGCTATATTTAAAACACTAAATGCATCAATGGAAAGGTGACATTCTTAGCTATAATAAAAATTTTAAATATTTTGATTATGCCTAGATTTGTAAGTTGTATCGATGCATAAAGTTGGAAAAAAAAACGAATATTAACGTGATACACTGTATGTATTTATAAGCCACATCAAATGTCACAATTATTAACAATTAAAAATAAATAAATGAGAATGCACAAGTAAGATTTGATGTATTTATTGAAGTGTATATTGTTTGCAGTTTTCCTTCAAATTATTCACTAAAAAATGCATTAAATCAGTGCCGAAATGCAATGTCTCTTGTGCGAACAATTTAGGTTATATATTTTTTTTTAAGTGCGAATGCATACGTATGTATATATCCTATGCATTGACTCGTTGGGGCACTGTTACCAAATCGTCAGAGGTGTCGCTCATTTCCTTCGAAAACCGAGTCCAGCGGCGACACAACAGCAACAACGAAAAAAAACCGAAAACGAAATACGCGCAGCCAACAACGCCTTGAAATGTTTAAATATTTAAACCAGCGACCGTAACCGTAAAAAAAATCGCAAATGATTCTATAAATAAGAATAAACAAATTGCAAGTCGATTTTTTATTACAATTTGTTCTTAAAACTTTAATGGACAGCGGGTACGGAAAGGCGTATGGTGGCTGGGCGATCGATCAATGTTGAAAGCGAACAACGAACTGACTCTCGCTGCTGCGATTACACTTGCGCAGAGCGCTTAAAGCTAGCTTAAATATAAGCGAATTCATGTGTGTCTACCTACAGCTACTTATACTACGAATTCTACATTAGCTACAAATTAAACTTGGGCTTTCATAATCTAACTAACTAAACCTACGCCTCAACAGGGGTTTTTAAATTGCGGAAATTAACTTTTTCTTTGTGCTTTTTTCTTATTTTGATTTACTTTGTTTGTGTCAACGCTGCTTATACACACATACGCGCTAGCAAACATGCAAACGTACGTTGATTAATTGCAAGCCTTTTAGTTTTTGTTGGTAGATCGCATCTTTGCCGACCTACTCATGCGCTTTTGTTGTTGTTAAATCACATCGTTTGTCTACCAGCGCATGCTCGGGTTTTTGTCTTTTTTTACAGTGTGCAGTCAAATAATCCGAATATCGCTAATCACCAGATTATCGTTTGCGTAGATTGTTATTTTGTTGTTGTTGTCAGCGCTTATCTGCATACGCAGTTATTTGATATTGAACCGATGTCTAAGCCATCGCCAATAGGAATTCGACTAATGGTGGACTCAGTATCAGTCATATTTGAATCGTTAATGTCGGTTGGAGACGAGCAAGATTTCAGAAGATTCATATTGTCATGTCGAAGGTAGATCCTCATACGAAGTCGAGGTATGAGGAACAGCTGGACTATAACACATTACCGAAATGGGGCGACTGTGTTGCGGCTGTGAACAGGCAATTTTTCTGCTGAAGAAAGTTCGAAGTCTAGTATGAAGGAAACATTTGATATGAAACACAAAAAAATCGTCGTTTGCCAGCTTTGCAGTGCGAACCATATGATTGGAAATTGTCAAGGGTTCGCAGCATTGCCAGTTGATGAGAGATTTAATTTCGTAAAATCTTGTTAACTCTGCATAAACTGTTTGAATTCAGGACACACAGTGTCCAACTGTACTGCGTCGAAGTATAGAGTTTGTTCTGGTCCTCACAACACTCTCCTTCACAAATACGCACCCTTAGAAACTATACAAGCATCTGCTCATCCTGCCCATGTAAAGCATGTTTCTAGCGACGTCGACTGCAACTGCAGTTGATAAAGTTCGGTCAAAATCGAAACGCTAGAGTCGTTTGGGATCCAGGCTCTCTGGTTAATTTTATGATGGCAGACCTCGCTGAAGCCTTACGCCTTCAATGCAAAACCAAATGCTTAACTGTAAAGTCGGTTGGACAGTCGAGATTGACTGCAAAAAGCAAAGTCTCGACAATAGTTTTGTCTCGTGTATCGAGACATCAGTTTAGCGCCGAATTTTGGGTGCTGAAATCGATTTGTAGCAGGCAGCCAGATTGTGATCTTACCATCAATATGTGGAAGATCTCAGCAAATGTCGAACTGGCTGACCATGAGTTCCACAAACCTCAGCAAATAGATATGCTTCTGGGAGCCGAATCCTTTTTCGCAATGCTTTATAACGGACAAATTTGATTGGCGAAGGTTGGTCCGTTGCCACAAAGGACGTTGTTTAGTTGGGTGGCATCAGAGCGGTGCAAGAAAATGTATACCAAAAGCCCAGTATGCGAAAAGTGTTTCGGCAAATTATTCTGTGGAGCACATCGTTTGACTTGCATGACTGATCCCAAAGTGCAAAGGTCATCACAGAATGTAAAACGACATATACTTTCCATAAACTTAGAAGTTCATAATATATATTTGAGTTTCATGAACAAGTATATTGAATTTGGGCGAATGTTTTTCATAGATACAGAAGTTCCACCAGGACTACGTTACACCACTTTAGTCCAGTGCGTCCTGAGACATAAAAGCAGTTCCACTAAGCTTCGAGTAGTAGTGGACGTGTCGTGTAAGAAAACGTCGTCACACTCTCTCAAGGAATTGCCAGTAGGACCTGCTATTCAGAGGGATCTAAGTCGTCAATTTTCTAGGTTCCGTATGAACTGACCTGCCCTCACGGCAGATATCAAAACGGGCGAACTTCAATTGGCAAAATGACTTGCAAACCATTCTAAAGTGTTAGAAGAAGGCGGAAATTAGAAACATTGGATTTCCAATGATGCCGATTCGACAAGAACGCTTAGCATAAGGTGGACATCAAGGTTGAATACTGTTTGGTATGGCCAACAATGTATCTTGGAGACATGGACCGATATCATAAAATCCAGCCGATTTGTCGTCAAGAGGGTGTAACGTTCAGAAGCTCGATCAGTTCGTTTGGCTTCGTTGCAAGGCTAAAAGGCATTGGCCTCAAGGATTAAAAGAAAACTCGGTACTCGTTTGCTTAGCAGGTTTGCAATCGCTGACTCTACATATTCAAAAGTCGGACGATTTCGGAAGATGAATCTCGTTAATTCAGTTAAGTGTAGATTTGTGTGGTACCACAAATGTGATGATGAAAACGTGTATATAGCGGTGTTCGTTTGTTTTGTATCAAAGGCTGTACATATTGAATTTACAGAAAGATCGACTATTTCTCTCATTTTCTCAGTGAACAATTTATTCGTTCGATGTGGCACGCCAGTCTGGCGACACTTGTTCGTAAGGAACCTGGTGAGGGAGCGCCAGAATGCATTCTACCGGCAGCAGAGCAACCTTCAGTTCGCAGCGGAAGGAAAGATGGAGTGGAGGCTGATAGGTCCCAGCGCCCCTTTCTTAAGAGGACTGGTCTTGCTGCAGATCAGCAGCGCGTCGTTTGCAAAGAGCGATCTTTAGTAGTAGTTCTCGATTTTTTAGCTTCTTTCATAAGGGTGGTTGTCTTCCACTACGTGAGAGCTATCCACACCTTTATATATGAAGCTCCCGTCGTCTTGCTGCAACAAGGAGACGTGTGACGCATAAACGGAGTATTTAAACTCGATCATGTCATCGACTTGGAGCATTCCAACGAAACATCGAGAAGACTGCGGAAGAAGCTTCCTGGATTAGTGAGGAGAAGATTAAGGCACTGTCGGATCATCATCTTAAGCGGGCTGCTGACGGAATTACAAGGATGAGGCATTCACAATCCATAGACTGAATAGGATCCGTATGGAAATGGGTTTCTGGAAAGCCTTTCTTCAGTCACAAGTCGACGTGAAGAGTAATAGCAAATCAGGATCAACACCAGGTTGTTCGGCGCGACCCACGAGTCAATACAAAAGCGCAATTATATCATCGCAAGGATGAATGCCATCGATAGAGAAACTCACATGGCAACTATGGTTATACATAAGTCAATCATTTTGGCCAACAAGACCGATGAAATAACCATGGCATGCAAAAACCTCTGTCGTAGACACTAACTTGCACGAAGTGGGACTTCTGCTAGAATGGATTGCCTTCCATACCAGAAGGTGATAGGAGTTCTGACGTCCGTCAATGGGACAATTCTCCTGTACGTGCTGACAATGCCTAAAGAACCTACCCAGTAGGCCAACTTAATCAAGAAACTTATTATTTCAAAACTCTGAAGGCAGCTTGAAATTGTAGTGTAAGAAGGTTAGAAAGAAAAAGCTTGAAGTCGAAGCATAATTAGTCGTAAGTAGGCAAACATAAAAGTTCACTCATATTTAAGGTAGCTTTAAGCGCTACAGCTGAGGCTAGTCTCTTTTTCGTTCACTTAGTTCACCCACCATCTGCCTATCCGTGCCCGCTGTCCATCTAGTTTTAGAGCAAAATTGTTATTCAAATTGGTTTGCAATTTTGCTTTCTTCCTTCGTATATCAAATCATTCGCGAATTTTTATTGGTGCCCCAGGGAGTTCGGTTGTTGTCGTTGGTTTAAATCGATTATACATTTCATGGCTTGTTTGGCTGTGCGTATTCGTTCTCGTTTTTGGTTATATTTTTTATTTTTCTTTATTAGCAGTGCTCTTGGTATTGCTGGTGTTTCGCCGCAGGACTTGGAAGTTGAAGACTGTGCCAGTGCTACTGTCCAGAGATGATGATCAAGGAAATGAGCGACACCTCTGATCAGGGCCGGACTTACCACATTAATGTCATGGGACCTGGTGTGGTGGGGGCCTCTAATTTTTGAGAATCTTATCTCTTACTTTATTTTATTTGCTGCGCAAAACTCGTCAACAGTGATTTAAAAGACAGATAACGGAGGATATCTTTATTTCTGCTGATAATTCTTTATTATTTTCAAAATTATCTATAAACATTTTTTTTTTGTTTCGCAAGTGGAATCGGGAACTGAAGGTTTTTTGGGGATGCTTTGAGGAACGATTAAGAAAGTGTCTTATTTTCGTGTCTTTGATCACAATGTATCAAGACCCGCTCTTTTTGCACCAAAGTTTCTTTTTTACGAGTCGCATTTTTGAACCCTTGGGGTTTTGTCGTCAATAACCGCACTTTGTAGAAACGTACAAAAGTCTAATATTTTTTTTTTTCTAGAGTTTCAAGTTCTTTCTAGTTCATTTGAGCGATTTTTAACGATGCATTTATAACGAGGTAAAGTTAAATAATCGGTAAGATACTTTGCTAGACGTATCATTTAGTAGTTCTTTTGTTCGTGGACGAAATTTTAAATAGTTTATTTCAGTGGCTCCATCGAAATTATTCTAACTCATTTAATCATTGTTTGAACGGTTACATTCTTTACGAACTTCTTTGAACATTATTTTGGTATAAAACAGCGATTTACATTTTTCATTCCGTGTGGAGGCCCTCTCGTGGTGGAGGCCCTGGGGCCCTGGCCCCACTGTCCCGAATGTAAATTCGGCCCTGCCTCTGATGATCAGGTAACCAGACCGTGACCTTCCCATTGAAGGAAGGTTTCAATTAATGTACAACTGGCGGTTCCGCAATTTTATAAGCTCCAAGGAATAGAGTTGCTGTTTGGAGTTGATTCTTCTTCGATTTGTTGTTCACTAGGCAAGTAAATCTGTCAGACAATGGTCCAATATTGCGAAAAACCCTGCTTTGTTGGGTAGCATCAGGGCGATGTAAGAAAATACGAACCAATAACCCTGTACGCTTTGCTATAATGCACCGAAGGGAAGAGACAATACTTAAGGCTCTCGTTAATCGATTTCGGGAACTGGAAGCTATACCGGAATCAAGAATCGAGAAGCATTTTAATAAAAGTTTTCATTGTTTGTCATCAGGACACTTTGAAGTCAGTTTGCATTTTAAGAGCGACTCAAAAATCTTGTTGTCTCGACTTCGGTTTCCTTTAAGCCGATATGACCTTACGGCAGATATAAAACAAGAAGGAAAAGTACAGTCTAGCACGCTGCTCCGTATAATACTCTCTGCTTTAATTTCCGGTTAAATTACCAAAATCGGTATCCAGGTTTTTTTATCCATTGTTTCTGTCTCGCTTGCATGCTTTGATATTGCGTTCAATTCTCAATGTCGTTACGTTTATAGCTTTCCTGTTTTTTGACCGACTTTTAGGCAACTTTTATGATTATTTGATATAATTAGTCTCCACACGAATTGTAAATTGCAATACTGTACGACAAAAACAAATACCTTAAAAATGGCATTGAAGTTTGAAAATTATTTTATTTTTTGTGGGAATGGGGCCGTGGCAATTTTAATGCCACTGCATTTATGCAGTTGCTAGAAACCAAAATTGGTGTTCCTAAGTGCCATAGTTACTGAGATATTTGCCTAGAACTGAAATCTGTTTGTTCATACGGACAGATAAACGGACATGGCTATATCGACTCGGCTATTGATGCTAATCAAGAATATATATACTTTATGGGGTCTGCCACGCTTTCTTCTGCCTGCCACATACATTCCAACGATTACAATATAGCCCTTTACTCTACGAGTAACGTGTATTAAAATCTTAGTAAATTGATTATGAGAGAAGTGATATTTTAAATGAAGACAAAGAAGTGGCTCCACACACTACATGAGAAAGACTATTATAGTTAGTACATAAGATACGAAATGGATTATGTAAAGCATAATTTGTGGTACAGCGTTGAAGGGACAAAGGAAGAAAGTTTCTAGTATTCCGGATCGGAACCGCAAAACTAATTTGGCTAATTAGATACGAGGAATCTATCTCACCATCAATTAGTTTGTGTAAGAAAATTACACCAAGCATGGTTCTGCCATCCGAAAGGGAAGGAAGGTTAATCAATAAAAGTCTACTACGATACGAAGGTAATCGAATATTAGTATTCCAGCAAAGGCCCCTAAGGGCAAACAGAAGAAATCGTTTTTGTACAGCTTCTAATCTGTCCTTATGAATCATGTATTGGGGAGACCATACACACCATCAATATTCAAGAATAGGGCGTAAAAGTGAATTATAAACAGTTTTTGTTAGGTAAATGTCAAATTCCTTAGACCCCCGCTTTATGAAACCCAAGACACCAAATGCTCGATTAGCAACAGAAGAGATGTGCTTATCAAACTTTAGTTTTGGATCGAAAAGGACACCCAAATCATTGATCGACTCTATTCTCTGAAGAGGCTTGCCGTCAAGAAATTAGTTATTGTAGGTAGGTATACTATAGGACATTACGTTATTGAGATGTAGTAAGTAAACTTTACACCAGGCTTGAAGTGTGTCGAGATCGCTTTGTAGACCTTGACTCAGACAAGAGTCCGTTCGTCAAAAACAAAGTTTTACATCATCGGCATACATCAGAACACGGGAACTAGAAATCGCTGAAGGCAAATCATTAATGAATAGTGAAAAAAGTAAGGGCCCAAGATGGCTACCTTGAGGAAGCCCCGAGATAATACGCACGGGCTTGGATAATGTGCCATTAAAATTAACTTTTTGAGTTCTAGAACATAAATAGTTCGCAATCCAAAGAATTAATTTATCTGGAAATCCAAGCAAATTAAGCCTTACTAAAATCAGTGTAACTGACTTATGTTTGCAATTTATTTTGAAACCCCTGTATAACAATGGAAGTAAATTCTAATAAGTTAGTGGTAGTAGATCTATATTTCATAAACCCGTGCTGGTAAGGTGAAACAATAGATCTAAAAAGATATTGCAATTGAGAAGTTATTAATTTCTCAAAAGTTTTAGGAATTTCAGACAAATTTGAGATACCCATATAGAACCATTTTTATGAAGGGGAATAATAAAAGATGCTTTCCAGATGTCAGGAAAGCAGCACGACTCAACAGACATTTTAAATAAGTTATACAAAGCACACAACCATGAACTCCATCCGGCCTAAAATTACAATTAGAAGCGTTTACACGATAGAAGTGGGACATGAATACAATAAGTTTATTGGCAAAAATCAGCAAATAAATCGGCTATAGCCTGATCACGGTTAGCAGACTTATTTTCAAACACCAGTGAAGAAGGAAGTGTTGATGATTTGCGATACCCATGAACGAAGTTATACAAAAGTTCAGAATTACTTCGTAACTGCTGGCCACAGCTTCTTAGGTTATTCCAATAGCACAAGCTGTTTAATGCAGAGAAATCAAATCAAGCATTTATATAACGAGAGACATCCAGGGCAGAGCCAGTTGCCCTGAATTTCTTAAAAAAATTTAGATTTAAAGTTTTTTAGGTTTTTAAGACATACTTGGAACACAAGACGGAAAACAATGTTAAAAAAAATTATTTATAGTATGATAAAAAAAGCGATTGCGTCATCTATATCCCGCACATGAAAAGCCATGACCAGGCAGTTTAAAATAAAAGCCGATTTAACTTGTTTAAATCAGCCTTCCGAAACTGCCGAATACGCTTGCTATGTCTCGAGCTGGACTCTCCCATTTGGGTAGGTAATTTCATCAACAATTCCAAAGTCGGGTGAATCTTCCGGAAGAGAAAGAGGAGCAATACGGGAAACAGATAGTATCTATAAATTAATAGTTTCTCTCTCATAGGCAATACCAGATGGAAGCGTTACGGTTCGAATTAACGAAGTTATGTAATCGTGTAGGATTCCTTTGAACTGTTGCCCACACTCAGTAAGGTATCCCTTATAACAACGGTCAGTCAAAGCTGAGAACTCAGATCGAGTAATCAGACAGCGATAGAGATACAAGGAATAGCCAGTTTCCCTTAATATCTTATAACGTCCCGACTTTCTAACAGGCTCGCTTAGTATATATTCTACTAGTATAGGTTTCCCGGGCTGGTAAATCAATCAATACTTCCAGAGATATGTTATAAAGATCATCAGGATTGGATAAAGGTGTGGTACGGATGACAAAACAGCAGGTTGGAACCAAAATAAAAATCAGATCGAGAATTCTATTAAAAGAGTTTGGGATAACATTGTTTTGAAACAATAAAATTCCAAACAAATTACCCAAAAAAAAAAAATCGTTCTTAGTCGTAGGGGCCAACACGGCAGAGTCAGGAGACGAAATCCATATAGAACCTCAAATATTAAAATCGCCAAAAACTACGAAAAAATCACAGTCGGATAGATTAGAGGAGACGGATTTAACAGCGGAAAAGAGTCAGAAGAAGGAGCAATATAGGAGCATGTAATGAAAACACCAGTGGTTTTAAGGCATAGCAACTAATATAATATCCATAGAGCCATCGGTAATTACTTCTTGCGAGGATAAGTTACCATCGACGGCAATAAGTACAACCCCACTGCGGCGAGATGTTCGATTATTATTTGTTTTTCTGACATAAGATACCGGGATAGGATGGGAAGAAAGTGCAATCGGAGCCCGATTTCTTTCAGCCTGAAACATATATTTGCTTCATTGGTCCATGGTCTTTATATCAGATACGGTAGTTACTTCAGTAGAAGTGACAGCAGTGATAGACTCATTAATTGATTCGTCAACTGCAACAGTGATGACAGCTAACAAATCAGAAACTATTATTTGTCTTCCCTAGAAACTACTGTAAACGGAAATGGGGATGAAAAAGTTATTAATAACAAGAAAGAAAAGTACAGTCGAGGACGCCCTTTCGTAAAATAATCTCTGCTTTTTTTTCCCGATTAAATTATTAAAATCGCTATCCAGATATTACAATGGCTAGTACATGCATTAAAACATGTTGAAACAAAAACAACAGGCAGCGCTGCCGCCACACAGACAGCGAAAACGCTGGAACAAGTGCTTGTATGTTTTTGTCTCGCTTGCACAAAATGCATTGATATTGCGTTCAATTATCAATATTGTAACGCTTCCAGTTATCTTGTTTATAGTCCGATTTTAGTGCACCTTTCAGCATAGTTTTATATAGTTCGTGTCCACACGAATTAAAGTTACTGAGATATTTGCCGAAAACTCCGATTTTTGTGCATAGTTTTTTCTCATTGTGGGCGAATGGCGGGTGGCATCGAAAAAGATTCTTGTATTGACCGACCAAATGTGTGATCGATTGAGACCAAGCTCGAACTTGTAGCTGTTACCATCTCGGAAATCTGTTTGTTCATACGCACAGACACACAGACGGTCAGGGCTATATCGACTCGGCTTGTGATGCTGATCCAGAATATATATACTTTATGGCGTCTGCCACGCCTCCTTCTGCCTGTTACATACTTTTGCACAAACCCAAAATACTCTTGCAGAGAGTATAAAAACTAAACGAATGTCGTAGATCAATGACGGAGTTGGCTGAACAGTTCGATATTCTTCTTATATGGGTCCCTGGCCACAAAAACATAAAGGCAAACTGTTTTGTAGATGAACTCGCGAGACTGGAAACAGTTTTCATTCCCGACAACGAGAGTGAACAAATGTCTATTCCTCTGGCGACGTGTAAGCTAATGATTGAAAAACACTTCGAGTATCTAGCAAACATAAGGTGGGAAACCACTTCAAGATGCAGAATCTCTTGTGGGTACCAGATGTGTTAACACTTCATTTTTGATTTGCTTTGAATGAGCACTTGACATAAAATTTAGCTGCCAAGCCTTTCCACGATTGCCTGTTTTGTAAATAAATTGCAACGTCTAAGAAATTGCAATTTGTTTTAATTTAAAGTAGTTTCTCGATTTTTCATTGGCGCGTTTGTTGGTCTATAATATAGGCTTGGTTTGCTGTGTGTGTCGTTATTGATACACTTGTTGTTGGATTTCCCTGGAGCTGTTAACATTTGTGGAGTTCTGGATTTGAACATCCAAGAGTTGAAGACACCCATCTTGGAGATAATACCCAGAATTGAGCCTAAGACCGACTCTTCTGTTGATCAGGTAACAGTGCCCAAAAGAGTCATTGCAGGATAATATAGAAAGTACAAGCATAGAAGCGGCACAGAACACATATAAACGTACATAGAAAAGTACTGCTCCATTTATTGCATACTAGCTGACCCTGCGAATTTTGTACCGACTAACTTTTATATTTCTAAAAATTAAAAAAAAAGAAATAATTAAGTTTTCCAAACACATGTCAGAAGAAAATCATTGAAAACTATGTTGTTCAGGTTGGTATACACTCAGGTTATTTTTTTAAATCGGATTTTCATTCAAGCACCTTGTGGTTAACGACATTCTTCGTTTTTTGGTCAGGTGCAAGAACAAATAATGCGGATGGTTTGCCGACACGTGAGCATGCCACGTACAATTTGTGACCGGCTTTTTCCATTAAAACTTTCCAGCTCCGTTTTATACGTCTGTCTCTTTATTCTTCTTATGCAAAACTATCTTCTTCTTATTATTTTTTCTATCGATCACTCTTGTTTTACATTTCGATATTTTACTGTATCGATATCTCGTGTTTACATTTCGTGTTTACATTTACATTAGGTTTCTGCTGTTAACATACTGTACACTTAACATTATGGGTATTCCTACGTAGTAGCCTACTACAAATTGACCATGAGAAAAACACGAATTTTCTAGATTGAGGCCACAAATAGTCAAGGATTGGCCCTGTGATTTGTTGATCGTCATGGCGAAGGCAAGACGAATTGGGATTTGAATTCGTTTAAACTCAAAGGGCATATCTGTTGGGATCATCGGAATCCTTGGACTTAGAACTTCATCTTTAAATTTTCCTTTGAGTATCGACGCGTGAATCACATTGCTCATCAGTTTTCTTATCACCAAACGCGTTCCATTGCACTGTTTTGGTTGGTTTAAATTTCTTAGCATGATAACTACCGAGCCAACCTTCAGTTGTAAATTTTGCTGTGGTAAACCAGGCATATCCAAGGAGTTCAAAAATTAAGTTGGATAATTAGTGGCTTCTTCTTCTTCTGTTACACAGTCGATAGATTTGAATGAATACATAGTACCTACGATTTGATTTTGAATTATAAAATTGATATCATCTACATCTTTATTTTTGGGCGCCAAAATTGCTCGCTCACTTAACCATTTAGTATTTTTGTGCTTAGAAATGATATCCGGAAATACTTTGTTGATAAGCTAATCTTTTCATTGGTCGCGGCATAAATAATTAAACTTCACTTCACTTCAATCCACTTGTTAATTATTTATATAATAGAAATAGTTTTAATATTGATTTCTTACAAATATCAAATTGTCATCCATACTTCATTACATAGCTGTCATTTTACTGTAGCATTCCGCTTTGAGGAACCGAATAGGTTCCTACCTGTCTATAGAGGATTCGGAGGTGTACACTTCTAGCATCGCTCTGTGCTATGCTCGTCAAATATGTCGTGGGTTCTTCCCTCCTCCTACTATGGAAATCATAACAAATAAAAGAATAAGTGCACATTGTCTTCTACTGTGTCAACTAAAAATATGTATAACTGGGCTTTACCCACGGCTAACCAAAGATAATGACCAATAACCAGGAATTAGGGCGACTGGATGTTGACTGCCCCCTATTCTTTACCCATCCGACCATGGTAACACAATAATAATTTGACGGTTACCCCTTTAACAATTCATTTATTACATTATTCCAACTTGTATGATTTTAACATGATTTACCAATCGATAGATTAATTAACAGTTACTCAAACATGATTACAATATTTCAAGGTATAAATTCAAGAAAAAAGAACATGATTCGCGAAAGAATACTTGACGCATTAGCGGTTTGACTATATAACTCTTCAAGCTTTCGTTCACATCTTTTTATAAGCAATTTCTACAACTGAGCGACGACCGTTCACAATAGTAATATAATTTCATAAAATGTCTTGCTTAAACGCAAGTGGTACTCACACTGAATATACTTTGTATTACTCACAAATTAATCCGCCGGTGCGTGTTCGTTGGGCCCATCGAAGATGCAGACTGTGCGATTGTGGTTATTTTTCTGTAATGCTATAATCATATCACCACGGGTACGCTCATGTCGCTTACAATAATTCCTTTCTTTTATCTAAGAACGAATTTTAGCTCAATTAGTTACATATTCAATATTTACTTAAAATTACAAACTTATTAGATTTTACAAACGCTGGCGATCGTCAAACGATTTTAGATCGCCATGTGGAGTGGCACTAGATTTGCCCTTTTTCGTCTAGGGACGAATATATAATTCTTAGCAACCCCGTCCAATTTGGAACGGGTGTGTGAAAACAGCTGACTCGAGTTAGGCAGGCGTCGCTAAAGCGCTTCTGCTACTGCTTCGTCTTCAGAAAGATTCCATGCGCAGATTGCCGGGTCACGCTGTGTCCACGTCAGGTGTTATGCGTGTACCAAAAATCAGCCGACCGACCGCAGATAATTTGCACAAAGAACGCGCGAAAGCGCAGGGCGCAGATCGGTCGGCTACACTGCAAAAATTGGTAGCTCCTTTTTTCCAGCTCACTGACACTAACGCTGCCGATCTTATTGCACCAATTTAGTATATTAATATATATAAATATGATATATATATATTTGTATATACATATATATATTAATTCACATGCACGCATATACTTTGAGGTTGTGTGCACTGTACTTTTGGCATTTAGCAACTAGGCTTATTAGACGTTCACAATATTTCAGCAACGCGTTTATCTCCTTTCGGGTCAGCAAACCAAGTGAACGAGAAGATTTTCTATGATGGCCTACGTGCCAAATTTGCTTCCACTTTGTGCAATGTGCCGTGTAATTAACTGGAGTTTTCCAGCATCTTATTCTTTTGCTTTCGATGCATCGCCACTCCATCGAAAATAAGAACAAAAGAGAACGCCGCTAATCAGCTGCGTAGAGCAAAAGGGAAATTTAGGGTGAAGTGATAGTTGAAAATCGAAATAGTAAGGGTATTCCTAAAACCTGAACCCTACATTACGTCAATTACATAGCTGTCATTCGCGTTTTGTTATTCCAAGTCTGATTCTTTTTTGTTATACCACGTTTTATAGTGACTGACGTTTCATGTCAAGTCACACGGGAACGCTGTCGAACGGGATAAAAATCCTATCCTTTGTCTATCTCCTGGCTCTAAGCTACCTCCCTACCAATTTTCAGCCAAATCTGTTCTGCCGTTCTTGAGTTATAAGTGGTGTAACTAACACGACTTCTTTTATATATATAGATTAGAGACATTTCGTTTCGGCACTGATATGTATGTGATTTATTGAAAGGCTATTTAACGCAACACACACAAATTTAATAAAATAAATATACATAAATAACAAGAAAGAAAAGTACAGTCGAGCACGCCCAACAATACTCTCTGCATTTTTTTCCCGGTTAAATTATTAAAATCGGTATCAAGATATTACAATATCTAGTACTTGCATTAAAACACATTGAAACAAAAACAATCTAAGCATAATCGCACATACATATGTTTGTTTGTATGCGAATACACATACGTTTGACATTATATGTGTTCATACATGTATGTATGTGTGTATCTGGCGCTGCCAGCGACTGCCGGCAGCGAAAACGTTTCTGTCTCGCTTGCACTCATTAGTGATATTGCGTTCAATTATCAATATTGTCACGCTTCTAGTTTTCTTGTTTATATTCCGATTTTAATGCCCCTTTCAGGAATAGTTTGGTATAGTTAGCCACCACACGAATTATACAATTACAATGCTGTACTATATGAACAAATGCCTAAAAACGGAACGAAAGTTGAGAATTATTTTTATGTATTGTGGAAAAAAGGGGCGTGGCAGTCCAAAATTTTAAATGCCAATACATTTATGCTGTCGTTAGGAACGCTTCATACCAATATTGGTGATCCTAGGTGCTGTAGTTACTGAGATATTCGCCGAAAACACCGATTTTTTCCGAGGTGTGCCCAGTTTTTTGCTTATTGTGGGCGAATGGGGCGTGGCATCAAAAAAAAAAAAGATTCTTGTATTGACTGACTAAATATGTGATCGATTGACACTAATTACGAACTTGTAGCTCTTACCATCTCTGAAATCTGTTTGTTCATACGGACAGACAGACAGACGGACAGACAGACATGGCCATATCGACTCGGCTTGTGACGCTGATCAAGAATATATATACTTTATGGGGTCTGCCACGCCTCCTTCTGCCTGTTACATACTTTGCACAAACCCAATATACTCTAGCAGAGAGTATAAAAAAAACACTTATTAACAGGTACAAATAAACATATTTATATATACATATCAACATTCGCCGTTCCTCTTTAATTTCGCTAGTCGCCAATATATTCGGTGGCGGGTTTTTTGACCTTCGTTCTGTGCTGTTTAAAATTTGCACATAAGTAAAAGCGCTGTTCTCGTTTACATACATTCAGCTGTTGGAGTTTAAGCTTGCTGTAGTTAACTTGTACTTTGTGCGTTACTTTACTTTTGCTTTGCTTTGTTTGTGTCAACGCTGCTTATACATATATACATAGACGCTACCAAACATACAAGCGTACGCTGTATGACAACGTTGTTGTTGACAACTGTTAGAGCTTATCTGCATACGTTTGCATTTTAAAACTCCGTACTCTAAAAAAGAGTAGAGGGGTTTATTAAGTTTGTCAGAGGCGAAATGTGCGTAAAAGGCAGAAGTAGGCGTGCCAGACCCCATAAAATATATATAATATTGATCACCATCAATAGCCGAGTCGATATAGCAACGTCCGTCTGTCTGTCTGTCCGCTGTCCGTTTGAACACATGGATCTTTTAAACTACAAAAGCTAGAAGCAGAAAATTTAGAATGAAAATCCGTTATTATGTCAGGCAGATGAGGTTTATTTCAAATTTTTGCCACGCCCTCTATCGCCCCCGCAATAAGCAAAAAACCATAACCACCTCGGAAATATTTATGTTTTAGGTTAATATCTTGGTAACTATGACACTTAGGAGCAATTTTATTATGCAGTTTCCTAGAGACATCCCTAATGCAATGCCAATCAAAATTTTGAGCTGTTACTCCCCCTTTTCTCATATGAACTAATAAACTTTAAAAATTCAATGCCGTTTTTAAGGAATTTATTCAAATACTACAGTGTTGTGATTCAACGTTCGTTTGGAGACATATCATATCAAACAATTCTGAAAGTGGCACAAAAATCCTTCTTTTAACAAATGAGCACGAAACAAAGTTTATGTAATTTTGCTGCAATATGACCCAATGCGCGCAAGCGAGACAGAAACATACAAGCATTTGTTCGAATGTTTTCGCTTCATGTTTGACGTCAGCGCTGCCCGCGTACGCTGGTTGTGGCAACCAATGATACACATACACACATATATAAGTTAATTATTTGGTTTATTCAACAAAAATAAAGTAACGAGTTTATTGGAATTGATGTACTTTATTCCAAGATACTTTTTAGACTGTTTTACTTAGATCAAATCTACACTAAGCTAAGCTAGGTTTCCCAACATTGCAACATTGCGGAATTTGGTTTTGTTTATTTTCTGAGAATCTGCTTGGCCGAGACTGCTGAGGTTGACGGTTTTAGACATTGTTGGAATATTGCAGAAGTGCAATATTTATGTGTTTATATGTGCATACATATAATTTCAAACGAATGTGTATTTGTATTTTTAACTTGTAAATGCTGATAATCGGAAGATTCTTGAAAATGGCGCGTGGTGCAGCTGGTAGAGTTGCGGCGCGTTCTAGCATCTTCGTCTGAGGTCGTAGGTTGGAATGCTGGCAATGAGAATTGTTAATTTAATTTTTTTTTTAAATTTAATTAAAAATGAATATATTCAATTTTAATTTATAAATTTCATTACAAAATTTTAATTCAAATTAAATACAAATTTCGATCTTCTTTGGGAGAACGATGACGGCTCGATCGATTAAAAAAAGTAGACCTGTAGAAAAAGTAGACAGCGACATAAAGCGCCATTTCCAAAGCCATAGATCTGCAGTCAGGGATCGAGACAAAACTAGCCGTGCAATGCTTAAGGAAACATGTATTTTGGCACAGTCTTTATACATGTCAGCCCTAAGTGCGCATCAGGTATCAGAAAACGTACCTCAGCCTTCTCACCATTCTCACTTGCCCAAACTTAAGTGGCCCGAATTCAGCGGTAAACACTCGGAATACAAACAATTTATCGGTTTGTTTAATATCTTGGTAGACTCTGATCGCTCGCTTTCAAATATTGAAAAGTTCAATCATTTGTTATCGTGCTTATCAGATGAGGCGTAAGGCACTAGGTAATTATCAGGTATCAAATACAAATTACCCGAAGGCATTAGATCGTCGAGTATACGATAACAAATGCATAGTTGTTTTGCATAGTTGTTTCATATTGAGCCGATGTCTAAGCTATAGGCCATTGGAATTTGAACAATGATTCGACATCGGCAATATTTGTGTCATTAATTTCGGTTGGAGATGTGAAGGATTTCGCAAACGGAATCTTGATTCATATAGTTAAGTCGAAGGTAGATCCTCATACGAAGTCGAAGTATTTGGAACAACTGGATTATAATACATTGCCGAAATGGACCAACTGTGCTGCGGCTTTGAACAGGCGATAGCAGCGTTTGTCTGATGAACAAAGTTCGAAGTCTAGGGTGAAGCAAACATTTGAAATGAAACACTAAAAATTCGTCGATTGGTGAACAAATCTCAACTCTGCTTAAACTGCTTGCATTTAGGGCACATTGTGTCCAACTGCACTGTAGTTGGGCACTGCACTGGAGGCGCGGCCGACCACATAAAGTTTATAAATTATTGATCAGCATCAACAGCCGAGTCGATATATCAATGTCCGTCTGTCCGTATGAACACTTAAATCTTTTAAACAACAAAAGCTAGAACCACAAAATTAAGATTGAGAGTCCGTCATCTTCGCGAGCAGATCAAGTTTATTTCAAATTGTTGCCACGCCCCTTACCGCCCCCGAAATGAGAAAAAACCAAAAACAGCTCTGACATAATTTTGTTGTTGGCGAATATCTCAGTGACTGTGGCACTTTGGAGCATCAATTTTGGTATGAAGGTTCCTAGAGACAGCATAAATGCAGTGCCATTCAATTTTGGACTGCCACCCCCTTTAAAAAACTTTCAGACTTCAATGCCCTTTTTAAGGCATTTTTTCATATAGTACAGTGTTGTTATTATAACATTCAAATGGAGACATGTCATATCAAACTATCCTGAATGTGGCATTAAAATCGTACTTTTAACAAAAGAGCTATCACGTTACAAAGTTTATGTAATTTAACTGCAATATCACTCAATGCGCGCAAGCGGGACAGCAACATACATGCTTATGTTCAATGCTATACATATACATACATATCATATATATGTGCATACATATAATTTCAAACGAATGTATATTTGTATGTATAACATGTAAATGCTGATAATCGGAAAGTTGTTGAAAGTGGCTTGAGAGTAGGTTCGAGTGCTGACTATGAGAATTGTTAATATAATTATTTAAATTTGAATTCAAAATATATATATGTATATAAAATTTTAATTTTTAAATTTAGTTTTTAAAATTTTAATTCTATTTTAATAAATTTTATTTTAATAATATTAAATACCAATGTGCACTTCTATGGGAGTACGGGGTCTTTTACAGTCGGCTCGATCGACTGTAGCCTTTCTTACTTGTTAGTTCTTTAATCGGAGTGATGTTTTAAGATGCGCCGTGTCTATTAAAAGTATAAGGCTTACCCCCCCTACTCTTCTCCGGTGGAACGGCAGCAAAGATTTTGCCCTAAAAAATTTAAATTGACACCGTCGCTCTCGTACATATTGCCGAAGCTGTTTTCAACCTCGGCAAAATTTTCCTCAGCCTTCCGCTATATTTTGCATCTTGGTCAGTTTTGTTAGCGGACAAGTGGTCTAGCCTCTGACACCTCGGATCGGTCAAACGATTTATTGGCCTGTACCATGTATGTATTGGATTTGTCAGAGCCCTGCGCTCCCTGGTAATTAGTAGACTGCCTAATTTTTTACATGGAAGGGTCTACATACATTGGTACTGGACCAGTTCCGCTTGTCGGCCTAGCCTCAGCACTGGGCGTCGCCCCTGAACTTTTCCCACATGCCCCTGGCCAGATCCTGGTCGTATGTCATGTGTGCCTTGTTTTTTAACATGGTTACACAGGGGCCAGTGGGTAATGAAAAATGTTCTAAATCCATGTTTTATACCATACTAATGTTTAAAGATGTTCGTAAAGAATATAACCGTTCAAGCAATGATCAAATTAATTAGAATTATTTCGATGATTTCCACTGAAACAATCTTGTAAATCCACGAACAAACGAACTACTAAATGAAATGCCGAGCTAAGTAACTCATCTTAAGAAAGTAAACTTCTTAGCTTAGTAAACTTCTTTGCTTAAGCTCGTAATAAATTCATTGTTAAAAATCGCTCAAGTAAACTAGATAGAATTTGTTACTGTGGAAATAACATATTAGACTTTTGTTCGTTTAAACAAAGTGCGATTAAAGATGACATGGGTGACCGAAAAGAGATTGTTGCAATGCGGCTCAGAAAACGAATAATTGCTGCAGAAAAGAATGAGGGTCTTGATACAGTGTTATTAAAGACACGAAAATTGGACACTTTTTAAATCACTGCTCAAAACATCACTAAAAAAACCTTGGCCTCCCGATTCCACGTGTGAAACAATTAAAATTTCTATAGATAATTTTGTAAATAATATTGAAACATCGGCAGAAAATGTGACAAAATAAAAATCATAATACTCAAGCACTGACAGGCTGTCTTGTCTTAGCATGCCTATCTCTTGTTCTATTATATGGATTGGCTTTTTGTCCCCATATGTGAAATCTAGTCGCGCGATAATCGCATCAGAATTGGCTGCCGTGTTTAACGATGCTAGCACAGCTTCTGCTGCGCCCCTTATTTTGTTCCTGAAGATGACCATGGCTAGATGGTGGAGCTACCGTCATATTTCCTAAATATTTAGTATGAATTTTGTGCGGACTCCCACCAGAAAACGTATGTGTCGTGTGAATCGCTAAACTCTGGCAAGCTTTTTTCCGGAATGATTTCCGCGTCTACACATTTAGCAGTCGACACAAAATGAAATGTGAATTAAATTAATGAATTAAAAGTTACAAAAATTTTAAAAATAAGATTTAAATTAAATTTAACAAGAAAGAATGCTATAGTCGCCACGCGACTTTAGGATACCCGTTACTCTGTTTCAATATGTTATTAGCAATGGTGATAGATAAGATAGCTTGGCAAACATAACATTTTCGTACAAATTCATATTTAGAGCGTATTTTACACCGATCGATCCTATGGGGGCTATACGATATAGTAGTCCGATTTGGATCAAACTTGATCAGTACATCTACTTCTACATATACTAGACATGTACCTTGTAAATTTGGTTCAGATAGCATAGCTAACAAATATTTATACTAAAACATTCTAGTTTTACCTGTGCATTTACCTTTATATGAAGTGGGCGTGTCAAAAAACAAAAACAAACTTGTACTGCTTGGGTATTGTACCTTTTATTTGTGACCCCTATCACCTTTTCTTAGCTCTTATAGTCTCTGATATCCTTTTGTTCATACAGACGGACAGACGGACGGACGGACGGACATGGCGATATCGACTCGGCTATTGATGCTGATCAAGAATATATTTACTTTATGGGGTCTGCCACGCCTCCTTCTCCCTGTTACATACATTCCAACGATTACAACATACCCTTTTACTCTACGAGTAACGGGTATAAAAAACAAAAGAAAACAAAGTTTTGAAATTGACATTATGATTTAAATTGTAAGTTTAATTAATAAACTTACCGGGAAAGAATTAAAAAAATTAAAAACATTAAGAAACGTTGGTCCTACTTCGTTGCAAGGGTTAGGAAAACCCCATAAAAACACTAACCAGACCAGCCAAAAATAGTAACCAAAAAAAATTAAGTAAAAATTAAATCAAATGTTAGTAACGCGTTGATTAACGGTAAGGCATGCGGCTAGATATGTAGGAGAGAAGTGATATTCTAAGTGTTGATAAAGAAGTGGCTCCACACACTACATGAGAAAGACTATTATAGTTAGTACATAAGATACGAAATGGATTATGTAAAGCATAATTTGTGGTACAGCGTTGAAGGGACAAAGGAAGAAAGTTTCTAGTATTCCGGATCGGAACCGCAAAACTAATTTGGGTAATTAGATACTAGGAATCTATCTCACCATCAATTAGTTTGTGTAAGAAAATTACACCAAGCATGGTTCTGCCATCCGAAGGGGAAGGAAGGTTAATCAATAAAAGTCTACTACGATACGAAGGTAATCGAATATTAGTATTCCAGCAAAGGCCCCTAAGGGCAAACAAAAGAAATCGTTTTTGTACAGCTTCTAATCTGTCCTTATGAATCATGTATTGGGGAGACCATACACACCATCAATATTCAAGAATAGGGCGTACAAGTGAATTATAAACAGTTTTTGTTAGGTAAATGTCAAATTCCTTAGACCCCCGCTTTATGAAACCCAAGACACCAAATGCTCGATTAGCAACAGAAGAGATGTGCTTATCAAACTTTAGTTTTGGATCGAAAAGGATACCCAAATCATTGATCGACTCTATTCTCTGAAGAGGCTTGCCGTCAAGAAATTAGTTATTGTAGGTAGGTATACTATAGGACATTACGTTATTGAGATGTAGTAAGTAAACTTTACACCAGGCTTGAAGTGTGTCGAGATCGCTTTGTAGACCTTGACTCAGGCAAGAGTCAGTTCGTCAAAAACAAAGTTTTACATCATCGGCATACATCAGAACACGGGAACTAGAAATCGCTGAAGGCAAATCATTAATGAATAGTGAAAAAGTAAGGGCCCAAGATGGCTACCTTGAGGAACCCCCGAGGTAATACGCACGGGCTTGGATAATGTGCCATTAAAATTAAATTTTTGAGTTCTAGAACATAAATAGTTTGCAATCCAAAGAATTAATTTATCTGGAAATCCAAGCAAATTAAGTTTATGTATTAAAAGACAATGATTAACGGTGTCAAAAGAATTACTAAAATCAGTGTAAATAACATCTGTTTGCAATTTATTTTGAAACCCCTGTATAACAATGGAAGTAAATTCTAATAAGTTAGTGGTAGTAGATCTATATTTCATAAACCCGTGCTGGTAAGGTGAAACAATAGATCTAAAAAGATGTTGCAACTGAGAAGTTATTAATTTCTCAAAAGTTTTAGGAATTGCAGACAAATTTGAGATACCCCTATAGAACCATTTTTATGAAGGGGAATAATAAAAGATGCTTTCCAGATGTCAGGAAAGCAGCACGACTCAACAGACATTTTAAATAAGTTATACAAAGCACACAACCATGAACTCCATCCGGCCTAAAATTACAATTAGAAGCGTTTACACGATAGAAGTGGGACATGAATACAATAAGTTTATTGGCAAAAATCAGCAAATAAATCGGCTATAGCCTGATCAGAGTTAGCAGACTTATTTTCAAACACCAGTGAAGAAGGAAGTGTTGATGATTTGCGATACCCATGAACGAAGTTATACAAAAGTTCAGAATTACTTCGTAACTGCTGGCCACAGCTTCTTAGGTTATTCCAATAGCACAAGCTGTTTAATGCAGAGAAATCAAATCAAGCATTTATATAACGAGAGAGATCCAGGGCAGAGCCAGTTGCCCTGAATTTCTTAAAAAAATTTAGATTTAAAGTTTTTTAGGTTTTTAAGACAAACTTGGAACACAAGACGGAAAACAATGTTAAAAAAAATTATTTATAGTATGATAAAAAAAAGCGATTGCGTCATCTATATCCCGCACATGAAAAGCCATGACCAGGAAGTTTAAAATAAAAGCTGATTTAACTTTTTTAAATCAGCCTTCCGAAACTGCCGTATACGCTTGCTTGTATCTCCTTTGAACAAGTTAAATCAGCCTTCCGAAACTGCCGAATACGCTTGCTATGTCTCGAGCTGGACTCTCCCATTTGGGTAGGTAATTTCATCAACAATTCCAAAGTCGGGTGAATCTTCCGGAAGAGAAAGAGGAGCAATACGGGAAACAGATAGTATCTATAAATTAATAGTTTCTCTCTCATAGGCAATACCAGATGGAAGCGTTACGGTTCGAATTAACGAAGTTATGTAATCGTGTAGGATTCCTTTGAACTGTTGCCCACACTCAGTAAGGTATCCCTTATAACATCGGTCAGTCAAAACTGAGAACTCAGATCGAGTAATCAGACAGCGATAGAGATACAAGGAATAGCCAGTTTCCCTTAATATCTTATAACGTCTCGACTTTCTAACAGGCTCGCTTAGTATATATTCTACTAGTATAGGTTTCCCGGGCTGGTAAATCAATCAATACTTCCAGAGATATGTTATAAAGATCATCAGGATTGGATAAAGGTGTGGTACGGATGACAAAACAGCAGGTTGGAACCAAAATAAAAATCAGATCGAGAATTCTATTAAAAGAGTTTGGGATAACATTGTTTTGAAACAATAAAATTCCAAACAAATTACCAAAAAAAAAAAATCGTGCTGAGTCGTAGAGGCCAACACGGCAGAGTCAGGAGACGAAATCCATATAGAACCTCAAATATTAAAATCGCCAAAAACTACGAAAAAATCACAGTCGGATAGATTAGAGGAGACGGATTTAACAGCGGAAAAGAGTCAGAAGAAGGAGCAATATAGGAGCATGTAATGAAAACACCAGTGGTTTTAAGGCATAGCAACTAATTTAATATCCATAGAGCCATCGGTAATTACTTCTTGCGAGGATAAGTTACCATCGACGGCAATAAGTACAACCCCACTGCGGCGAGATGTTCGATTATTATTTGTTTTTCTGACATAAGATACCGGGACAGGATGGGAAGAAAGTGCAATCGGAGCCCGATTTCTTTCAGCCTGAAACATATATTTGCTTCATTGGTCCATGGTCTTTATATCAGATACGGTAGTTACTTCAGTAGAAGTGACAGCAGTGATAGACTCATTAATTGATTCGTCAACTGCAACAGTGATGACAGCTAACAAATCAGAAACTATTATTTGTCTTCCCTAGAAACTACTGTAAACGGAAATGGGGATGAAAAAGTTATTAATAACAAGAAAGAAAAGTACAGTCGAGAACGCCCTTTCGTAAAATAATCTCTGCTTTTTTTCCCGATTAAATTATTAAAATCGGTATTATTACAATGGGTAGTACTTGCATTAAAACATGTTGAAACAAAAACAACAGGCAGCGCTGCCGCCACACAGACAGCGAAAACGCTGGAACAAGTGCTTGTATGTTTTTGTCTCGCTTGCACAAATGCATTGATATTGCGTTCAATTATCAATATTGTAACGCTTCCAGTTATCTTGTTTATAGTCCGATTTTAGTGCACCTTTCAGCATAGTTTTATATAGTTCGTGTCCACACGAATTAAAGTTACTGAGATATTTGCCGAAAACTCCGATTTTTGTGCATAGTTTTTCTCATTGTGGGCGAATGGCGGGTGGCATCGAAAAAGATTCTTGTATTGACCGACCAAATGTGTGATCGATTGAGACCAAGCTCGAACTTGTAGCTGTTACCATCTCGGAAATCTGTTTGTTCATACGCACAGACACACAGACGGTCAGGGCTATATCGACTCGGCTTGTGATGCTGATCCAGAATATATATACTTTATGGCGTCTGCCACGCCTCCTTCTGCCTGTTACATACTTTTGCACAAACCCAAAATACTCTTGCAGAGAGTATAAAAACTAAACGAATGTCGCAGATCAATGACGGAGTTGGCTGAACAGTTCGATATTCTTCTTATATGGGTCCCTCGCCACAAAAACATAAAGGCAAACTGTTTTGTAGATGAACTCGCGAGACTGGAAACAGTTTTCATTCCCGACAACGAGAGTGAACAAATGTCTATTCCTCTGGCGACGTGTAAGCTAATGATTGAAAAACACTTCGAGTATCTAGCAAACATAAGGTGGGACGGACAGACGGAAATGGCTATATCGACTCGGCTTGTGATGCTGATCAAGAATATATACTTTATGGGGTCTGCCACGCCTCCTCTTGCCTGTTACATACTTTTGCACAAACCCAATATACTCTTGCAGAGAGTGTAAAAGATAGAAAAAAATAAAACCCCAGCAACAAGCTGAGCGAAGGAGAACTGAAAAAAAACAAGTAAGAAAGGCTACAGACGATCGAGCCGACTGTAAAAGACCCCGTACTCCCACAGTAATGCGCATTTGTATTTAATTTGAATTAAAATTTTATAACGAAATTTAAAAATTAAAATTTATATGTACATTTTGAATTGATATTTAAAAAAAAATGAAATTAGCAATTCTCATTGCCAGCATTCGAACCTACGACCCTCAGGCAACGATTTCACATCGCGCCGCAACTCTACCATTCGCACCACGCGCCACTTTCAAGCATGTTCCGCTTATTCGCATTTACATGTTATACATACAAGTACACACTTGTTTGAAATGATGTGTATGCACATATGTATGTATGCGTGCCTAGCACTGGTCGGCACGGCAGCGTCTGCGAGCAGCGCTGACGTCACACAGGCAGCGAAATTTCAGCTAAATTACAAATTTTTTCTAACCTTCTAACTTTTTTGTTAATGGACGGATTTTAACGCCGCTTGGAGTATAGTTTGATATGATATTCCTCTCTTCGAATAATTAATTATAAACACTGTACTTTTTGTATAAATGCCTTAAATCCTGAAAATTTTGAATTTGAAATTTTGAAAGTTTTTTAGCTCATATGAGAAAAGGCCAAAATTTTGAATGGCATTGCATTTAGGCTGTCTCTAGCAACCTGCTAACCAGAAATGGTGTTCCTAAGTGCCATAGTTACTGAGTTATTGGCCTAAAACTACATTTTTTTTTTCGAGGCGTGTCTGGTATTGTGCTCATTGCGGGGGCGGTAAGGGGCGTGGCAAAAATTTGAAATAAACTTAACCTGCCTGACTTAATAACGGACTTTTATTATAAATTTGGTGGCTCTAGCTTTTGTAGTTTAAAAGATCCAGGTGTTCATACGGACGGACGGACAGACATGGGGTCTGCCACGCCTCTGTCTGCCTGTTACGCACATTTCGCTTCTGACAAACCTAATAGACCCCTCTCCTTTTTTTTAGAGTACGGGGTCTAAAAACAACCACAAAGACATACGAAACCAAAGTGGAAAAGAAACAATAACAACATTGGAGCAAAACATTGCGTGACTGCATCGGTTACCAGCCCTCAACTTTTGCGATGAAAAATAAGTAAGAAAGGCTTTAGTCGATCGAGCCGACTGTAGAAGACCCCGTACTCCCACAGTTATGCCCATTTGTATTTATTTTGAATTAAAATTTTATAACGAAATTTAAAAATTAAAATGTATATGTATATTTTGAGTTGATATTTAAAAAAAATTAAATTAGCAATTCTCATTGTTAGCATTCGAACCTACGACCCTCAGACAAAGATGTCACATCGCGCTCTACCAGTTGCACCACGCGTCTCTTTCAATACCATTCCGATTATCAGCATTTACATGTTATACATACAAGTACACACTCGTTTGAAATTATGTGTATGCACATATGTGTGTATGTGTGCCTAGCACTGGTCGGCACGGCAGCGTCGCAGCGACGCAGCGTCTGCGAGCAGCGCTGACGTCACACAGACAGTGAAATTTCACCTAAATTACATAATTTTTCTAACTTTGTAACTTTTATGTAAATGGACGGCTTTTAAAGCTGCTCGCAGGATAGTTTGATATGATATTCCTCTAAACGAATAATTAATTACAAACACTGTTCTATTTGACTAAATGCCTAAAATCCTGGTTTGAAGTTTAGAAGTTTTGTTAGCTTATATGAGAAAAGGGTGCGTGGCAGCTCAAAATTTTGAATGGCATTGCATTAAGGCTGTCTGTAGCAACCTGCATACGGGAATTGGTGTTCCAAAGTTACTGAGATATTAACCTAAAACATAAATTTTATTTAGGTGTGTCTGGTTTTTTGCTCATTTCGGGGGCGATAAGGGGCGTAGCAATAATTTGAAATAAACTTGATCTGCCTGACATAATAACGGACTTTCATTCTAAATTTGGTGGCTCTAGCTTCTGTAGTTTGAAAGATCCAGGTGTTCATACGGACAGACGGACATGGCTATATCGATTCGTCTTCGATGCTGATATAAAATATATGTATACCTTATGGTGTCTGCCACGCCTCCTTCTGCCTGTTACGCACACTTCGCTTCTGACAAACCTAATAGTCCCCTCTACTCTTTTTTAGAGTACCGGGTCTGAATATCAAATTTAGAAATGACCATGTATGTAAAAACAAGAAAGAATGCTATAGTGGCCTCGCGACTTTAGGATACCCGTTACTCAGTTTCAATATGTTATTAGCAATGGTGATCGATAAGATAGCTTGGCAAACAGAACATTTTCATACAAATTCATGTTTAGAGCATATTTTCGACCGATCGTTCCTATGGGAGCTATACGATATAGGAGTCCGATTTGGATCAAACTTGGTCAGTATGTATATATTGATGGCAATTATATTCTGTGTGAGTTTGATAAATATAGCTTGGTCATCGAAAAAGTTGGTGGGCTGTCTACCCAGCACAGCCCCAAGACCTCCCCACTGAAAACCCGCAGAGATCCAGTGGCAAAAAACCCAGAACTGGCGTCAAAAAGCCAACAGGAAAGTGATGGTAGCTCTCAGAGGAAACATCCCGATTTCCAGAAAATAGCAAAGATTACCAAGGCCAACCAAAAGCAGGCAGCTAAATGCAGCGCTCTCAGCCCAAAAACACACAAAATCATATTTTTTCATGTTAGAATTATTAAACGATTTCGACGGCATAATTGGCCTTGTCTCCTAAAACAGATCAACGCTCAGATGGATTCGACCAATAACACCATAAAGCACGATAGAGGTGCAGAGAAAATTGAGTTCACAACATGTCAACAGGTGAACCATTTTCAAATTATTGACGGGGATGTTCCAGCCGCAGTCAGAGTAACTTTCAATCAAACGATTGACCGAACGGTTAACGCCTGTGCAGACGTTAACGATTCCCTACCATACAATATTAAAACTGTTGCCACAATCCCAACGGACGCCGAACCGGTATATTCAAAGTCATACCCATACCCCATGGGCGTGTCAGAATTTGTCAACGCAGAAGTTAAACAACCCCTATCGGACGTCTTGAAATTGTGAAAACGGAAAAATAAGTGCCAACCATTCGAGGAAAGTGAAATTCGAATTGAATCAAATGCAGTTAGACGCCTTTAACAGGCTAAAAGAGCTGCTAGCCTCCGATGATGTGCTATTAGCATACCCGGATTTCAAAAAACCATTTGACTTGACAACAGACGCATCCGGCCAAGGTCTCGGCGCTGTGCTATATCAGGGCGGACGCCCCATAACAATGATCTCGCGCACATTGCGAGACAATGAAATAACTTTGCCACAAATGAGCGAGAACTCCTTTCCATTGTGTGGGCATTGAAAAATCTCAGAAATTACTTGTATGGTGTTAAAAATCTTAACATTTATTCGGACCACCTGCCGCTAACATTCGCGGTATCGGACAAAAATCCAAATGCCAAAATAAAGCGCTGGAAGCCTTTTATTGACGAACACAACGCAAATAACATATATAAGCCAGGCAAGGAAAACCCTGTGGCAGACGCACTGTCTCGCCAGAATATTAACACACTAGACGATAAGGCAGAATCTGATGTCGCTACGGTCCATAGCGAGGAGTCTCTAACTTACACAATTGAGACAACAGACAAACCAGGCAACTGCTTCCGAAACCAGATCATACTGGAAGTAAGCTCTGTTCCACAACACAAGACCTACATCTTGTTTAGAACAAAAACCCGACATGTCACACAGTTTTCCGATCGCAACACATTAATGCAAACCTTACGACAAGTCGTAAACGCCGAAGTCACTAACTCAATTTATTGTGAACTCCCAATTCTGGCCTTCATCCAACATAATTTGGTGAATAAATTCCCCTCAACTGCGTTTCGACATTCAAAAAGTCTTGTTACAAACATCTCCGACATTACAGAAAAAAAGGAAATAGCTATAACATAGCCTAATCGCGCTCATCGAGCAGCTCAAGAGAACGCTCAACCGATTCTTAAAGACTATTTTTTCCCAAAAATTGGACGCTTACCAACTGAAGTAGCCGCATGTGGTCATTTACTGTACAGATGGGAAATATTTTATACTCTCTGCAAAAGTATATTGCGTTTGTGCAAGAGTATGTAACAGGCAGAAGGAGGCATGGCCGACCCCATAAAGTATATATATTCTTGATCAGCATCAATAGCCGAATCTATATAGCCATGTCCATCTGTCCGTCTGTCTGTCCGTATGAACAAACAGATTTCAGAGATGGTAAGAACTACAAGTTCGAGCTTGGTGTCAATCGATCACATATTTAGTCAGTCAATACAAGAATCTTTTTTTTTCGATGCCACGCCCCATTCGCCCACAAAAAGCAAAATAATAATTTAATCGGGATTAAAATGCAGAGAGTATTATATGGTCGGGCGTGCTTGAATGTACTTTTCTTTCTTGTTTTAACCTGCATCGATAAATTTTCCAAATTTGTTGTCGTTCAATCAATCCGCTCACGCGCAATTGTGGATGTAAAAGCTCCACTCCTCCAACTCTTAAATTTTTTTCCAAAGACTAAAACAATTTACTGCGGTAATGAAAAGTTTCTAAACTCGGAGACCATCAGAGCAATGTTGTCGAATAACTTTGACATTGTCATCGCAAACGCACCGACCTTACACAGCACATCTAACGGGCAGGTCGAGAGTTTCCACGGCACTCCAGGAGATATTAGTCGTTGTCTAAAAAATGGAAAGCACATTGAAGACACTATTGACAGTATTCTCCTAGCAACAATAAAATACAATAGATCGATTTATTCAGTGACAAGAAGAAAAATCGATTGAAATTATTCACAATATCCCAATGGACGTTGCAGTGAAAATAAAAAACAATATGACGTCAATACAGGAAAAATTCTTAGAATATCAAATCAAGAACAAAGTCCAACAAACATACGATGTAGGTGAGAAAGTATGGATAAAATCCAATGGGAGACTGGGAAATAAATTTTCGCCCTTATTCACTGAAGCAATGGTCAAAGCAAACCTTGGGACAACGGTCCTTATAAAGGGGAAGGCTGTCCATAAGGATAACCTCATGTAGGATGTTTTTAAGTTTTTAAACAGACTATCTTTTTAAGAAAAAAATATAATTTTAATCAATTTTCCATCGTTTTTACTTTAGGATAAAATACATTTTTTTTTTAACAGTGGCAACCCTGACCGTAATGAAAGCGACTTCCAGACTTAACGTTTATACGTACGCGGATAATAGACGAGGACGTGACGATTTGGGACGAATACGGTTACATAGGACACACGACTAACTTGACGGTGTACGAGACCTACGTGGACGAGACATGAAAACTAGTGGACAAGCTACCCAAAGACCCTATGAAACAGGTACTCAGGACCGACTTACGACATATAGCCACACTTATTAGTACCCTTAACGTTCACAATAGACAAGCTAGAAGCATAAACTTGAAAGGTAGTGCCCTTAAGGCAATAGCAGGAACCCCAGATTATGACGACTGGGAACAGGTAAAATTTAAGCAAGGACAACTAATAGATTCCGAAAAAAAACAAATCGAGATCAATAACAAAATCCAAGTAAGACTCAATGAAATGTCAATAGATCTTTACGATTTTTATACGACTGTCTTGACAAAAAATAGAATAATAATTGCAAACCTAGAAGATTTTATCCTTTCAATTTCGCTCGCAAAAATTAACTTAATCAGTCCACTCATACTCGACAGCATTGACGTTAAGGAATTAAATGCCCAACTCACAAATATTAGCATAACAGACGTTTTCGAGGTATCGAGTATCAAAGCCTTTCAAAATTCCGAATTATTGTATTTCTTAATCAAATTCCCTAGACCTAAGTTAAATTGCAAATAAATCAATAATTTTCCCGTTCAACGTACGAACATAATAATAAATTTAGAAGACGGAGACGAGGTGGCCGATTGCGGAGCAAAAACCTTCACCGTGCGCGACTGCGCCTCTACATTGAGCACTACTTTCTGCAAACAACTAGGAAAGGCGACTTGGGCTCAGCAGCTGGTCTCAGGTGGCATCGCACAATGCGCTACACGCCTTGGGCATCTAAAGCCCATAATCGAAATCGACGAAGGCATCATCATTATCAACAACGCCACGGTTTACATAGTGGAGAGCACCGGAACGGGTCAGAAAGTCAGTGTGACTTATTTGGCCACATATGATGACCACATCTCGTTGAATGGAACCCGCTACATAAATCATCGGGCTGTCCTTTAGAAAAAACCAGCGGTTTCGACGGCAGGAATAGTAAACATCACACTATTCTGGGAACACCAGAGCCTCTCTTTCCTATATGACCTGAGCCTGAGTAATCTGCACCACATCGGTAATCTCAAGGCCGAATTGTCATCAAGGTCATTGGGTTGCGTCATCATTCTTGCTTCTTTGATCCTCATTCTGGCCATCGACTACAAAATATGACAACGCAAGTCGATCAGCAGAAAACCCGAGGACGGGTTTAAATCTACCCAGGAGGAGCAAGTTCTGCACCTGATGCTGTTACGACAAAGATGCAGGCGAAATTGGACACCAGCAAGCAGAGCATAGGTGATCGTCCACGGAAGACGCAAGCTCAGTCAAGTTCTGTCAGCGCGGCCGCTTCGAGTCGCCGTTTAGATTTATTAAAGTTTAGTTTTTAATCTTCTCACACGAGCTCACACGAGCTTGCTAAATAAAAAGAGCAAGCAAAGAGATTACAAGTGCGAAAGTTGACAACAACATAGAACACTTTTTAACAATAGACAGGGAGGGAACAACAAGAAAAACACAGACAACCACAGGAACGAGTTTGGACACCGAGCAGACAACAACGACCAGGAGACAACACAGCAAGCGCCAACGGATTACGTAGACCCCACCACCGATCAGGAACAACACAGCACGCACCGACAACACATATATTGACGAGGTGAGCCACGAGAGTCCCTAAAATCGTTTTACGTGTGTTTAGGACGGCACGCAAGAATTTACCTCTTTTTAAAAGCTTATTTAAGTAGAAATAAAAACAAAATTAAATTGAAAATAAAGCATGAAAATGAAATAGAACCAGATCATGCAACAGTGACCATCGCGCCAGCGTCAAACGGAGGGATCAGCGCCCGCTATTATGGCTTCGCCAGATTAGTTGTCGAGTGGATCCACGCCGATATCGCGGACTTGCCTGGCCCGTCAATTACTACTGTAGTTTCGACCGATTAGTAGTTGTTGCACACGGGTCGATCCAGGGTGAATTCCATTCCTAAGTCATAACGTCTGCTGGCTGCGGAAGCGGGGTGCACCTACCTATCCCTCATACGCTTCGGACAGTCTCGGTCGGCCCGGCAACACCTACAGTAGCTGCGGCTAAGTGGGTCTCTTCCGTCTTCCTAGGCCGTAGCGTCTACTGGCCACGGAATAAAAAATACACAGACCAGTCCGTCATGGAACGGACGTATAAGATCATACGTACGCTGCTACGAAATTTCGTTAATTGACCAAAAGAGCATCGAACATCCCAGTTTCTTTTGCGACCTATTTTTCTCTACTATTGTTTCTTTGCACAAATATAAATTTTCTGTAAAAACAGCCCTGGCCGGACTGAGACACATTTCGGTTAAAGAATGAGTCAATACAGATGGCGATGGTCGTGGCCGACGCTTTGTCCAGACAACCGCTGGAGACGTTTCAGCAGGCGGCAAAGGAGCCATCCAAATGCAAGTGGAAGGAACGGAAGTGCAAGTGCTCGAAGCTGTACAAAGGGAACAGGAGAGGTATCAAGTTTACGTTGTGAAGAACCACCAACTGTATCGACGATCCATGCGATGGACGGACGACGAAGAACAAGTGCCATAGCTCGAGGGTCTTGGCCGAATGACATGACCAGCCTTCCGTCGAGTATGCCGGGTATGTTTCGAGATGTGGCTAAGTATATTATGAAATGCGAGACGTGTCAGCGATACAAGGTGAGCCAAGCGAAGCCGCCAGGAGCGATGCACACCCGAGTCGTACAGGAGCCATTCGAGATCTTCTGCGCCGACTTTGTAGGACCGTTGCGCCGATCCACTTAGGTAAGTGGGTAGAACTAGTCTCACTTCGTAAGGCGACGACGGCTACGTTGGAAAAAGCATTCAGAAAACGTATCTTGGAACGGTTTGGAGTTCCACAGACGTTCGTGAGTGACTACGGCACACAGTTCACCAAACGAGGATTCAAAGCGTTCTACAAGCAGATGGGAACGGCACTCCAACACACAGCACCGTATACACCGCAACAGAACCCTACCGGGATGACCTGTTACCGGAGCTCAACTCTAGCCCCTCAGACAGCCGCAGATACGGCCTGGCGTATTAAGTGCAAGGACGGGAGCCGCGGTTGTAAGAAATGCTCTACCACGAAGTAAACTCCGGTCCCACCACGGAATGCCGAACCCCAGAGAACAAGGCCAAGCATTTGCAGGAGATCTTCAAGGTAGCGAAGGACAACATGCAACGAGCCACCAACGAGCCAAGCCGGCACTACAACTTGCGACGAAGGGAGTGGGAGCCCGCCCTCGGCGATCTGGTACTACTTCGGCAACACCACCTCTTCAAAGCAGCAGGTTTAATGCACGTCACCAAACATAGTGCAAAGAACGACGGGTCGCGAGCCTTTCGTTCCATGCGGACGAATCTCCAGAACAAGGGGGTTGTCCAGCACGGGACCAGCAGTGCGACTAATTCCACTAGCCCCAAAAGTCTTCGCATCGGCGAGCCCTTAATTTCAATCCTTGAACTTATTGGCACAATCAAATTAAAACGAGTCTTTCTTCCAGCAAGGAAAATGCAACGACGATGCCGACGTGGACGGGTCTCTGCAACGACGATCCTACCGGCCAGCCATTTTCCGCGAGCATCGGCAGAACAGGTCGCCAACACCTGCCGAGGGGGGATGGCTACTCCACCCCGGAATGAGGAGCCGGCGATCGACCTGACCACGCCGCCACGCCCATGCCACTTGCCGGAGCTAAGCCAGGACCTAAGCCCGTCACGCTCGCCCCTCTCTTCCACGAAGTCAAGCCGGTGAATTCGGCAACGATCGAGGAAGTGGAGCTAATGGAGCTGGAGAAGTCGTTTGCACCAGCGGCTTACGACCCAACCGCGGAAGCTACGACTGATTTGCAGACGGAATCGGCCGAAGAAGAACGACCAGAATCAGATTTGGAGTCCTACGAGGAGGTGCAACCGGAGCCCGAGTCGTCCGAGGAAGAGTCGACCGAGGAAGAGTCGGAGGAGGTGATCGCTATCGAGTTGGAGTTACAAAATCCGTCAGACGTCCCCATAGACCACGGACGATTCCTCAACCTCGTTCACCAGTCGGTTACCCCCCTCGGCCACACATGGAGGCCGTGGGAGCCACCGCGGGCGAGGAAAGCGACACAAGCAATAAGGATCCGAGGAGTTAGCGATGGAGAGCGACGACCCCCCACCACCGTACGGGCTATGGTTGGACAAGCCACCGCCGAGCTACAAGGAAGCGTGCGGGCTCATGAGGCACCCACCAGCTTCATTCTTTGCCGCACGACAGCCAATGGCCAACTCGATTGCCGCCGCGCAAGTGCAGCGATGGGGAATCGGGTGTCCACCTACAATGGACGCTATGTGCGGTTGCGGCGCTGCGTCGGGCACCTTCAATACAATGTGTCGATCACCCGACACTCGATGGTTTTCGTCAACAAAATTGTCCCTGGAGAAAAAAGGGGGTGTGACGCCCCATATATATACGCACGATTTTCATTGTACTGGCCGCAAACTTCTAGTACCTACGTTTGTTATTTTTCGGACACCGTCCCATTACTGCCAGCCGGAAGTGTACGGCGAGAGAAGGAGAGCAAAGTAAGCAGCACAACACAGCTTGTCGGCTTACTCTAGCAGCAGCGCGATCACAACCGATAGAGACGACACATGCGCAGTGCGTTGAACAACAACTCTGGATCAAAAACAAAGACAGACGACACATGCGCAGTAGATCGCGAAGAGCGATCAGTTACAGCATTGGTCGTAACTCACGCACACACGCAAAGACGTCGTCAAATACATAGCAACAAGGCTGGCTGCAAGCCCTAGAACATTCTGGAAGAACAAAGCGCTGCCAACAGCGCCGAAAAATTCGACGCGCAGCAGCGGCAGAGAAGAGAGAAGCGCTGTCGGCCGACTTACATGTAGATCAATGGCTGGATATACGCTGCCGATATGGATGCTGGCGAAATTTTGATACGCGACAGTGGTTCCTGAGCAAGCAAAGAGATTACAAGTGCGAAAGTTGACAACAAGTGCGCGGCAACGCGGCGGTACATAGAACACTTTTTAACAATAGACAGGGGGGGAACACGAACGAGTTTGGACACCGAGCAGACAACAACGACCAGGAAACAACACAGCAAGCGCCAACGGATTACGCAGACCCCACCGCCGATCAGGAACAACACAGCACGCACCGACAACATATATATTGACGAGGTGAGCCACGAGAGTCCCTAAAATCGTTTTACGTGTGTTTAGGACGGCACGCAAGAATTTACCTCTTTTTAAAAGCTTATTTAAGTAGAAATAAAAACAAAATTAAATTGAAAATAAAGCATGAAAATGAAATAGAACCAGATCATGCAACAGTGACCATCGCGCCAGCGTCAAACGGAGGGATCAGCGCCCGCTTTTATGGCTCCGCCCTATTAGTTGTCGAGTGGATCCACGCCGATATCGCGGACTTGCCTGGCCCGTCAATTACTACTGTGGTTTCGACCGATTAGTAGTTGTTGGACACGAGTCGATCCAGGGTAAATTTGCGCCTTTTCTTTCTTTACTAGTGTTTCTTTGCAAAAATTTTCTGTAAAAACAGCCCTGGCCGGACTGAGACATAATTTGGCCAAAGATTGAGTCGTTACATCGTTTATTAAAACGTCCACAATAGTTCGCGCACTTTCGTCGCTTGCGAACAAATACAGGATGCTGGTTATAATGGCCGCAGTCTTCGATCGAGCGCTAGATATTTTGAGACAATTTCCGAGTCGCTAAACTTGGAACGTAGCAAACTTGTGCAGTCTGTTGACCTGTAGCCCATACAGTGTTTGACCGTATAAAATGCCAAAGTGCCTTCTTTACCAAACTTTTTCAACACGTCATCGTTTCATCGCGAATTTTCGCTTTGAGATCTCGTGATCCGATATGCCGCACCAGAGCCGATTTTCCTAAGAAACAATAAAATAAAACAAATATAAGAAATTTTACACAGAAAAGTGCTCAATATGTAGTGTAACAAACACTTAGACAATCACTGACATTGACTTAGAAAATCATACCTTCATACACATGTACCAGAAAACTTCACGGGTGGTGGTTTTTTGTACTCGAGTCATACACACAGAAAATGCGATGGCGGTCTTTTTCATACACAAACAATTTAAAGTAAAAATGTGATCCGGTATTTCTTTACTTGAATATTTTTTTACTTGAAGCGAAAGTACTCGAGTATTTTTTTTACCAGTACCCGAAGCATCAGAAAATGAATATGCAGGCAAATACAGAGTATGAAAAATACTTACACATAATATGTGTGTACTTGAGTGACGGTTTGTCACCGGGAAATTGAACTGAGCGCGTTAGATGATAAAAAGGGTTTTTGCATTAGGGAGAATTAATGTAACAGGTAGCAAATGACAGTTTTCGGGTTTTGCCCAAAAAACCAAATAGCCAAAATTTGTACAATATGCATTTTGAAAGTTGACATTTTTTAGAAACAAGGTTTCTTCAGGGCAGGCTTAGGACACCCAGGCGACAAATAAAAAAATATGTGTCCCATAATCAACCTGTAATCTATTGCTTATTTCAATTCTTATTAATGTGAATATTTAAATATACAAATTGCGATTGTTATCTTATATGTAAAATTTTGATGAAAACAATTTACTAATGCAATTTGCTTTACTTCTAACTTAAACAATCATTTATTAATTCATAACATTTAACAAGCCCAAAACAAAAAGAACGGCGCAAGACGGCACACGCACGATCAAGTAAAAATAATGCGAATAGAAAAACACTCGATTAAAAATTTACTTGCACTTCACAAGGGTTGTTTTTTCGAGTAAAAATTTGATGCGGTGTTTACGCGAGTAAGTAAAAACATGAGAAGGAAAAAATATGAGTGGGTAACAAAATATCTTTTCTGAAAATACTCAAACGTAAAGAAGTAAAAAAAAAATCCAATTATTTTAGGGTTGAGTAAAAAATGATTCGAGCCGAAAAATACTCTGTGTGTGTTTTGCGTATTTTTATATTTTACTTTTTTTTATACCGTGACACGTAGGGTACATGAGTATAATGTTATCGTTGAAATGTATGTAACAGGGAGAAGGAGGCGATAAAGTATAAATATTCTTGATCAGCATCAATAGACGAGTCGATATGGCCAAGTCCGTCTGTTCGTTCGTCCATCTGTGCAAGTTTTTTTAGACCCCGTACTCTAAAAAAGAGTAGAGGGGTCTATTAGGCTTGTCAGAAGCGAAATGTGCGTAACAGGCAGAAGGAGGCGTGGCCGACCCCATAAAGTATATATATTCTTGATCAGCAGCAACGGCCGAGTCGATATAGCAATGTCCGTCTGTCCGTCTGTCTGTCCGTCCGTCCGTATGAACACCTGGATCTTTTAAACTACAAAAGCTAGAGCCACCATGATCCACTATAATGAAAGTCCGTTATTTAGTCAGGCAGGTTAAGTTTATTTCAAATTTTTGCCACGCCCCTTACCGCCCCCGCAATGAGCAAAAAACCAGACACACCTCGAAAAAAAAATGTAGTTTTAGGCCAATAACTCAGTAACTATGGCACTTAGGAACACCATTTCTGGTAAGCAGGATGCTAGAGACAGCCTTAATGCAATGCCATTCAAAATGTTGGCCTGCCACGCCCCCTTTTCTCATATGAGAAAAAAAAATTTTTAAACTTCAAACCAGGATTTAAGGCTAAATGCCTAGTACTAAATGTCAAAGAGAGGAATATCATATCAAACTATCCTCCAAGCGGCGTTAAAATCCGTCCATTAACAAAAAAGTTAGAAGGTTAGAAAAATTATGTAATTTAGCTGAAATTTCGCTGCCTGTGTGACGTCAGCGCTGCTCGCAGACGCTGCCGTGCCGACCAGTGCTAGGCACGCATACATACATATGTGCTTACACATAATTTCAAACGAGTGTGTACTTGTATGTATAACATGTAAATGCGAATAAGCGGAACATGCTTGAAAGTGGCGCGTGGTGCGAATGGTAGAGTTGCGGCGCGATGTGAAATCGTTGCCTGAGGGTCGTAGGTTCGAATGCTGGCAATGAGAATTGCTAATTTAATTTTTTTTAAATATCAATTCAAAATATACATATAAATTTTAATTTTTAAATTTTGTTATAAAATTTTAATTCAAATTATATACAAATGCGCATTACTGTGGGAGTACGGGGTCTTTTACAGTCGGCTCAATCGACTGTAGCCTTTCTTACTTGTTTTTAAAAGTAATTATTAAAAGTAATTATTGCTAACCTTACATACGGCCGACCTGACAATAATAGTCGACCACGACTTACATACTATTGATTAATACTAAGCTTTCACAACTAGCCCAAGGCTTAAGCCTTGCTGGTTCCAATACACTACAATATAGTAATTGAGTTAACTGACAATTATCTATATCTTTAACTTCGTAACGATCATTATCAAATGCACGGCTTATTTTATATGGGCCACGGTATTTTGGAGCAAACTTTTTATTAATACCTGGCGTTGTATCTATGTTTCTTATTGCTACAAAATCACCAACATTATATTTTAAAGGCACTCTATGCTTTTTTCTATACATGTCTTCATTTCGTATCTCCTAACTTGTTCTAAATCTCTATCACCGACGTTATTAACTCAATCTTCCAAGTACTCAAAGAAGTAAAGCATGTTCCACGATCTGATATTATTTGTTTAGGGCGACTATAAAATTCAAAATATTTACTAAGTGCGTCCCTAGTATCTCGCGTACTCGTA